>JAFIDM010000007.1:18944967-18974163 GCA_023159025.1 Thereuonema tuberculata | reverse complement strand
TTTGCTTTGTCGTTCAATTAAAAAAAGAATAAGCAAGACAGGAGGTGACATTGAAAGAACCAGTTGTATTCAGTTGCTTCATTAGAAAATGTCTTATTCTGTGCAGAACGTTGAAAAGTGATGATGAATTACATATTGATTAATTGTCAAACATCAAGAAACAGTTTCAAGGGAGAAACTGAAGCCTGGTTCCCTTTTAGGGACAAGTTTCAGAAGCCTTATAACCCCGCTTTTTCCGTCCGTCTGTGTACAAATATCATTAAATTATCATTAGCAGCAATCGCAACAATTGCGCCTTTTGCATTCGCAACAATCATATTTATAATAATAAGAAAATTATAAAGCAATATCAATTATATTGTCTTATAATTGTATCTGAAGCCGTTGCGAAGCATTGTGATTGGTTTACTAATCGCTGTCACTATCTTGTTTTGTTTTTTTTTGTTCATTGATCTGTTTTCTTTAAAGTTATTTTAAAACAAGTTAGAACTATTCAATAAAAGAGAGGTTTTTCAGTTCAGTTGCAACTATTTATTGTAAGAACATACTTAAAACTTAGAAAAAGTAAAGAAATATTTCGTCGTCCTATTGTGAAAACCACTTAAGTCAAAAAATACAAATTTTACAGTAGGCACAAAAAACTGTTTTTTTATGTTACTTTCTAAGTAATGGCGTTTCGTAGTTTTAAACATAAAACAAATGGTGTTTCATAAAATTAAAACAATTTCACAAAATTAATTGATTTACAAGGTTTTTACTATTAGTAAGTATGTGATATCCGATTTTTTCATTTTAAACGTTGATTTACATGGTTTCTTTTTTTTTCGCCATTAGAGCGCTTAAACGCTCAGTTTTACCAACTTTCGCGTTAAATATAGTTGACATACAAGATTTTCCATCTGAAACTGCAATAAAAAATTTTTGAAAAATTTTGACTAAAGTGATTTTCACAAGAGGACGACGATTTTTTTATTTATTTTTTTTTTTTTTTATAGGTTTACGATGTTTTTAGCCAATTAGAAAGCGAGGTTCATCAAATCGTGAACCTAATGACTATTGGAGGGATCTTTTTGAAACTTGGTATACATATTTAGGAATTAGGAATCATCCAACTTTTTATATTTGAAGGCCGCGCGGTTGGCGATGTCACTAAGACACTGGCCTCTCACCTCTGAGTTCCGGATTCGGTTCTCATGTGGGTTTCGTTGATGGTGGCGATCCGCGCTGGGCAGGTTTTCCCGGGGTCCTCCCGTTTCCCCTGCATTTCTCTCACCATCCTTTCTCAGTCTTTCTCTCCGTCTGTCCTTTTTCCGTGGGATAGTACAAAAGATCTTTCAGGTGTCAAGCCACCCATGCTCACCACATTACATTACATTACATTTTATATTTGAAATCTTTTCCGAATGGATCTTCGTCGAAAAATTAGAACGAGAAGGCGACAAAATTTCCATTAGAAAAACATTGGAATCTAAACAATGGATTTCTATCCTATTTCTGTTAATATCTCATTTTAAACAATTAATATGAAGTCCTTAATCCATTCCGCAAGGATTAGCACAATTTGAGGTAATTCGATTTAAACAAATAATGCGGATTTATTTTTTTTAGAAAATGAAAATTATTACATTTTAGAAATTGTATTCAGTAGGTCGTATTATATTCTGAATATAGATATAGGCTGCCGTTTCCTGATTTAACAAAGAAGAAACAATAAATTAATAATTAATTAATAAATAGCACTGTACAGATCCTTATTTGAGGGGTTTTCCCACTCCAGGGTGAGATTTGCACTGTCCCCTCCCGTTGCTTCCCAGTCTAGCAGTGTGCTCACCACGGCTCGGAAAGAACACGAAACTAGCAACGGAAGTTAGTAGATTTGCGCCAACCGGTATGTAATTAATACACATCTCCTGATGAAGGCCCGAGGCACCGGACCGAAATATCGAGCAAATCTCACCCTGGAATGAAAATCCCTCAAATAAGGATCTATACAGTATCATGTTCCACTCCTCCTTCAGAACCAAACTATAAGAAATAGCATTTTTAAGGAAACTAAGTTTTACTTTCTTTTGAATTTGTTTCATTCCGTGATTTTTTTTTTTTTTTTTGGCGGGAAACTCTATCTAGGATTATTGTAATGTCGATTTCCGGTTTTTCCAGATCATCCCTGAATCTTTCGCTGAGTCAAAGGGAGATTCTTCTTCCTTGTGGTGGTGGTGAGGTTTCTCGTAGTGTTTACGATCCAGTATTGATTGTCTTCAGCCCATTGCGTCGGCGTCATCTGAGCATTCACAAGGAAAAGCGAATTAAAACCACCGCAGGTTTTGTCTTTCTCTAATTACTCTGATGACAGCCAGGAATTCCATGTAGGAAATACTGTCGTAGAAATGACTTTGGAGCTTATCTCAGTCCACTGAACCGACGAAGGGTTGACCCTTTTTCACTCAAAAGATACCAGAACTAAAATCGCACAACAGGAAGGATGTTCTGCTGTCTTTTTTGTCATCTAAAAATTAACTGTTACGATTCTGTCCTGATTTCTAGTGAAACACGTGGATTTCTAGTTGATGACAGAACAAGTAAACATTGAAATTAAAACTACATTAATTCATCTCGTCAATCAAGAGTCTAAAACAGTTTATTTTCCGCTTGCTTGTTTACTAGAATTTCTGTAAGAAGGATAATCTCCTTCAGCTGATTTGTAAAAAATCCATTCAGATATAGACCTATTTTAAAATAGATAGTTTCAACGATCACTTTCCATAATAGTAAGATACAGACAAGTCAGTGCTTCAATAAAGGTTTTCTTCTTATCTTTTCTTTCTTTATTTTAGGGGTTGGAAGGGGCTTCAGCCCCTTTAGTCCCCTGCCCCCCAAAGTTGTGTCACTTGTTAGCTCTAAGTCATTTTAGTACTGTTGTTATCTTTACCTCTCACATCGCGTAGATATAGAAAAGGGGTTTAAAGAAAAGGGGCCTAAAATAACAATTAATATTAATACAGCTTATATCAGGGATGACCAAACTTGTTCATATGTTTGAGAGCCACAAGACATGGAGAAATGTTGCAGACATGTTTTATTAATAGTTGCTCTGTAATCCTTGCTGATCCAAACTTTTTTTAATTCTTCACTGAAATCAAGCATTAAAATTGGATTTAAATTCTTAAAAATATTTACTCATCATCAACAATAAAGTTACATTTTAATCCAGTGTTCTCAGTTTATATCCGGGTAAATAATTATAAAACTTAAAACTTTTACAGTATTTACCTTTTATTTTAATTGTGATACAAAAAGGAGATCAATTACGATAATTCCGCTGTTTGACCACCCGTGGCTTAGATCAAAAACTTATTCGATATTTTTACGTTCTATGTAATTGATTGACAAGAAAAGTAATTTCATTTTTTAAAAGGTTATTACGGGAATTCATTATATATTTTTCTGTTTTATTTTTAAAGAAACTTTTTAATTGAAGTAGTGGTATCTTTCATTTTATTTGAATAAAACCGAAATTCGGGAGAGCTGTAATTAATTTCGTAAAACAAACAAAGGGTTTCGCGTGGTTTGTGACTCTGCTTTGGATATTACATCTGCTCCAGTCTGTTAACTTACAAAGATGTGTCCGTTATATCATTGAAGTTTTCAACAACGTGATCGTTTTAACTGTGAAATATTGCTCATTAAATAGTTCATTTCCGTCCACCTTTTCTCTCTGCGCCCTTTCAAAAACCGTGATCTCATTGTAACGTGCTCGTTGTTCAGCATTTCGATAACCTATTCATAATGTACGATAATGTAGGTTCAGTAAGAAAAAAAAAAAAGAAATTCCAATTTATATTAAATACCTATGTTGTGTGGTTGGTTTTAATATTGTGTATAAATAAACTACGAAATTGACCGTGTTCAGTCGCATTTGTATCCAGGATCTGATTACGGTGGGAGAGTTGCTGAGAAGAAAAAATATAATTATATTATATTATATTATATTATATTATATTATATTATATTATATTATATTATTACAGTCTTGGGCCGCTTAACATCCTTCGGACACGTCCGTTCGCATTTACGTCCTAGGTCCCATAAATTTAGACGAAAAATTCTGATTGACTAGCGGACGTATTCCCACACCACGTGAAGCTGATATAAGCAAATCGACTGCGCTGCCATCTGTATAATTGTATAGTACACATTTAACTTGCATACATTATATATATATATACTTGAAAGATATAATAAACATCTATGTTAAGGATTTATTTACTGTACTTTTTATTGTTATATTTTAATTTGCACTTTCACTATTTGCAAAAATAAATAAATAAACAAACTTACTGTATATTACTGTGCTTTGTTTTCAGTCTCGCAACATCTTAGTCTTGAATTTCTTGTCCGCTGGCGTTTAGCCGTATTTGTAATATTTTATTTTGTGGTCTAATGAGTATTATGGTTCCTAATTACAGTAGAGCCCCGAATATTCCGCGGAATTGAGTGGAAATGGTACCGCGGATAGTAAAAATCGCGGATTACCCGAAAAAAAGACTAAAAATTAGGTATAAACACGAAAAAAAAATATTTCAGCATCAAAACTACGTTTTATTATACAAAAAACATAATATGCAAAACTTTTAAAATATGTACAGTGCAGCAGAAACCTTTCTGCAGAGCAAGAGCCTGCCACTCATTCACAAATTCCGAGAAGGCCTATAAGATTACGATGCACAATAAACCTGTCAGTAATTTTCGACTTTCGCACTGTAGGGCCTTTTGTACTTTCCCTGTTGTTGGCTTGGATTAAAATTGGTTTTTTTTGAGGTTCGTAATTAAAAAAATTTTTCGCGGCACTCGCGGATAATCGGGGCTCTACTGTACCACCAAACTAGTCCTAGTGATGACCCAAAGAGGCAAAGGAAAACTATTGATTTGGAAACGAAACTAAAAGTGATTAAACAACATGAAGCTGGAAAAGGAGTGAATCTCATCGCTCGCGAATTGAGCTTGTCGCACTCGATTCTCATGACCATTCTTTCAGGAAAATGTGATTCAGGCTGTTAAAGGAATTTCTCCATTAAAAGCTGAAAATGCGAAAGGTATATTAGTGTTTTACAGTACATTACTGTGTTAGTGAGAATACAGAATTTTGTCTATTTAGGCAGTATAATGGTAGGTATGTGATGCTTGTTAGATATGGTATGTAGGCTTGTTTATATATGATGTTCGCATTACGTTCAAATCACCTAAATTTCAACGAGAATTTGAAGTGAACTTATTAGATGGAACGTAACGCGCTGCATAACTGTTAACTTTTTTTCTTTTTTTTTTCTTCAGCATCTCTTCCACCTTGATCAGACCCTGAATACACTAATACCTGAACTCGTTCAATGCAGTGCATAAATAAACCATGTTACCTTATGCAAGTTAAAATTTCTAGTATTTTTGCTTAATGTGCACAATTCGTATAGAACGTACGTGAATGTTCACATGATTCAGGGCTAGATCTAGATAAGTTTTTAGAGGGGCAAACTCAGTTTTGCCGTCCCTCCCTCAGTTTTTTACGTAGAAAAAGAAAAAAAAAAAAAACAACTTCGAACTTTTTCTACAACGAACAGAAAATGCCGCCCCACGCCCTCTCCCGATCTCGACGGGATTACAAAATTTTTGTAAAACCATTTATACTATGAACATGAATTCGTTAACATCCCAATATATTATCGGACACATCGTTCTTGATGATCACGTTTGCGCGGGAATCTCGAAAATCACGAGATTTGGCCATTAGCCTCTTCAGCAGGTCTCAAGGAATGTAGTATTGTGAATGTCTGTCACTAGGAAAATGCTAGAGAAAAAATGTTAAAGTTGGAATTTTACCTTCAGCGTAAAGACGATGGATGCAGCGGCGAATAAGGCATCGGTCAAAATCGTCGACATCAGTAATGGGGCTTGCTCGTGGCCGCTTCTTCCCCGGAGTCGATAGGCCTTCTTTCTCGCCATTGTGTGAGAAGACATGGATAGAGGCTATTCTTGCGTCAATCACGTGAAATCGCGAAAATTCGGGATCATCAAGAACGATGTGTCGGCCTTTAATAATTCAGTATTAGAAAACTTAACGTAAAAATTTGCCCAAGGAATAACTTTGTAACTGTCAACCATTGATCTTTCTTTTTCTATTTTTGCCAATTACATGCAAATGAAATTTTACACTGAACGATCTAGAACTGCGAAAGGATTTCGATTAGTTCTGGTGCCTGAGGGATTGGATGCTTACATCTCCTATTATTCTCGTACTACTGCAGCTTTGGCAATAACGACATTTTTTAACTATTGCGGAGGCGGAGGAGGGGAGTCGTGGTTGTTTTAAAAACAGAGATTATTAATTTCCTGACTCGGTTCAGATGACGTGAGTTTGTTTTCGAAGTTTGGAAAAGCTTTCGAAAATCGAAGGGAACAAATATTTGAATAGACTTTGATAAAATAAAAATGAAATTGACGTCCGACCAGAGTTTGAGGTTCATCTCGTTGCTTGATCGTTACTAATCTTGCAGGAGGTTTGGTTTAATGTTAATGTTAAAACAACATTGGGGAAAACAATGTAGGTGTTTCCCGTAATGCGCGTCTGCATTGAATAATGAACGTTTACCTGTATCTTATTACTCCCACAACGGACAATTCTAAATAGCAGGCGCTTATAATATCCCTAATTTTTTTTTTAAATAACGGTTATATATTAATAAAAAATTGTTTTTCCCCAATGTTGTCCGTTATAGGAAAGATCCTGTGATTATACAAAAATCTACACATAGAAGGTAACGGTGATACTTCTCAATAGTTTTATTATTTCTTTAAAAAAAAGCATTTAGTCATTTTGTTTGGTAAAATGTGTTACTTCAACACGAAACATTTGATCTTTTTACCACGCTTTTATTAGCTCATATTTTGTCTGGTTTCCGGATCAAATATTGTAATCACTTCCCATTTTTCAGTCGCTTCCCATTGGTCAATCAACTAGGAATTTTGCACATTTGCTTATGTCTACTGAAATATGCTGATATAGTAATACATGTTCCGCCAAGGCAACACGTCCTTCCGTGCGTCGTTAGTACCGAGACCAGCCGCTAGGCGTCACAACTACTACTGAATTATATGTATATAATTCTTATGAATTTAATCATTATATAATACAGATAGCGTGGTTTTATATTTTTTTTAACATTAATTATTAAAAGGGATTCTCAAATACACTTCTTGTTTTTCAAAAGTCTTGTCTCTTTTTTAAAAAAGCCCCTGTACTTTTGAAAAACAAGAAGTGAGTTTGAGAATCCCTTTGAAGAAACACGATTCGGATGTGTCAGTTCGGAAAGGACGCAAAGCGCCACCTAGCAGCCCTCGCAGAAAACGCAGAACCCGGATTGGTTTCAGAAGGTGTTCCACAAGGAATGGGAAAAACGAAGGCGGTAAAACTCGATGGATTCGTCTGACGAATGTGATGGCAGAACCAGAGAAAGGTGTTGTTCTCATCCATCTGGAACCGAGCAGTTCACAACAGAAGACCGCCATTTTAGAGTCTGAAACCCAACCAGAAAAACCTCTCAATTAATTATTGAAGATTAGATGTTATTAGTGGTTGGAGTAACTTCTTTAAAATACTTTTAATTAATAATCGTCGGAAGCGTTTTGTTTACTAGTGATTGCTCCTGGCTGATGATTGCCAAAGAGCGTGAAACATCTATTCCAGGATGTTACTTGGTAAACAATTTGGTCTCCCCATTGTTGTTTATACTTTTAATTAGTTTCTCAACAGTAATTATTACTTTTGAGGAGAAAAAGCTGAGTAATTAGATTGTGTGAAATATGATTCTTACCATTCTTTGTACTGCTTGCCCAAGCGATAAAGACTGGGTTTGGCACACTGCCCAAATAATGGAACAAGCCGAAGGGGAGAATTACATTCTAAAAGTTTATTATACATGTATTTCTTATTCTGTGTGGCTATTTTAATCTCGCGCTAATTTTAAACTGAATTTGTGCAGTAATTTTTCACTTTGTGCATCTCTCCTTTATACGTCGTTTGTTTCTGTTCTTGTCGGCACATACTCATCTCCCCTGTTTTCACGCCGAGAAAGAGGTGGCAGCGACCAGTAAATCACGTGACCAGTCTCTTTCGTCTGGCTAAGCAGTAAATGTCACTGTCGACGTTACAACAAAAACAGAATAATACACGCAAATAGAAACAGAATCGAATGTAAATCACAGCTCTGCCACCAAATGAAATAGCTGCCAATTTCTTATTTTGAAAGAGATCTTGTGTAAATTACTTTTTTTTTTATTTATTTAAAGAAACTCAAGCAAATTAAAATCTATTCTTCGTTAAGTCATAACAATCGAGTTTTTTTTTTTTCCTCAATTGTAGTTCGGGATACTAATTCAGTGCATGACGAAGTCATTGCGATTTACAAATTCATTTATTACAATGAAAATCATATTGGTAATTCATGGAAATCTATTTAAATACTTCTTCCTATTCATCAAGATTAAAAAAAAAAAAAATAGTTATGTGATTCTGTTTTAAAATTTACCCTAAACGGTGCTAAGGCCTAACGAATTCACAATCCGCTGTCGAGACCGGAAGAAAAATTATCCCATTCTGAAAATCGTAAGAATTTCCAAAAATAATGCAAACATTAAGTAAAGAATAAATTCAAATTTATTATTCATAAAATAAATTCTTTAGTATTTCTTGGGAATCACGTTTATTGAAATGGCGATAATACGATAAATGAAATCCCTTCTTCAATATTGAGGACTTAATTCACAGCAAACAGTATCTTAATTATGGTTTTATACTTAAGTGTTAAAACTGTAACTATTTTGTTAGTTCTAGTAAGTTAATGATACTAAGATCTCTATCGTGAATCACTATGATTGCAATCCAATCGGGGTAAATGTGTTGTCTTGTAGGCGGATGGCCACTTCCGGAGTCGTCCGTAATGGCTGTCCAATAGAAAGGATTGAGAATTTCTACATCATTTTCGGTTTAATTTGTGAGTATTCAACAATAAACAAACTTCAATTATTCTAAAAAAAAAAAAAAACACTGTAAAGTATATTAAATTTAGTTGATATCAAATAATATAAATATTTCATTTTTTTGTTTGTTTTTCAATATAATAAAAATATCACGACAGTTTGCTAACACGCGAGATGGGTTTATTCGAATTTGCACAAATGCAAGACAAAAATATATCTGTCCTTTATTAATAATAAATCATTGTCTTAAACAATGAATATTAAGTTCTTAATCCAAATATGCGGTTTGATACGATTAAATTAATCCAACTTTAAACTTGATAATTTAAATAATTAACACACATTTAATTAATTTATTTTTTTTTTTTTTATAAAATGAAAATTTATTTTTTTATTTAGTAGATATTATAATTGGAATGTAAATAGTAGGTTATTGTTTTTATCGTTTAAACGACTTAAAAAACAAAACAAAAGACTAAGAAATAACATTGTAAGGAAAGTAGTTTGTAAGTTCTTTGGAACTTATTGTTCCATTTGTATTTATATTTTTAATTTATTCTACTTTTTTTTTCTTTTATTTCAAAGCTTTTAAAGAACTATATTTGATCTCGTCGTAGAGTTAAAATTATGTCTGCGTAAATGAGGTTTTATTGTGAGTTTCATTTTGTTGTTTATTTTCGTAAATAACTGCTACAATTACAATCAATTGACTGTTATGTGTTATTAGTATTCATCCAATGACCTTGGGCTGCTGCTTGTGGGTCAGTTGCACCTTCCCGCTATATCTACGTATCGATTGTGGCTGGGCTCTCGTCAAGTTTTGTTGCGTGAATGGATTTTTACCAAGAAAACACAAAAAAACGACAAAACATAATAACGACGTTATATTTCAGTTTATGCATCAAAATTATTTGTTTACAAATCTTTCATTAAAATTAAAAATAAACTTTGACATATGGTAATAAACTTTAATTTCTAGCTGCTTAGGAAATGATCTATAAATTTTAATTCTGCTATATCTTTGGCTAGTTGAATTTCATTTTTCAATAGCTTGATTGTTAAAATAATGGCGAAGAAGGATCTGTTGATTGTGCTGCAATTTCAACAATGCATTACAGAATTTTGTGCTTCATTATCAGTTTCAACCTATTGCTAAAAAATAGGTAAAAAATTTAAAGTTAAGAAGTCGTTGGTTATTTTCGTGATTGAAATAAACGGACTGAATGGCTTCTCGTTTTCCGATACGCAGATGAGTACCTGTAGGTTCAGCCGTTTTGAAGAGAAGTAGTTTCAAAGGGACGGACAAAAGACTACGAAATAAATGCTATCTTTTACGGAAATTGCGAAAAGAATTCAATTACAAAGACGAAATCAGTGTTTAGTCCTAATGTAATCTCAGTAATGGCATTTTTTTAGCCTACTCATTTTCTTGAAATTTCATACATACATTTATGGACAGAAAAAAAAAAAGAAGAAATTTTTAAGTCTATACTTCTCCTTTATAATGTTTCTTCTTATCATACCATAATATTAAAAAAAAACACCTCCAGCGCCAAATATATTATATATACAAAAACTACATTTATAAAACCAATTTTCGGAAAAATATGCTTCTTTCTTTTGTCAAGTTTTTTAATATAAACAATTTACAGATGTTAAATATCATGGTCACACATCCTGGTCATTGTTACAAAATAACCATCAAAACAGTATTCCTTTCATATGCAAACTAACCTAAACTTTCCATTATAACATAATTGCAACAATTTTATCCACTCTAAAAAATTTTTCGGATGGCGAAATTTTGTGATGGCGGCGGGATGAAATGGCGAGGTCCTGGATATGAGTCAGAAATCTGAATTGAAGTAATAGTGTAGAAAGATCCACTAGATTTTTTAAAAATCATTAAGATTTTGTACAGTACCTTAACGTGTGTTCTTCGTATTACAACGGCCCTTTAAAGCCACCACACTTATATAAGGTTAAAAATAAAGTTATTTGCAATAAAAATCACCAGTTTGACGAAGCGGGCAAAATTAATGAGCTCGACAAACCGGTAGTGATTTTTATCATTAACATTTTGTACAATAATTTAACGTGTGTTCTTCATATTACAAGGGTCCTTTAAACCCACCACAATAGAAAAGGTTAAAAATAAAGTTATTTACAATAAAAATCACCAATCTGATGAAGCGGGCAAAATTAATGAGCTCGAGAAACCTGTAGTGATTTTAATTGTAAATTACTTTTATTTTTGTGGTGGCATTAAAGGTGGCCCTTGTAATCATAACATTTTGTTAAAAAAAATTAAATATAAAGGAATGTAGCATCATCATTAATGCTATAATACTCGTGTATTTACGGAAGGTAGACTACTACTTCAGACCTTTTTTGTTGAAACCAGTGGTAGGTGAAGAAAATGAGAGTTTAGGGATCATTGGACCATTTCGTGCCGACCCAAGTTTTAATAAAATTAGCTGAAACATTTCTTAAGTAGTTTTATGGAAACATTTTCCTCCTTTCACTGTAATCTTCCTTTCAGATAGTTTTAGTAAATCGATTAAATTTATGTGAAATAAATCGAACCAAGTGAAATTGTTTCTTTGATGACTGCAGAGGCGGGATTTTATTCGTCGGGCTACTGTAGGGTTCTACGTCAAATCCTGTTTTAAAAGCTTTTCGTTGACTGAATGGAGGCAAAGCGGAGAAACCAGTTCAATTACTCGACCCAAATTAGGTTTAATCCAAAGCGAAAGTTGATTAAGGCCGGCTAAGAAGCTTTTTAAATATTTTTCGGTTCAGGGAGTTAAGGAAAAGCCGGAGCCATTCAGACGCCCACAAAGGAAACATAAGTTTAAGAAGGGATTATAGAAGGAAGAAGTGTTTGGATTGGGTCAATTGTGTATCTGTTTTAATCTGTATAGAACCTCTGTTCATTCACACTTAAGTTTTTAACAGTATTGTCATTTCATAAATTTTTGTTTTTCCTTTAAATAAGAGGTTCCTGTCAGAATTTTAAGCCTATTTTCTTCAATTTATTTTATATAATTCTTTGTTTTCTGAAGTCATAAAAACATTAAAAATATATTAAGAAATAAATATGACGGGGGGGGGGGGGTTCTCGACAGAGCTTACCGAAAATTTTTAGACATAAAAATTAAATGTGTCATGGAATTTGTCAAAGTTTAGTAAGTTCCATTCGTCGATTCAAAAGAATCATAAAAAGTAGATGTGGGGGATATGTATATATACTGATTTTTATGGTTTTTGTTTTCCGTTATAAAGATAAGCGCAATACAATGCAGTAGGGCTCCGCTTTTCGGCGTTCCACAAATATGGCGGTTATCAATTACATTCCAAGTTAGGTACGTTTCACTCTTTCAACATGACGCTCTCAACGGCTGAGTTGCCTGAGGCGGCATTTCATCACAGTGTTAATAAAACTATGTAATTTAAGGGCGAAAATTTTTAAGGTAATCAATGTCCATTTGTATCCTTGTGTTTAGGCCTAGCACCATTGCGCACGAAATATGGTAGTGTAAGCATGTGTGTTGTATGTATATTTTACTTCTTTTAGGCCTGGCTCTGTGATATACTTAATATATGATAGTGTAAACATACTTTCTAGATTTTTATGTGGTTTTGCAAGTTGGAAAAAAAAAAAAGGGCTATGTTTCGCTTTTCGGCGGGGCCTGAAACCTAATCCGCCGTATGAATGGAACCTTACTATATTTGAATAATAATAAAAAACAAAAAACAAATGGCCACACAGATATTTTTTTAGATCTAAATTACAACCTGAAACTAGGCTGTAGAGTGAGCACACTTTATAAATTAGCATAAATTACCATATAAATTAACGTAAGGTACCACTGTTACAAGCTGTAACTAAGATCTAAAGAACTACTCATACGGCTGTAAAATAGTAGTCAATTTTTTTTTACTTAAATAAAAACACACTTTTACTTAAAAACTATGTATATAATTAAATTTATTATACTAATGAAAATCGAACATGATATCGAAGTAATGGAGCAAAATAAATATACAGTATATATTTTTTAATCTATGCAGGTTATTCCCTAATTTAGGTTGTCTGTGAGAATAAAGAAAAGGAGAATTATCTTTTTCAAAATAAATTTTTAAGAAAAGTTTTCATTGTAGAACAAAGTAATTAAAATGAAAACAAAGGTAAATAATTGTTTCTTTTTTTTTTTAGGTCAAATGTAAATGAATCATTTAATTCACTTTAAGAGGATTTAATTTTGCTTTTCATAATTGCGTCTGTTGAGCCTTGGTAGTTTTGTATTACAATAAAACCTCGATGTAAATGATTTCGGAATTAATGAACAACAATCCCAAGAATGTCTGATAAATAGAGAGAATTAATCTGAACAATACGACCGTAAAGAGTAATAAATTGTTATTTAAGTAGTTCAAGTTAGTAAATGAGGGAAAACAAGAAAATGCACAAGATCGACAATAAGAAGAAGAAAAAAAATAATAATAATAATAAATTTACCACAAACGGTTTCAATCTCCCATGGGAGACCATCTTCAATGTGAGGACACGACAGAAGAAAACAGAAATGACACTCATTTGTTCAAGTTAGTTAATACTCAGATTTATATTAAGACTAGCTGTAACCTGCAATGCCACTCAAACAAAGTGTTTTAATTCTGTTTATTGAAGTGCTTTTGGATACACACTATTTTTTGTTTTTCCGTCTCGTGCATACACGAATAAATCAGAAGGTTTTCCGACGCAGGCCACATACAGTTGTCCTGTGCTTTGTTGATGGTCATTGCAAAGGCGAGTAGCACCGGAAACTGCAAACGTTGAAACCGGAAATACACATTTGTTGCAACGCCTCGCGCACCAGATATTGTAAAATGGTTCTTCTAATTCAGAAACCTTCGCGGGCATGCGAATAACAACTCACCAAAGTTTCATCGCAATCTGATGAATGGTATTGGAACGCATACGTGACAAACAAACAAAGAAAAATTCATTTTTATACATTAAGATTGCCTTCCTCCCAACCCTCCAACAGCTCGATCTCAAGAAGTTTACGTAAAATGTTTTTCTTTTCTATTTTCTTTTCAATAGCTAAATTGATCCGTTTTCTTATTGTCTGATGAAGGAAGACAAAATGTTTCTTCCGAATATTTTCATTGTTTTTATTGTCTGAAGACACAAAGTCTTTCTATTCAAGTTGAACATTTATCTTCTGTGTTTGTACATTAAAACACATTAAAACGGCCTGACGGATTTCCATCAACTTTGGTACGTAAGTTATTTATGGTCCAACTGAAAACATAAGTACTGTACATTTAATTTCGGTCTCCACCCTTCGCATCCCTCAAAAATGATCCCCGAAATCCCTCGCTGAAATGCCTGGAGGGATTAAAATTTGGTACGATGTTGAAGTACAGTTCAACTTGAATTATGAGCACATTATTTTGGTCGCCTTGCCTCCACATTTCAAAATGGACCCCTACCTCTCCATTTCACCAACGCTGCTTGCTATGGATATCTGGTATCCTACAGTCCCCCCGCCTAACTTCGGCTGTAACCTTGAACATTGATTTATCAATCATTTCAGGAGCTATTCTTTCCGTCACGGCGTCCAAGATAGGACAAGGAAAAGCTTTACGAAGTCAAGCAAAAGAAGTTATTGTTAAGGTAAAAATCATATCTTGAGAAGGAGAAATCGGAGAAGACAGTATTACTGGCATTCGAAAAAGTTATGGTAAGAATATCTGTTGCCAAGGGGATAGGATTAGCATCGGTGACGTTAAACAGCGCAAGTGAAGAGATTATCAGGTAGAAATAAGTATTATAGGCATAAAAGTACGGATGTTTGTTTGTCGTCACAGTGGAGAGAGCGGAGAGAGAATATTTTAAAGACCAACAGTAGTCCAGTGGTTAGAATTCCTGACTACGAGGACGGAGGTCCTGGGTTGAATCCCTTGCAAGGCGAAAAAAAAGATAATTTGACTTTCTCAGAAGGGAAAAAGCCCAAAAGATCGAATGCAGCAGGGTTTATATATTTTATTCCTTTTAAAAAATGAGCTTAGAACATATTTTTCAATCTTGTGTTTTTGAAAAATTTCACGGTATTTTAAAAATGTGGAATTTGTTTTACTTCCGTAATATTTCACGGGTTGTAACTAGTAAGTATTACAAATCGTATGAACATAACTGACATTCAATAATAAGTAAACAAAAAATTCAGTTCGATGATAAATAAACTGCATAGAATTTACAAAAAGCCGACCAGCCGTTTTAGCGCGTACAAGCAGACAGACAAAAACGACGAATGTTCAAAGTGCAATAGTGTTCCATTCGCAGTCAATTACTAAGTTTTGTTCCATTTCGTCGATGCACTGTTTGCTAAACTTTCCGAAGCAATTTCTCTTCGTTTTTAATTGCCCTTCCGATTTTTTTTTCTTTTCTTTTTAAGAGATTATAAATGTTGTTTTACGATGAAGTAATTTCCCTTTGCTTTCATTGTCGTTCGTTCTGACTAAGTGGGTCAGAAGTAGCCAACCATTTCCTTTGGAAAAAAAAAAAAAAAAACACATACACAAACTTCTCCGAGTGACCAAATGTTGATCAATGAGTGTTCTTGTTCGAACCAGAAACTTTCTGGTGAGAAAGCTACAGAAGGTTATTCATTTACTGATTTTTTTTTTTTTAACCAAGAGAAAAAAAAAATATATTTATGGCGGGAAATGAGAACCAATCTGATCGTAATTATGATAAACCAATAGATATTTCTCCACTTACCTTGGAGGCGATAGAATTATTCAAAACAAAAAATAAAAATAAAGCGAATTTGGAATTCAACGATATCAAAATATTGAAAACGAAATTCTTAGTGTATTTGTTATATATGATAACTTCGTAAACGTTAAATATTAATGAATTGTGAATTCATGTTTAATTTATGTTTTCAGTACAAGCTAAGGGGTTGGATTCCCGAATCCTTATCCTATTCTTCTAAAGCATTTTCTTTATTGAAACGAAGAAATGTCGAAAAGAGAAGCTGTAGATAAGTAACTTGTTTATATAGAGCAACATACAGCAAGGACCCCCACACACACACTCAAATTCAGGGCCCCAGTACCAAAGGCAATAACGGGGGCCCCCTCTCCCACGCTATGGTCAAAATCACAGATTCTTAGCCAAAAATATTGCGAACACACCACACGATTTCATTTTTTGTCCTTTTTAAACATGTCACACACAGGTAAGATTTACTTAAAAGGTAAAAATGTAACCTAGATTGATTCTGGAACTTATAAGCTGATTACAATCTTAAAGTAACCATAATTATTATACTTTTTCTTAAAGTTTCATTAATTTGCTCAAAAATTTGAATGTTTTCAATTATAAAATGGTATAAAGAAACAAGTGCTGAGGTTCCGTTATAATGGAAGCTCAAGTGTCGTGTGATCCTTAAGAAAGTCGTGAATAAGACAGTTCTTACACTTAACCGTGCACATGATATTCATTGTTGAACACGTTTAGTGGAATGTCTCGATTGATGATGATTAATGTTGTCATTCAGAACGCCATATTGTACAGCAGAATAGGCTCTATGCAAACGGTTAAATCAGAAAAGTAGTTTACATAAAATGTAGACTTTAATTATGAAAAAGGAATCTAGAAGTGATAAACTAAATTCATATATTTTTTTTTTCGGTTATGATCTTAGATCGGACCCCGGTGCTGAGGGACCAACTGACCCTCCCCTTGTGGGGGCCTGCGTACAGTAGTTATTGATAGATAATTAACAGCAGTGTATTACTGGCTTCTCCCTACACTCAGAGGTCGCCCTTTGTTGGGTGCATTATTCTTTCAAAGGCTTCCAGTCGGAAATGCTTTTATTTCAATCATCCAAGACAGGCCGTTTCGTGTTCTCATTATTTGTTGACTAGATATCATACAGAGGTGGCATGACTCCTCTCCCCTATAATTCTAAATATACAAGTAATAAAACTTACTTTCTTTTCTTTCGTTCTTTTGTTTTTTATGAAACAGTTTAAATTTAGTGGAAAAGTGTAGTTTATCTTCTTGGTATTCTCTTGTTATTTTAATCTTGATATAAACAAAATAGGGGTCATTTGAATTGCTTCCTAAATCGGAATTGCAAACCTCCATTTATTTATTCGGCGGCTCCATTTGTTCATTAAGCGTTAAGTTGAATTTCCATTCCATTAAAAGGTAGAAGCACTCAGTAAAATATATTTCTCTTCTCTGCAGGTTTTACAGTATGCCTTTTACTAGCTATAAATTTTCATGGAAATTCGTGGGAACGCGGATAAAAAAAAAGAGATAAGCTATCAAAGTAAGGTTGAAATAAAAACTTTACTTTGATAAGATCCTGAGGAACAACAACTATTGTCAAGTTTATTCAAAATACGCACTTTTATTACATTGTTTGTGCTCTTGTGTATGATTCTGCTGTGGCCTAAAATTGTGATTTGAGGCTTTGTTGTGGACTTAACCCCATTTTAGCCCAAATCGTGACTTATCCCTCTTTTGCCTGCACAACCAGCAACCATGATTTTCCATAAACACCATACAGACTCTTATTCCAACAAGAAAATACTCAAATTATATCACATTCGGAAGTGAAGAATCAAAATTGATGTTTTATCATCGTAAAATAAATACGAGATTTGGATTTTCAGCCGTTCTCCGTTTTGCCTTTGCCACTTTTGGGCTCTCGGCAATTATTGTATAACAGCGAAAATATGTAGGTTGGTTAATTCATTCAATAACGTCTGTACGGTGCTACGGATCGGAATGAAATTATGCATGCAGGTAGTCTAGGACACGGAATACGTCGTAGGATACTGTTCATCCCGGTCGATCAAGTAGTTCCCGTGGGATGAATGAAAAACTGTCCTTAAATGGCGCTGGCGCAGTTGTCAATGAGTGCATTTAAAACATTCTCGAAACCTGCGGTGGATGACGCCCGCACTGTTTTAAATTTCGCCACAGATCTGAATAAACATACGATACGGTTAATTAATACGTTGGATTTCAAAATTGTGCTACACGTATTGTTAAACTTAAACTTCAATTTAGTCTGAGCTCTACGTTTCGGTTTTTACTTTACTCGATGTAATTTGGTTTTTCGAATAATAATGCAAGGCTTCCGGAGCGAAGGGACGGTAGCCGGCTAGTATTTAATAAATGAAATAATTAATATGCTGTAAAATAATTAATGTAAGATTTAGGTAATTTACAATTGTGTTTTATATTTTAAAATACTATCTTTTTTATCTGTTAACCTAATATGTAGCATTGGAACATGGCCTCTAGGGAAACATCTGCCTTAGAATAACTAAAATAACTTGGAAGCGAGACACTAGTTCAGTCAGTTACACCCACACAGATACATTCAAAAAAAAGGAAAGTCCATTCGATTGTGACCCAAAGGATTGCCTGAGAAATCGATGGGTTTGCTCAAGAGATAAGTTAGGCACTAATTGCTTTCGTCTGTTTCGTTTCTCGGGATTTCTCCAATTCCACTTTTAGGCAAATGGATTCAGTCTTTCTTTTTTTTACATCAAAGAATTATAAGGTATTGGTTAGTTGTTTTTTTTAACAAAAATATTTTCTTAACGGTTTGTTTATTAATTGTTTAGACTTGGCAATTTTGAAAGACTCCCTAAGAAACGAAAAAAAAAGAAAGAAAAAAAATACTTCTCCTTTGTAATACTGGTTTTCTTATAAACGTTGTTATTACATTAAGCAAACGCTAATTATAGGGAAAAGCTGGTAAATTTCCTATGAGTTTTAGATGTCACTGCAGTGTGGTCCAGATAAGTGTTACCCCTAGATTTTTCGTTATTTAGAAATGATGGAGTCTTGATGGAATTCTAAATGAAACCGTGTGTGCTAATGATTTTTTTATTGTTATTAAACAAATGGCCCTTTTAATGTTTTGGAAAAACAATCAGAGAAAGGAATTCTCCCCATTGGCCCCAGGAAAACCAAATAGTTTCAACACTTAGCTTAAGGTCAACCGAATTTCAAAACCTTTCACAAAATGTGTTTACAATGCTGCCCGTTCACACCAATGCACAACTAACTGTGCACGTTGATAATGGAGCTATGATTCCATTACGGCATAGTGTTGTGCGTTGGAGCAAATCCTGTGGTGCAGTTATTTGGTGTGATGTACACGTGATCTTTCACATATCCCCACAAAAAAAAAAAAGTTCAAGGGTATGAGATCAGGTGATGTCGCCAGCCACTGTATGGGCCCTTGGCGAAAGCGATCGTCTCGAAATCGTTTAGAGAGAACGTGGACGACAAGATACCCGTTACCCAAGAGAGAGAGGTCCATCGTCAAGCTGAGCGGCGACATCATCTTACATTAGAAGAAGTGCAACAATATAGAGAGGTCCATCAACAAAAACTTCCATAGAAATATAAATACAAAATCTGTCAATCCTCAGCTTCAGCCTGAGCGGCAAAAACATGTTACAAGTAAAGGCCACGATAGCGTCACCGAATTTGCCGGTTCAGACCATGTGCATTTGAAAAGATCTTCCATAACTAAGTCAACTAGCAAAATTATAGCGGCATACAACCAGGGATATAGGAACTATGAGGAGTCAAAGTTAACATGGTGACGTATGGTAAATCACTTATAAGTCACTGCAAGAGGCTTATACGTAGCCTGCAACCTTAGATAAGGATAAAGCCCCGCAAACACCATGCAATTTTTCAGCAACTTAGTCGTCCGATTTTGACGTCACGAGTTGATATAGACAGTTTTGAGCCCGTTTATATGCAACTTGACTGCAACTTTTGTCATCCGACTCGAGTTGTTCGTACACCTGCAACTCGAAAAATTGCATCGAAGCCGCTGGGAATTACCCAAACACAGGGCAGCGTTGGAATATGTCAGTCGTGACGTCACGCCCATGGAAGAAATGGCGTCGAAAATTATATTTGCCGATTCGATACGAAGACATACTCATACTCAATGAATATCAAGAGTATTGCGAGTTTCTTTCTTGCGTAAATAAAGTTTATACTGAAATGCAGAAATTGTATGCGGCAGAATTTATCAGAGAGGTTTCAAAACCTCGATTTTTTCGGATTTTCCACATCGGGTTTGGGAAACGCATTGCATTATGGGATTCCTTCTATCACCGCCGACTTCATGTCGAGTTGCATGGTGTTCGGGGTTTGACAAAAGTTTATATCAACTCGTGACGTCAAAATCGGACGACGAAGTTGCTGAAAAGTTGCTTGGTGTTCGCGCAGCTTAAGACAGACACAATAAGTAGGTATTGATTGGAAAATAACCAGGGAATTGTTATTGATCAGCTTCAAATCAGATACAATCGAATTCACATGGTCTGAACCGGCAACTCCGGTGACGCTATCGTGCCCTTTACTTTTGTTAGACTAGAAGAAGAGCAACAAGTGGGAGATGATAATCATCAACACGAAACATGAACGGCATGGTTTTTTGTTGTTTTTTTTTTTTTCCAATTAAAAATGTAATGAACTGTAATCACTTTACATATATGAGGCCTCGGAGCGAAGCGACGGTCACCCGTCTAGTATTCTACTAAATTTTCAGCCTTTTAGTACACGTACTTCTTCACTTATCTTGGATCAAGGACTATTACAAGTCGTGCGTATTGTGGCTTACCACTCTAAACTTGACCCTTCTTTCTTAACCCTTTTTTCCTTTGGTTGAATATTAAGGTACGTCATAAACGTTAAATCAAGCCTAACTACATTTCATTCAATAACTAGCTACCATCAGGGTTTTAAAAAGGATAGGAAAACAACAATTTAAAGAATGCCCCGTCAATTATACAGTCCATAATCTGGAAAGACAGAAGTTACGATTTTCATTGTAACTATCTAACGACAAAAGCTGTTCGGTGCAGACATATCTGTGATGCGGATAAATACTATTTTGTTTGTTTGCAAGCATTCTTTTCATTTTCCTTTCGCCAATTGTCTTTGGAAATGTATTCGGTGATCATTTGGCGGCTATTGACATTGTGTGGGCGTAGTATTGTTTTCACTTGAGTTGGGCCAAATTGAAATGAAAAGATGTGCTAATTTCAACAAATCTCTAATTGGAATGCTTTTCTTCGAGAAAGGTTGTAGCAGCATCTAGAGCAGAGCGGATTAGCCATTCGGTCTCTAAATCGCTTAAGCTCTACGTATTTAGATCCAACGAAATGATGTCTTTTTCTTCAGAAAAGGCTGTTTCTTCTCAATTCAGTCACTTCATTTCGGTATTGAAAGCAAGTGATTTTCATTTTTTTTTTTTACTACTTGTATTCGAAAACGTCTGCGAAAGCTTTTTGTGCGGTTTTGTTTTTCTTCTTAAGCTGAATTACTTCAGTCGGAAACAAAGAGAGAAAGAAACAATTAAAAAAAGAGGTCAAAAGGAAAATTTGCCTTTTTTTATGTTTAAGCCATTCGCCGAAGGAAAATACGTAAAAAAAACTAACAAAACTAACCCCCCCCCCCCAAAAAAAAAAGAAAATTGTAAATTTAAATGTTACTTTGCCGAATCTCTTTCTTCTACATTATCATTGGTTGTAGTTTAATTAAAAAAAAGAAGTCTATGTTACGAATCTATGAACAAACACCACTCCTCCTCCTCCGTGTGAAGGTTGTTGAGTTTTTCAACTTAATTACTCGACGTCTTTAATGCGTTGGGTTCGCGGTATTTTATTCTCAATTTCCTCTTAATGCTGAGATTGTTGTTAGTTTTACTCGCAGTAGTTTACGAATTCAATTTTTCAGTCAAGTGTAGTTGGCTGCCAAGTTTCGAATATCCAACTGTACGATCCCAGAAAAGTTGTTATTCCGCTAAACCAGGAAGACTATAACTTATCAATAAACTTTCAGCTTCCCTGCATAATCAGTTTATTTTTTTAGTGATAACCGCGCTTTAAGAATACTCATATATTCGTATATGGGCCCAGTATACAGAAAAGTGAATTGGAAACTCACATTCAGTAATGTTTAACTTTTAATAAAATGGCAGCTTCTTAATGTAAAAAGTATTTTTGATGTATCACGACAAACGCGATGACAATTCATTGCTGTCTTATCTATTGATCATATAAATATCAAATATAAGATCAATAAGTTTCTTTGAAAACCTTTCTCTAAATTTTCAGCTTCTTGAGATAAGTAGTTTTTAATTTATTTTGATAGTAAATAGACAGACATCGGTGTTGCATTGCATTTTTTTTTCTTTCTCTCTCCGATGTGTTTTCTGTAAGAGATACTGTATTAGAAAATCTAATAACTCTTTAGTAGCTAAAATTTATGCGTTTGTATTAAGTATACACCACTACGTCAAAACAACAGTCTTTTAGGAGTGTCCGACAATAATAAATCAGAGAATAACATTTAGTTGTACTAATTACTTTTGAATTGGAACGCTAATAGATTTAGTGATTTCTTGCGGTTATGGCTGGCATTACATGGATGGTAATTCAGTTTTTAGAATTGTGTTCTATTTTTTTGATGACTGAATGGACGGTTTGATGGCGAGCAGCGCCACGGTGGCGAAACATAGAACCAAAACTAATATCTTCTTGATAGCTTCTAATTAAAGCGAAGTTTTACCAATTGTTTTATCTGAAAATTTGCAGAGTTTGGGGAATTTGTAGTCTGCGTTTAATTTTACATTATGGATGTAGTTTATGGGTCAAAAACAATTTACTGACCCTTTCAACTACACTTAGCTGTCGCACTACAGTAAGAAAAATGGCGGTAACATTCCTGCCGCTTCCGGTAAAAGAAAAAATTGTTTTCGCCAGCAATTATTTATTCTTCTACAATCCTATATCTGAAAAGAGTTTCAGTAGGTCAGATCGGTCCTTTGCTGTAGGAGAGTGGCTTTTGAGTTAACCAGTCACAAGCTCTCGACATAGGATCTATGGCAGTCCGACCCTCAAAAATATACATAAATACAGCTTTTTTTGTCTTAATATTGCTCCTAAAATTCACAAAAATAAGGGAAAAAAACACCATTGTCCTCAAAATGAAAGATGACCGGCGGAAGTTTGAACTGCGCAGCCCTTCCGGTACCTGATCAATTATGTTTTCCTGTCACAATGGACGCCCGTCGTCTGTTTTCACTGAGAAAGACATGTTGATAACGCCAAATTAAAACTTCTCTCGACTATTTACCGTTATTTCAATACCAGTTGCTAACAATAAGTATTTATATAAATAAATAAATATATATTATTTATAAATTCAATGCTCTTTTGCAAAGTAACAAGCCTTTACCGTAATGGCGACGTCCCGTGATAAACTCATACGGAAGTGCCTGACCAGAGTAATCGATGATACATGCGCAGATCTCACAAAAACAGGGCGGCCATCATTCACTGGGAGCACAATAAGGTGGGGTTTCTGAAGTCTTAAAAAAGCATTTTGATAATTTTTTTATAATTTTTTTTGTTCTTTTCTCAAAGAAAAACCAAGACAAACACAAATTGGTCTAAACGAATTTTAATGCTAAAACCCTAGCAACAGGCTGTTTGAACTGTGACGTATGTTGTGACGACATCACTTACACGGTCCATTACAAGATGATATTTCCTGATGCTGTCGACTATTATTAAAAGAATTATTGAAAGCCAGTAAACGGTCAGTACAATATCACAGGAAATTCCCGATTTGCATGAATCTATAAAATGCATTAACTTTTGTCATAAACTGAACCTGTCTTCCCGTCCAGTGAACTTCATCAACACCAATGGCTGCTAATTACTTTCACGGTTTCTTTATTGATTGTTTTAATAAGCATTTTCGTTTCATTCCCGGGAATGCCCATAGTGGCAAATTGAATGATTCTGGATAATCTCGTCGTCAAGAGAGAGAGACCAAAACATGGAGATATTGGATATTCGATTACTTTTGAACTCCTGACGCCATCTGATTGTTTATTTATATTCTTGCACATACTTTAATATCACATTTCTCTGCTTTTTTGTTTGTTTGTTTCTGAATTGCAGATAAAAACCTATGTTTGTCATCGATCGCTAATTGTTCAAACATGGGTCTGCAATTTAGGCGTAATTGATCGACCATGTCATGCCCAAGTAAGGCAGAAACCTTTATTTTTGGCTCCAGTAAATGGTCAGTCTTTCTCGTTTCACTCCGCTTCAGTTTTCCCAAATGATGGATTGCGTTCGTGATATGACACTTTTTATTGATTTTTTTTTTTCCTTTGTCGGAAAATAAAAACAAATACGATCATTTTAGCTTAAAAATCAATGTAAAAAAATATCACTAATCCGTTTAGTTCAGGGTAATTCTGTTTCTTTTTAATTGTCCTGCAGTATTACAACATTAATGTTTTTGATGTTGGGATTAAGGTTCTGACTCAAGCAACTGCAAACCTTTTATTTCTTTTATATATTTCTTTTTCCAATGCACCTAAAATTCTGAAAATTTAAATATGAACTTGTGAAGCGCCTGGGATTTCAATTTTCCTGTTTTTAATTTTTAAAATATTCTACAATTAATTAAATTAGAATTCAAAAACAGTCAATTTTTTTTGGTTGTTTTTGAGATATTACTCGCTATTTTTAACTCAAAAATTTGACAAAAACCTAAAATGATAAAAAATTTGAAAAATAATGTTTTATATTTAAAATATTTATTATTAGTGCAATAGTTAATTTTTTTTTAAAAAAATAATAACTGTTGCAGTAATAATAAATGTTTAAATAGAAATTATTATTTTACAAATTTTTTTATCATTTCAGGTTTTCGTCAATTTTTTTTTGAGTTGAAAATACTGAGTAATACCTCGTAAACACCCAAAAAATTGACTGTTTTTGTATTTTAATCTAATTAATTACAGCATATTTTGAAAATTAAAAACAAGAAAATAGAAATCCCAGATGCTTCACAAGTTTATATTTAAATTCTCAGAATTTTAGGTGCATTGGAAAAAGAAATATATAAAAGAAATAAAAGGTTTGCTGTCGCCTGCAGTTGCTTGATTCAGGACCTTAATAGCAATAATCTAAAAGGTAAATTATTTTTCTGGTTTAAGTTGCTCAAAAAAATTTCGCTTAAAAGTGAAGAAGTTTTGATTATTGCTGTTAGTGAAATGTTAATGCGTCAGTGGAAATCCTGTTGCTTTCGTTCAGGATTGATTAACGCATTGTATATTTTTATTTCCATAAGGGAATGGTTTGAAATGCACTTCTGTTTGAAAAGTCTTATTGGATTAAATTTTTCTTTCTTGTGACTTATCCTGTTGCTTAATGGCTTATCTCTGTCGTAATAACTTAAGAATCCCTTCTGTTAACACTAGCTTAGTGTCCAATTTACTTAATGCCAAATCTCTTTTCGGAAGTTTCCATTATCTGATAGCTGATTAGGTAAAATTCACCCAGATAGGATTTACTTCTAAAATTCAATGTAAAAAAATAGAAATTTTTAAAGATATTTTTTAAAAAGCCTGTTATTTTTCATTTATCTTTCTTTAGTTTTATATAATGTTTAATAAAAAAAAATAAGATTTCTTTGTAGAAATTTTTTTTTTCTGTTGCCTCCCTTTAATCCTCTATAGCAGTGTTTCCCAACCGGTGGGTCGCGACCCACTAGTGGGTCGCGGAAGGGTTACAGGTGGGTCGCGACTTGATCCTAAAACTACCAGAAACCATCGAATAAACCATCAGAAAAGATCAGAAATTTCGAAAATCGATCATATGTAAGGAAGGGATACGATACAAATATGGTTTTATTCTATATTCTTTTATTCCTATATATGTGGAGGCATTCTGATAAGCAAAGGTGGGTCGCCAGCTGAAAAACGATAAGGAAAGGTGGGTCGCCAGCTGAAAAAGGTTGGGAACCACTGCTCTATAGTATTAAACACTCACGAATATCGTAATAAAATTGAAGCAATGGTAAAATCCCAATGCAACCCAGACTCTACACTGCCTCTGTTCTTTTTTTTAAAAGAGGATTATTAACAATAAACATCAGTGGGTGAGACCAAGTTTTTTTACTAAAATCGTCACAGAACAGCTGTTTCACGCTAATACGGCGATCATCAGCCAGGAGCAGTCATCAGTAAACAACTAGGTCTCGATACCTCGCCAGTTATCCCTTTGGCGAGTTTTTTATTGTTCGTTTTAGCTTTGCAGGCTTCACTTTGAGTCCGACGATAGGATTATTATTATTTCGTACGCCCGGGGTCTCTGGTGACGGCAAGGGGCGAGAATTGTGAGCCTTTTAGAATCGTTGTCGACGGGAGGCTGTTTAAACAAGAAGAAATAAATTTAGTTAAGGTTCCCCTAAACTGCATAAAGCAATTTCGTAATTGATATCGCTGACACTAGATGGCGCTACGAGCAATGATGTCACACCCTTGTCCCCCCCCCCCCCCATCGTTTTTTTAAAAGTATCCTCCCTTTATTGGATTACAACAATAATCCTCTTAACAACTCTGCTCACCCCTCGTGCATCAGCTTCTTCCTTTTTGATTAAGTGCCTTTGATCTCAAGACAATACAACAAATTACAGTAAAAACCCAATTGTGCACTGACTCAAGTAGAAGAGGCACTACGAGGTGGAAGATATGAACTGAGGTTTTGCCGAAAATCGGGAGCTTTTTAGTTAATTTTCTCTTAGGTCCCAGGGAACACATAGCCCTCAGTAAAATAAGAGATTCGTTTCCTAGTTAAGGACGGGCGAGCGTCGGATCTCCACCCATATCCTTCCGTTGATCTCGAATAATAGCCTATTGGTGTAATCCTTTAATTTTTAAAATACAATCATACTTATCCAGCAGAAAAACGAAAGAATAATATAGTCCGATCAGATAATGATTCGACGTCAGCACTAGCCTCTCTCAGAGGTTCCGAAGAATATTACGTTACAGCTATGAAACAAGACAAAAACAAAAAGTTAGTTTTAATTTTGGTCCTCCAGTTTACAATTCCTTTCGGAACTAATCTTCAATTTGTAAAAACTTTTTCGAGCACTGCTCTGTATTATACTCTGGAGCCATATTTTGATAGAAATTAGTAAGACCTCTGCTTTGAGGCGCGCTTGTTTGTGATTGGCTAAAAGACGTGGGGTTTCAAATAATCACGTGGGGTTCCTTCCGATCGTCACGCTATCGTGGTCGGACTATGTAACGATTAAAAAAAATGTTTCATTATTCAGATTTGTTTATTCTCGTTGATTTTACTGGATTTCTGGTTCAGAACAACTCACGACAAATTCACAAAAAACTGTAAATTGTTCCCCCCCCCCCCCTTTTTTTTTTATTTCCCAATTACTTTGGCATTCTTCTCCCATTGATAAAATACTTAAGATTCTTTTATTTTATTATCAAAAACCAGCCTAGCTAAATTTATTTTTTATTTTTTTTTCGCTGACTTACAATATTTTTGCCAAAAATTTCATCGTTTTAACAAAATTCAACAACTTGAGTGGATGACCAGAATGTGTCTCTAAGTTTGTTAATTATAAAGATTTAGGAAAAAAAAATGTAAGTCCTTATCAAAGGACTTATTCAATAAACATTTGGACTGAATTGAAATTCGTCCCAGAGTCTCCATGATATTCTAAACTGCCTGAATTGCGCCAAAAGCATATAATTTCTGTATAATCTCTGCTGGCCAAGAGCCGCAAACTTACATCCACGGGACTGATCTGTGAACCGGGACTTGTGTAAAATCAGCATAATTGGAATGAAAGTAGCATGTTATTAAAAATCGTGTCATTGGCACGAATGACAAAGATGTAACAAAAAGCTAGGCTTTATTTCAAGATTAGAAACTACAGCGCTGCCAGCATGCTGCCGGAAGCCAATTTCAGTTTGTTTTTCACTATTTTTATCTAATGATCTGTTAATACCAGCCAGTCACTTTCTTATGCACGCGTTCACTAATTACCTGAAATTCGGCAATTAAGCACTCATCGATCTGTAGTGGAAAACTGTAAAAAAATACATGAAGACGAGAGCGTCGTAGCAGTTCTTGGGTTTTCAACATAGGTTTGTTGTCATTTGGCTGAACCATTGAGAGATGCAGTAGTGAAATTGTTGTTGCAGTTATAGTTGGGTTCATGAAAGAAGAGCTTTTTATGACGTAATTTCCTTATGGAATGATGTTTCCAGGATTTTACAGCGCCATCTACTGCTAAAAGTCGTAACAAACTCTTTTAAACATTACGAAAACATTCTGGTTGTTGCATTTTCTACAGTTATAGTTACAGGTCTTGAAATAATTACATACGTTCCACACTATTCCCCTTGCTTGGCTATGCAAAATTTATCCTTTCGTGGTCACGCTTATGCGATCACCAAACGACCCCATCTTGGACTGACTGTTCGGAGTTCATTGATGAAGTCATGACTGGTGACGTTTGTTCCAGACAAAATCGATCGCTATGTAATGACCATATATGGCAAACCCTCTTTTTGTAAAAAATACTAGAGTGTCTGTAATGTCAGGAGCACAGAAATAGATTTATCACATTCATTATGCAATTAGAACAACATTAGAACATAAATGAATCACATTTGTTTATTGCTGTTATCCAACGCAACTGACATTTAGTTGAATATTTCCATGTATTGCTTGAATCGACTGAAAAGACAAGGGGATGGTTGTTGAGTTCGAAGAAATAGCGATTGTTTATTGGTAGCTTATAGGTACACAGGAATAAAGAGAGTACGTTTACAGACTGATTCATTTGTATGAAAACACTCCTAAGATTATATCGCAATATTCCTTACAATTTTACGTTTTCAAAGCATAATTTTTCGTTTTGAACAACGCTCTCACGACGAATATCATCTGTCGAAGATCTTACTAATAGCTAAATGTAACTTCTGATTTGATTAATTTAAAAAATACATTCAATGAAGGATCAACCTCAATGCCAATTCACTTCACTTTTTATACTATCATATTATAGATATAAATAGAATGTAATTGAAAAAAAAATAATTATTAAATTACTTTTTCAAAAAAAAAAAAATCTTAAAATTTTTTATTGTTACTTGGATAAAGTAGTCCTCTTTTATTAATACGTTCAATCGTTAAATAGAAATTGAGCAATACTTTTATCTGTTTATCAAAAGGATGGATTCATTTTTTCTTTTT
>JAFIDM010000007.1:18903285-18930803 GCA_023159025.1 Thereuonema tuberculata | reverse complement strand
GGTGACGTAGATTAGTGAATGTTGTTTTTGCTTATTTTTAACTATCTTCCTTATTACGTAAGATCTCTCCTTTGCCAAAATATAGTAAATATTTAGATAGCAATTAGATGTTTTTCTATTTCATTGATACAATTTATTTCACGTTCATTCATGACGTTCTTTGCTAGTTTAATTCAATAGCGCTTTTTTAAACATGATTTTGAAGGCAGATTGAATAAAAGCAAAGGAAAATATTTCACTGTTAAAAGTCATATAAATCATATCTATGAACTAAATCAAGGTGTTGGGCTGATATTAAGTTTCACACCCTTCTCATATAACAGATCTAAAAATATCAATATCACTAGGCTAAGACAGCAGCTTTTAAACGGCGAACTTTTGTCTTTCCAGCAACGGAAATTGTTATTTGGTGGCGTAGTGCTTTTTTAATTGCATATCAAAAAACAAGTGAATATAATTTTGTGCTAAAGCGTAAATTTAAGGATAATAGCAAAATTTAAAAAATAATAATAAAAAAAAGCACTTTAACGTAAGGAAAAATTAAAAAAACTTTAGGAAAATAAGAAAAAAAAATAGATATACGGATTCGAACCTAAAACCTTCAGTTTATGAGTCCGAGATCTTACGCATCAAGCTGTAGTTGACTACTGAAAAGAGATGAGTGAATTTCTAACATTTAAGCTAACAGCGGAAATCCAATGACAATATTGCCAAATTGCTCGGCCCATGAAAATACACCATTCCTATGGTGTTTGGGCCTCTGAACACGAAGGTGAAGTCCGTTTGTCGATCCGACCTTCCGTTCGGGAGTTGTTAGGGATGGATAGACACGGACGAATAGGATAAACGATTTTGTTCGCTATTACAATAGCTCCCAAAAGAGCCACTAATAAGCATGCATTTGAAACTAGCTCTTCATGTAATTGTTTACTGTGGATTAGATTAAAAGTAATATCTGTTACATCGTTTTCTATTTGAATTAACACGAGGTAAGAGTATACAAAGTGTTAACCTAAACTGCTTCAATGCTATGTAGAAGAGAAACTTTATTTTGTTTCTTGTGGTGAATCGAAGCGCCGTATGTTTGATAAATGATAGCAGATAACATTTCATGTTATGACCGGAGCTACAAATCAGATTAACGATAAGAAGGGAAAGAAATGAATTTTTGTTCTGAAAATTTCCAGAATCTCCGATCTCTTGCGAATGCCCAGGGTAGCGTTAGTTGCGTATCCGCGGGACATCCCTACAAAAGCTGAACTGATGGTTCGTTTTTTCACGTATTGTTTCCATTCCTTTGTCTCGTCTTTGATCTTCAGCTCTCTTGAGGTCCGTGTTTTTGAGTCTTCGGTAAAGTCGTAAGATCTTCGGGATTCTTCTTCCTTATCTTATTTCTTTTCCAAAAGCTTTTTTTTTTTTATTATTATTATGTTTTTTTTCTTCTTCCTCGCTCTTCAGTCGCTCCTAGCAATGCGGTTTCCTTGACAACCTAGTTTACTTTTTCTTTCTGAAGACGTATTCCTCAGGAATTCCAATACAGATTCACTGACTATGGCAACAGTGCTACAACTGAATCTGTTTTTCTGTCATGCTTTGAATATATTTGAATGTGTTGGTAGGTATTGGCTGTATTGAAGCCATTCAGTACTAGACTGCTCGTACTAGATTAGCTGCTATTCCTCAAACAACATGTGTATATATATATATATATATACAGGTAGTTAAGTGTAAACCATTGGGGCACACAATGGTCTATGGTGGTGTTGAAGATAAGAGATGATATCATCTCAGATGAGTTCAGGTGCTCGCCCGCCTGTACCCCAAGTAAGAAACCCGGGCTGGGTAGACCCTAGGACAAGTCCGGAGAAGAATTTTAGCATTGAACCCGCCTCCTCCAACCCGCACTAAAATGTTTTACCACTTAGCTACGGGGCTTACATATTTATATAGGATACAATTCTTGTATACCGCTGATGATGGCCTTGTGGAGCTAAAAAACAGGCCCAAACTGTCCAGGTTTTTATTTTGTTATTGTTATAAATATAATTTAATTTTATGCTCATTATGTGTGTCCTGAAATTATTTTTTAATTTCTTAAATATAGGATGGCCGCGCGGTTAGCATTGTCGCTAAGACATTGGCCTCTCACCTCTCATGTGCTTCAGTTCACATGTGGGTTTCTTGATGGTGGACGATCCGCGCTGGGCAGATTTTCTCGTGGTTCTCCCGTTTCCCCTGCACTTCTCCCACCATTCTTTCTCAGTCTTTCTCTCCGTCAGTCCTTATTTCCGTGGGATAGCACAATAGACCAATGGTGCTCGGCTTCCCTGCCACCCACACTCACCACATAACATAACATAAATATATAGGATACACTATTATTTTTTCGTACGTATATAAATACACTATTACTTATTTGCGTAAGGTAGATTAGGAACCCTAACGCAACTATCGTAATGCTCATATCCGTGAATGAGAAGCCATTTCTGTTGTGGTTACAATTCAGTAATGCCACAAATTCATAGATTCGCAAAGGATTAGGCAATAGAAATAACACTAAATATTTTTCATTCTCTCAGTCTTTTTTTGTCTCGCAAACAAAAAAAAATTACATTCATCCCCTTTCAAGTGCTGTGTATCATCCTTCTAGTTTTGTTAATTTTTCATTGCCTCAAGAAATAGAAATTAACAAGTTTCACTCTCATATCCTTTAAAGTTGGTCAAGAAAGCGAACAAAGTAGAGTTAACAAAAGTAGTTCGTGCCGTCCACGCAATTGGAAGGGTAATAGAATATCTTTGTGGAGTTGTGGAGTGTGACTGGGAATCAATAGAGGCGCTGCTTCCACTATCTGATAAAACAAAAGACGGTGGCTATCAGTTTCATCTTGAGAAGAGGCGTCAATTAGTGATGAGAGGAGAGCTGCCTTCATTTCATTAGCTAAGTTTACCTTATACCCGTTCGTTAATGGAAGCAGCCACGCGTGGAACAATAGCACCACGAGCAGACCTTAATAAGACGACATCGCCCAGTCATTTAAGAGAAGAAATGCGCGATTCAAAAGCATAATTAAGCAATAATACGAATATAATCCTTCAAACAAAAAAACATTAGGAGGAAAATGGTAGGAGAAAGCGTAATAAAGTGGAATGTGCAGCTGTATTTGAAAATTGTTCTGTTCTTTGATCAGTTTTCTTTATTAGGCTATTAAAGAAAAGATAAAAGTGAATATGAAAGGAATACGAAATATCTTAGTTAATTGTCGAATTTACTTCGTATATGTATGATAACAGGTATTATAAATGATGGTTATCGTTAGTGAATATTGTTATTCTTTTGAGATTTGCAGACCTTGTGCTTGTATTACCATTTAATCCATTTGTGAATGATGGCAAATGATTTGTTTTATAGTTGCATCATTTAACGAATTTTTTCTTCTTGTAATTTTTAAAGTCCTACATTCCAGATATTGACGTTTAACGTATGGTAGCTAGACACCTATCTAGTAAGTCATAGGTCTTCCTTTCGATGGGATTACCGCAGCAACACGACTGGCTATTGACTCATCGAGCTATCTAAAATTACAATTCCCTAATATTCGCCGTTGGTAGCACGTTGAGCAACAACCCACATTTAATTGAGTTGAAATCGAGCGAACGACTGGGTCAATTCTTGATGCCGTACTCAGAGGGATGCGATAACTTGGCGACTGCGGACTTGTGCGGCGGTGCATTGTCCTGCTGAAAGAGCCTGCTCCCGTCTGAGTGAATGGATTACATGAACTGGCAGACACTATGTAACTATCCTTGCAAGGATAGTTACATAGTGTCTGCCAGTTAATGATGTCTGCAGATGTATCAGGGGTCCTAATGCGTGCCGGTTGAAAACACCTCCAGAACGTAAAAAGAGCAACCCTCGCCCCTGGACTGTTGACATGCGTAATTTTCCATCTGCCCCAATGCAGTTGGAATTCGACTCATCGGAGAAGGCTAACCGTTTCTAGTCATCTTGCGTCAAGTGATGCGCTCAGGCAGAGCCGAGCCTTGAGCTGTCGGGTCAGCATTAGGATACAACTGGGCACTTAGTTCTTTTTCTCCATAGAACAAATAGAAAAATTGTAATATCCGATGCTGATACTGCTTGTGGCCTCAGCATTGAATTTTTATATTATACGGCAGTAATATCGCATATCGGTGGGATGTTACATCAAGTATCAGACGAAGCTGTCCCACAATCATCTAGAGTTTTCCTTTAGCCGCAATGGTGCCGCACTATGTCTTCCGCGGTGCACTCTTGAAATTGTTGTACGTGAAAAATCCAAATTTTGTATTGATTTTTAGATAGAGTTAATCACTTCTCTGACACCTATTATCAGAATAGCTTAAATCGTGATATGCTGTCACTGCGAATTATACGACAACGGATTGAAGAAATTTCCGCCTTTACAAGTATGCACTTTAATTGCAAAATATATCATTTAATACGAGTGTTTGGTGGCATGTACTAGAAATGCAAGCGACTATCTTAGGTTTTCTGGTACTTTAGTCTACGTAGGAGAGAGAAAACAAAGGTTAAACGAAAAGCGTAATTTTTTTAAGTAATTACAAATACGTGTGTTCTTTCGTGCATCTGTGATCCTGACAACTCAAAAATACTTTTTCTGCAAATATTCAATAAATGGTTAGATTCTTATAAGGAAGATTCGTGTTGTGATACCTATAAGATCAGCAAAAAATACCACAAAAAACTGACAAAAGGTATTGGCATTTAATAGCAGTAACACGCAACCTAAAAAAAAAAGCTTAAGTTCGCTTTCCTATTGTTCCATTCTTCTCCTCCGGTGGTCTTTGAACTGCTTTTCTTTCTTGATCAACTTTCGTTAACATCAAATGACTTATCTTTCTGTAACTTAATAACTGTTTTTACTTTATTTCCAAATAAGGAATGGAGACTCGTCCATCTGTACAAATTAACTTCTGAACTGCTGGATGGATCTTCATGAAACATGGTATGCATATTCGAGGACTAGGGAGAATCTAACTCTTACATTTGAAATCTTTCCCAAATGGGGTTCTAGTCATCAAAATCAGTGCCAAAAGGCTACAAAAATTCCTATATAAACCCATTGGAATCTAATCAGTGGATTTCTATCCTATTTCTGTTAATATCTTACTCTTGTTAACAATAAATATTAAGCCTTAGCTAATCCATTGCGCATGGCTATATAGGATTAAGGGTAATTCTATTTAAACTAATCAATTCAATAATGCGGATTTAATTCTTTTTTTTTTTTTCTCAGAAAAAGGACAATTTAAAAATGAAGACAATGACACACTGAACTAAAAGATTAAAAAGCATATATTACACCTTAAAAGGACCGGTTTCGCTACATTATACAACAGCTTCTTCAACTAAAATAAGAGCAATTTAGTGCTTAAAAACATTTACAAATCAGCGAAGGAATTATTTAAACCATTTATATATAAATTCTGATTAGTTTATATAATTCCTTCGCTGATTTGTAAATGAATTTAAGCACTAAATTGTTCTTGTTATTTTAGTTGAGAATGCTATTGTATAAGTAGCGAAACCGGTCCTTTTAATGTGTAATATACGTTTTTTAATCTTTTAGTTCAGCGTATCACTGTCTTCATTTTTAAGTTATCTGCATACGTTAAAATTAAATTCTCATGAAAATGGACAGTTATTTGTATGTATTCAATAGATAATAGAATTGCAATGTTAATGTAGGCCTATTTTTTTTATTGTCGTTTTTGACGACTTTAAAATAAAACAAATAAATAAATGAAGTAAAAGTGGTTTTTAGAATAAAATTCTAAGGAAAGTAGACGATAAGTTCTTTCAAACTCTGTTTTCTATTTCATTTGTATTTTTTTTTTGCGGTCTTACCCCATGAGATAATTCGAAAAGTTGTAGTCAAGTAAACCTTTTTTTCTCTTAAATTTCTTATAAGAATATTCAAAAAAAAAAAAATATTCAGTGTTTCATTTAAAGATTATTTGTCGACAATATTTCATCCGAGATTTTAAAAAAATCCACTAAAAGTTAGTGCTTCATAATAGAAGATTTACAAAATATTTTTATAACAGGATGTTAATACGTTTTACTCGTTTTTATTCTCGATATTAAGATGTTAATTTTTTTCTTATCCTTGGTAATGGTGAAAAAAAAATTAAAAATATGTTTTTTTTTTTGTTTTTTTTTTTATCTCTTTTTAATGAATGCGTTAATTGACGTGATATCAAGCGCAAAACTAGCTAATGAATTATTTATATTAGTTTCGTAATATTTTTTTTTTTTTTACTTCTTTACTTCTTGGAGGCCTTGCATATTTTCAAACGAAACATAAAATTTTATCATCATGTTGAATTTGCACTAAATAATTTCTGCCCTTGAACGAAGTTCTTTTTAATTTACTTAATGCAGTTTAAACCCTTCATATCTACTTTAATGCTTGGTACTTTGTACTGTTAAGTATTTTGACTCGTTTACATCCAATAATATATTGTAAGATAGTGTAAGACCTTCCGGTTTAGAACTAGTATAATATTAGACGCTAAAGGATGAGGCTGATGTTGCCACAGAACACTTCAATGCTTGCCCAAGGAAACTTGAAACAAGAAATGAAATAGCAGTGAAAAAAAAAATCAGATTATAAAAAAATAGCCAATAAATAATAATAAAAAAAAAATCTTTGGTAAATTTTAAGGATATTTCTTTACAAGCTTAAAAGCATCACTCGGTTTTAAGAGATATAGGCTCCAAGGATTACCAGCCTAACGGTCCATTACTAACGCCAAGGATCGAATGTGACTCTTTGAGCCTGTAGACGAATGCCTTTGTTCAATTTAAAGATTAAAAACTAAAACGATATTTATCTGAAATTCTATAAAGTTATTGAAAATTCGTAAACTACACAGTAATGCTGCATTGATAAAAACAATATCTGTTTTCACATAACGTATGAACAAGATTAGCAAATGACCTTTGCTTTGATGTTTGTTTAATTTGTTGTTGCTGAGCTATTCTGAATAGTTTTGATTTAGACTCTGATAATTGAACTTCCATTGGAGATGACTATGTTTCTCTATAACCTTAGCCACTGCAAGCAAGTGTGCACTTCCTAAAGCTGCCACAGTAGCTGTGGAGGCGCAAAAGGGTCTTACAGGTCAACGGCGACCTATCTATAACAAAGATATGTAATATCTGGTCAACAGAAGCTGCTCGTGTTTTTGATTTACTGTTGCAGGAGCTAGTAAAGGAAATCTGCAAATTAATCAATTCAGATATTTACTGAATAATCTTTCCATTGTTAATTTGTTTGTTACGCATTTGGAATATTCTAATTGTTAAATGAGATGATTTCAGAAATCAATAAGAAATTTTTGTTTTGAAAAGCAAAATTTAACGTCCATAATATTATTCAAAAATGGAGAAAAGAATCACAACTGGACAGTAAATATGCCTTCGCACACTGAGCCAACATTAACGGGAATTCTTTTCTCTTAGTTTGAGCCAAACCTCGAGTTTAAATTCTACTAATGATTCCTAATAACGATGAAACAGCTGTTCAGGATTCGCGTTGATGTTGGCTCAGTGTGCGAAGCCATATTTACTGTTCAGTTGTGATTTTTTTTTTCCTCGATTTATAAATTTTCATTGTGTTTTCAGAATTTTGTAAATTGAATGATACCTATTCAGATACGTTCAGGATTTTGTATTTTGTAGAAATGTTGGGAAAAACATGTCTCTTCGTAGCGCAAAGGTTAGCGACGTGGACATGTTCTTCGAAGCAGTGCCATTATTAATTATTTAATATTTATTCTTATGTAATTAGTTTTCGTTGTTGGTTATTAATCACATTATTCAGGGATTATATTTTTTTCCAATGTATTTATTATTATAAAATCTAAAGTTGTATTTCAGGATTGTATTAAATTTGAGCCATTTAGAACTCACATTTCAAGGCATCGTTATTGGTCCGAAATGTTACCATTGATGTCAGTAGACAGCAATTGTTTAATATCTGTCGTTTACAAAACTGTAACTTAACAATATGTAATATCGCACTATTGACTTTTAGCATTTTACCGATGCAGTTATTTAATTTGATAAAAATTTAAGATGTTTGCTGAAATAATGTATTTTCTTAAGAAAGAAATTATTTATAATTAAATAAATTAAAACAGCTGTATTTCTTAATGAGTAAATATGGTAAGCAAGCCGCTGTACATTTTTGTAACTTTTAATTAGAATACATTTCCCCCCCCCCCCCCAACAAAAAAAAAAGTATACAAAGCATTGCGCCTTATTTTAGTTAACCGGAAATGTAGAAAGGGAATTGTATAAATTAGCAAAGAAAAAGGTTAAGTTTTGTAGCGTTGTCTTCCAGGAATGTCGGTGGAGAGATACCCCGTCTTCCGGAAGAGATGGCACATTGTGAAAATAGAATGTTTTAACGTGCACTGGTGAAGAAGCGGGAAAACATTAAAATGAATTTGGTCATTTGTACTGCAACGGGATTCTTGGACAACTGTTTCCTCAGTTCCCTAACCCCCCCCCCCCCAATCCGTTAACTGTCTACCTATAGGTGCATTGAGGGAGAGGAGTCCAGGCCCTCTCCGATATCTCGAAATATATAGAATAGACCTTTTTTGGGGGGATTGGATGGCCGGTTGAGAGAACCTTGGACCCCTACCCCAAATTTGAAGGGGATTTTTTTTTTCTTTTTTAAATACGCGCTGCGTATTAATGACTAATGCATACATGAATTTAGTTTTGTTTTGTTTTGTTTTCATTTTTTTTTTCTTTGAAAACCAAATTGTTAATCTATCTACCTTCAAAATGTCCGACTTCGGTTCTGTTTGTAATCTTATGGCCTTCTCGTGATGATTTCCTCCTTTCTCGTCTGATGCTTCATTTTTCTATTGGCTTCGCGTTTTGAATAATACCAGCAATTTTATCAAATCCGTACAGATAATTTCACTTTTAGGATTTAGTTTTGGAACTAAATACACGGGTCTTAATGGCATTGAATGGATGTTTTTTCAGTTAAATATGAAAAGGTTTTTGTTTTTTTAACTGCATTACCCTTCTTAGTTAACGATATATTTATAGGAATTTATAATGTTTTTAATCTTTTTCAGGAACCATAAATCCTGAAGTCCTTTAGGTTGATAAATAGAAGAAATCTTGCATGATGTCCAATACAGTCTTATTTCTATAATTTAAGCCGTGCAAAGTAAAGATACATTTTTTTTAGGAATCCAAGAAAAACTTATGATTGAAATAAACATAACTATTGCTATTAAAAGTAGAGGATGTAGTTTTCAAGGTATTCTTACAACACACATTGCTTGACAGCACCTCCATTGCTGTCAACTGAAATGCACAGGAATCTCCAGCTCTTCCAAACTTAGGATCTGCTGCTTTTGTTGTAACTATATGTATTTTTGTTATGATTCAAAAAATATAGCTACACATAATAAACAAAAAAAAATGCTGATAAAAAGCTCTATGATACGAGATTGTTTGATTGTAAACATCTTTTACGGTGTACATCGATACTTCTTTATTTGGTGATAGAAAACTATTCACAATTAGTAGCTTTTTCGTTTATAACTGATCACTTATTGCAGTAAGCTTTTATCGTACATTTTGTATTTTTTTCTGAAAACCATTCTGTTTAAGTATTTGGTAAACAAGGCTAAGAATTTACTTTATTTTTTAATTTTTTTTCCTTTTTTGTAATTTAGCCAAGATATCTGACAATTTCAAAGAAAAACTATAGAAAACACACGATAACTAAACAATAAAAATTTTTCACTGAGCTGATTTTAGATTATTTGCTGGGTATCGGAGACGGCGCTGTTTCGGGTTTCAACACCTTCTTCAGCCCGGTCCCGCCCAGCAAAACTCAGCTCAGTGAAAGGGACAATACTTCAAACGGACAAACATTTAAAACAATGACAATTATATCTGACAATTATAATAAATTTATCTATTTTGATCCATTTCAGATTAACATTACTGGTTTATAATACAGCTTTTGCTACTTATTTTGTATTTGTAGGATTTCTTTGTAATTCGATAAGTCATTTGTGATTTGAACTATAATGTAAAATTTATAACTTACGAAATATTCTTAACATTGCTGTATTCAGTCACAGAAGTACTGTTTCACATCTGGAAATGATCTGTCTGTTGTTGAAGCATTTCTGTTTCTGACGGATGTCTTTTAAGCGAGGCATCTTTCTTTCTGAATTTGTCTAGTTCCTTGTCCTATAGCGTAGCAATCGTAAAACTTCTGTTTTAGGGAATAATCCACAATTCGATGTCACCTTCCGTGCAGAGTTCATGTTTTCCTTGATTGTTCCTTGGATGTTCAAAACATCACCTTCCCTGATGTTTTGAAGCATGTTTAGTATACACCCTGTAGCACTGTTTAATTCCATCTGCTGTTCGTAGACTCTCAATAGACCGATGATCACTAAACAGGATCACTGCAATGTATCGACCAACCCATCATTACAAATTGAAAGACGCTCTGTCTCTCTTTAAAATAGTCTCTTTCTTTTTTTTTAAGGAATAACTTGATTATATCGATGATTTTTATTTGGAGGCTGTTCATAGAAATTATACGACGGTTGGAAAAAGAAGAAATCATGGGTTATGGCTTACTACTTCCATGTATTCTCAGTGACATCTATCGCAAAGCATCGTAAATAATTTCTATTTTTCTGCAAAGTAGAAGAGAACAACGTTGAGGATAAAATTTAACATGTGTGAATACAGTTACGGACGGTAAAAAAACTCTGCCGTACTTGCTTACAAAATTATAAAATTATACTTCTAGCTTGGCTGAACAGGCCTTACGGTAACCAGTTCTTCTGACGCCGCCATATTGCAATAAGTTCAACTAAGTGAACCCATTCCTTTTATGGTCATTCTTCTTTCTCTAAGCTTTCTTCTTTCTCTACTATAATTCTCTTGAGAAAAACGTAGAAAAGAAACAAACTCTCTAACAGCGCTTTAAGATGTGATTCTTCAACTAGTTTTCAATAAATTTCCTGATTGCGTGCTGTGAATATCAAGATTGATTTCTATATAATTCCTTTCTTATCTTTGTCATAAAACACTGTCTCAGATTCAGTTTATTTACTATCAAAACAATCAAAGGGTTCTGTCAGTTGACCTTTTACCATTTGATGTCCGTCATAAAGTAAAATGTTTCTCTTCTTGAATTTAGATAGTTTTTTTTTTTTTTTTTTTAAACTGCTCTTTAACACTATTCGTTTAAAACCCATCTAAATCCATATCCCTCCCGTTTATTACTCTATTAAAATAAGTGTCGAGCAGCAAGTCAATTTTTAGCTTTAACTGGGCTTTTAACATTGCTCTTAAAAAATGCTTAACGGTCAATTTTTCTTTTTTATTTTTTTAATGAGATATCTGCAAAGTATGTTCTTTCACTTTTTAAAAACGACTTTTTTATTGTAGCAAGTCGACTAAATACCAACTGAATAATTTACGGACGGAGAAATATTTCTAAACCAATAAGTTTTAACCCGTGATAATAAATTATGCAGTTTTAGTTTATTTTAATTTCTCAGTTTTCCTTGTAGTTTTAGTTCTTCTCTAGGTTCTGATATATTGGTTTCTAATATATATATATATATATATATATATATAGCAGCGCACATTTTGCTCTGTTCCACTTTTAATTAAAAGTTGTCCTACATTAAAGTGGTATGCGTTCTCTTGCTGTTTAGTTTATCGTTAACGTCTTAGTTATAAAGCGCCGATTTTGTTTTTCAAATAGAAAGTTTGTTATTTATTTATTGCTTGAAATTTATAAATCCCAGAAATTAAAATCTATTTTGAAAGGAATTTATAAAGGATTTTTGGCGAAATTCAAATTTTCTAAATCAAAGTCTCCAATTCATTTTTTGATTCTGGGTTGATATTATATTGTAACAGTTTAAATGTAAATATTTTTAGAAATCATTTGTTGTTTTGTAGAAATTGTTTATCTACCTGCATTTTATTCAATTAATCGTTAACCTTTAATTATTCCTTTTCTATTTCCTAATTACTGATATTCTGTTTATTTTTAAATTCTTTTCCGTTGAATCAGTTCATTACGGTAATTTAAATTCGTTATGTTTTTATCCAATCATTCTGCATATTTTTAATTACTTAGGGCCGAGCGCACCAACAAACGAAGCAGTCATTAGTGATAGTGAATAACCTGCCGCCAAATAAAAGTTGCTGTGCACCAACGAATTTTTCGTCAATCATTTACTGATGTTCGCTAAACATCGAATGTGTTTATAAAAGTGGCTGCGATTGGTTAACAACAATCAACGTCACTTCCGGATGTCTGTGCGTAGGCGCAGTATGTTACAAAATGGCAGCCTCCACGGAGTAGAAAAAATACATGTGGACAGAATTTTTTTATTGCCGATACGAAATGTCCCGATAAGAATCTTCACAGGAAGTAAACTTACTCAACATTATTTTTGGAATATTTAATAGGAATAAATACCGCCACTTCATCGTCAAAATCACAGGAGTCGGTTTCAATCGAGGCCACCCCATAAACGTTGGATGGCGCGGGGGCTGATGGGAGTTTTCTATTGAATGTCGGAATTTTAACTCGCCAGTTTCCGAGCTGCTAAAATTTGGCATCTGATCAGCGAGTTCGTGGCTGTTAAAATGTCACTTGATCGTTGTTTTAGCAGCGATCAAAGTTAATGGAGGTTTGGTGCACTCGGCCCTTAGCCAATCTAATCACACTATATAAATACTATAAAAATCCACGTTTTCATTTAATAAATTAATTCAGTTCAGTTCCAGAACTTGACTCGTTGTTTTTCCATCTCAACGACTCTCCCACAAACACATTACAATATAAATAAATTCTTTTGTCTTTTATAAGTTCAGAAGATAATATAGTATTCGAGAGAGCATCACTAAACATACATTGATAAATCATGATTGTGTTTGCTTTTGCTAAAATCTTAAATCCATTTCTCCTTTGCAAATCTTCCTTTTTGTGATAGCATTTCATCATTATTAATGGCAGAATTTAACTTATTTACTTCTATTTTTACAGAGATTTTTACTTTGAATACAAGTTAAATTCATTCGTCCTCTAGAACCATCTATTGGTTTGGGATAATTCTGTAAAATATTAAAGCACTTACAAATAACAGTTGTTTGCTAGTTATATCTGCGACTTTCTGCACTGTTTGGAATATCGTATTTTAATTTTTTTTACTTCTAATTTGGAATGGTTTTCTCCATAAGTTACTAATCAGCTGTAACCCTTGCATTATAACTACTTGAATATTTATCAGATACTAAAAGCATAAATTACCTCACTCACTATCTTATGATCGATGTCGATCAATATTAGTATTATTCGTTTGACATTTGGAACTGTCCAGTCCTCCTCCCGTTGATTTACATTCCTTTATTGATTTTCTGTGGGATAATCGACAATTGCAAATATTTGTACCAGACACTTAGCTCGTCCAATGTGTGCAAGCGCCACTTATTTGTCAAGTCAAAATCAGTCGTGAGAAACGGCTGTCGTTTTGGAGGCAGAGGTTTATTCTATATTATTTTCTTATTTGAATGGAAACTTGATAGAAAAAAACTTGGCTGTTGCCTCATTATATTACTAAAAGCTCTCTTTTGCTTCTCTTTTTTTGTTGTACTTTCACTATTTTTCTCATGTTTTGTTGTACTTCAAGAATAACTTCTAGAATGATTTTATACTTTTTTTTTTTTAAGTACACACCTTCTATTACATTTATTTTGTCCTTAAATCTTTATATATGCTATGTTATGTTATGTAGTGAATGTGGGTGGCAGAGAAGCCAAGCAGAGCGACCGGAGCTCTATTGTACTAACCCACGGAAATAAGGACAGATGGAGAGAAAGACTGAGAAAGTATGGTGGGAGAAGTGCAGGGGAAACGGGAGAACCCCGAGAAAACCTGCCCAGCGCGGATCGTCCACCATCACGAAACCCACATGAGAACCGGTGAGAGGTGAGAGGCCGATGTCATAGCGACAACGCCAATCGCGAGGTCTTTCTTTATATAAGTAACAGCTTGACGTCCACGTACTTGATTTTCATGAAACTTGGAATATATGAAGACCATTAAGCCGTTCCGACATGGTCTAGACAACGGTCTGCCGTGGGTTCGATGTGTTGGAACCTGGGTTCGAATCCCAGCCTGGGCATGGCTGTTTCTTTCTTCTTCTGTTCGTCTCTTTCTCCCTGGGATTTACAATCTCAGGGTTATTTTTGGCAGAGATGTGAATCTCGCCCCCCCCCCCCCGCTCTTCAGTTTCCTAGCCTCACCCTGACGTTGTCGAGTAGGGCTAGCTCGTGGTCCAGTCAATGAAAGAAGAAGACGTGATTTCTTCGGGATCGTGTGGTAATGAGAACCTAAATTACAAGAGTCCTTTTTTCTTAGCATTAGTTCATCTGCTGTTAAGGGCTATACGCACTACTCCGTCTTCCGTTAGGTTTCCGTAACGTAATTGCTTAAGTGACATAGTTATGTCTTCAGGGTCACAAGAATGGGGAACAATTACGTGAAATAAAAATCACATTTGACCATATATTTCTGTTAATCTATATTCCTAAATTTACCATCCTAAAAATTTCAGGTAATTGTTCCTCATTCTTGTGACCCTGAAGATATAACTACGTCACTTAAGCAATTACGTTACGGAAACATAACGGAAGACGGAGTAGTGCATATAGCCCTTTAGGTAGATTTCAAAGAATTTGACATTTTACGATATTAACAGAAATTTAAATTTTGTGTTTTTTACGTGAAAAGAAAAGAAAAAAAAGATTTATATCTAAACAATATTGGGGAGACCAAATTGTTTAAGAAGTGACATCCTTTTTATTTAAATTACTAGGCCATCCCCCTGTCTCCGCCTGTATGCGATAATCCAAGAAGAATCGATTCTAAGCGGTTATGGCGGTACAAAGTGATATTTTATTTCTTTTTGAATGAATTCATTATTTGATAGCGCGCGAACAAATAGAATAAAAGTAGGATTGGATACTGGGAGATCAGCAGTCGTCCAATGGTTAGCGTTCCTGAGTCGAGAGCGAAGGTCCTCGGTTCAAATCCCATGCAAGGCGGGAAAAAAAAAAAAAAGAAAATTTTAAAATCTGACTTTCTCAGCAAGGGAAACTAATAAATAACAATTGCGTCGGGTAGACAGACAGAGAAATAAGAGATTTTAGTAATATAGATTCTCCGAAAGTCAAAACGTAATCAGTTATAACTAATATACAGTCACAGATGTTTTCATTTCTGCTCTTACTCAAAAAAATGTTGACAGATTGTGGGGGGGGGAAAAAAAAATCTTGGAATTCCGAAGGCTGTACTAATATTTGTTACAGTGTTTTTTTTTTTCAGAAACATATCGATTTCTCTAAATATATATCACATTCAATGGCTTCAGGTGAGCGAATGTATCCAGATTTAGTTGATATCGTCGTTCTTCTGCGAATGCTTTATTTACATGTTTAAATAGGAAACGTAGTCATTGTTATGTAGTGATTCACTGAATAAGTTAACACTAATATTTAAAACAAGAAATAGTTTTGAGATTACTGTTTAAGTGTCTCTTTTATATTAGTTTAATCATATTTTGATGAAAAATTGCATGTTAACAGATTATTAAAGTTCTAAGGCTAAATGTTAAACAGTATTTCCTTGAATAATTGGATACAAAAAAAAAAATGTATTTTTTTTTATTTAAACAAATTTTTGTGTGTTATGTAAAACTTTTTGGAAGAGAAGTTTATGAAGTCATGTGTGTGTATCCACATGTCTGTCTTTCCTTCCCGCTATAACTCTTAAACCTGTGAACAGATCTTCTTAAACTGAGTAAATTTGTTGAATTTCTTTTTTAAAGTCGTTACAATTTCATCTGAAACTTTTTCTTACACTAAAATTGCAGGAATAGGAACGACACAAATTCGTGAAACTACCATGTGTTTTTTGATGCGACCGTATTCCCTTTTTATTTATTTAATGTTATTTGTTGTGATGCCACTATATTTCTACGAAAACATAGGTTCCAAGTTATTTGAATAACTTCTTGTTCATTTTTAATTTACATTATCTGAATTAAGTATCCTTACCTTACCTGAAATCTACAAGGGCAATTCTAATTGGATGGTGTTGTGCATCATTTGGCCAATTGCCAAAATTCGATTTTGAGAAATTCGCATAAACGCAAAAGCTTATGTATTACTTCACACTTTTTATTGAATGAAGAGTGTTATATATCAAAATAAAGATACTTTCACAGGACATCTTGATCATTATCAAAATTAATAATATCCTTCAAAGGTCGTTAGTCACATGATGCAAATCTTATTCATTACGATTAGTCAATTAGAGTTTATTCAGAATTAATTTTCCGCAGAATTATGTTGAGATAGTAAGCAGGAACAATTTTTTATAAAAAGTTGCAACTTTTTCCAGTGGACGGAGCAGTAATCTAAAAAAACAAACCTATTTTTGCGCTTGGTCAAATGATGCATAACACCATCCAATTACGTATAGCCAGCTTCGCTGATTTAGATTTAGAGTTAAATAATTATTTATGTATTTATTTATTTATTTATTTCAGGTTCCAAACAATGAAGTAATCCAACGTGTTATCAGTCTTCGAAAAGGTAGGGAAAAAATCCCCAGTAAACTTTATATTAAGTTATTTTAAATCTTATAAGATTAATTGCTGAACCTGCGCACAACCTTCTACTTGCAATTTTTTTCTTTTTTCTTAAATTGACATAGATAATGATTTTATAATTTATTTATTTAATAGATAAAAACACTTGACTAAGATTTTCACATTACATTAACAAAAATTATATATATATTTTTTTTAACAAAGTTTTTAAGCAAAATATATAGAATCTTTGGAAATTATTAATTTTTTCCCCTTTCTAAATTAAAATATAAAAGATGATTTTATGGCGTTATTGTTTTACTAGTGGACCCGTGCGAATAATTCGCAACAAAAAAACCACCTTTGAGAAATAATAAACAAATCCAACAGCTTGTGTGCATGTTAGTTAAACACATTGTCAATAGATGGCGTCTTCTCAAGTTTTATAAAAAAGTTGACCCGTGCGAATAATTCACATGGTATCTTGATCAGTCACCGAATGGTAATGTGGAAATAAATAAATGAACAGATTGTCAATAGATTGCCTTCTACATTTTTACAAAAAATATTTTTAAAATAAATTTTTTTAACGAAAACATTAATTTTAAACAATCTGTTTATTTTTCATCATTAGCGGTGAACGTAATCTTGAAAATATCTCAATCATTGATTTCGATGAAGTATTAAGGGAAATAAAAAAAACACCTTTGAGAAATAATATATGAGAAGTTGACTAATTTTTATGTTTCTATTGTTATAAATCGTTTATTTTTATTAAAATATAAATCTTTGTTTGTTTTTTTATCTGTTGTTATTAAATAAACGATGAAATATCATTTAAAGTGCATTTTTATTCAAAAAAAGGAAATATTTGAAGGTTACAACGCTAAAGCAATATTTTCGCTTTCGAAAAATAAGGCGCTTCTATTAAAGCGTGTCTACATTTTTATAAAAAGTTTTTAAAAATAAAGTTTTTTAACGAAAACATTAATTTTAAACAATTCGTTTATTTTTCGTCATTAGCGGGGAACGTACTTCAAAATGATGCCTCAATCATTGATTTTGATGAAGTAGTAAAGGAAATATGGCGTTCCGACAAAAAAAAAACCCTTTGAGAAATAATATATAAAATAATATATGAAAAGTTGACTAATTTTTATGTTTCTATTGTAATAAACCGTTTATTTTTACTAAAATATAAATCTTTGTTTTTTTTTTATCTGCTGTTATTAAATAAACGATGAAATATCATTTAAAGTGCATTTTTATTCAAAAAAGGAAATAGTTGAAGGTTACAACGCTAAAGCAATACTTTCACTTTCGAAAAATAAGGCGCTTCTGTTAAAGCGTGTCTACATTTGTATAAAAAGTTTTTAAAAATAAAGTTTTTTAACGAAAACATTAATTTTAAACAATTTGTTTATTTTTCGTCATTAGCGGGAAACGTGATCTTCAAAATGATGCCTCAATCATTGATTTTGATGAAGTAGTAAAGGAAATATAGCGGTCCGACAAAAAAAAACCTTTGAGAAATAATATATAATGATTATTGTTTTCCCAAATTTAAATTACAAAATTCTTTAGAAACGATCACTTTAACTTTGATCTCTTTTGTAGCCCCTTTAATGGCTTAGATTTTTTATTATTATTATTATTTTTTGTTATTATTATTATTACTGTTATTATTATTATTATGATTATTAAATTCTTAGAAATTATTTATTTTGCTATTCCTTTAATTTTGAGTTGATGTTAATATAATCGTTAAATATACGAAATATAATCTATAAACATTTAAAAGATCCATGAATCTCAGCTATGGGTTATTAAAATCTTAGTTTATGGCTAAGTTGTAATATTGGTGAAATGTGAAAATCGATCGGACCTTTCACTTGTAACCTTTAGGAAATAATGAAGACAATTAGCGAAGCTACATTCATCCACAAATCATCACCAAGAAAATCACTGAATAATTAAATACAAAAACTGTTTTGTTTTGTTTCTTGTATCTGTCAGAGGAACATTATTTTAAATTAAATAAATCTTTAAGAAAAAATAAATGAAATAAATAATTAAAATTTCAACGAAAAGACATAATTACAGTTCTGTCTACGCTCTGGAACTTCCATTTAACTACTATGTCATTCAGTGTGAGAATGAATTTGTTTTCAGGTATTCTGTTCATGTGACAGCGTAGAAAAAAAAGCGTTGGAATTCGATCAAAAATAGAAAAGTGACATCAAATAAAGAAATGGATACGCGCAGAAATTGTTACTTTAAGAAAAAACTTCTGATGAATAATAACTATAAAATTTTTTTTGTAAGTAGGCCTAGATTTTTATTATCGTTGTGATAGTTGTTATTGTTGGAATGTTCACTGTATTTTATTAGGTATAGGTATCCATTTACGTAATGGGGGTAATTAAGTTGTACTTAATAAACTGACAACTCGATGTAGATCATGCAGGTTCAACAGGGTTTTATCAAAATTCATAATAGAATGTTAATTAAAAACAAAAACAAAAAAACAAAAACAAAAAAGAGGTATTTTAAGTATTTGTTAACTTTGCGTCGTTTCATTACGGTCCTTGGTGGATTCTAACCCTTGAATTTATCTTTTGAATGACTTTTAAGACTATGAATTATTAGCATGCGTTTCCATTGTTTTAGATAAATTGGTTCAATTATCGGGCCGAGTAATTTTTCTTTGCCGCCTTTGTGATATCCGCATTTTTTTGGTCCCCGAACTTGCATATTCCTTTGTGTAACGCCGCAAACAAGTAATTCCAATTCATATTTGTAAGAGAACTGTTATTCACGGATTTGTAACGGCTTTGTTCTCAGTCAATAAATGCAAATCTACTTCTGCTGTTATTTATAATTGTTAATTTTATTTGTTCTCCACCAATCGTAGGAAGGAATTTTAGAACAGAAGTATTTATCGTTATTTAGGCAACTCACGTGCAAGCAGAAAGCGAAACAATTTAGAGATAGAAGTTTGTTGAATCAGTTTTGCTGACTGACGAATCTCGCAAAGAGAGGATGCATTAATCTTTTTAAAGTAAGGGGGGATTTCCCGTTGTGTTTTTTTAGTAATTTGATAAAGAAACGTTTATTGTCGAGTTTCGAAACGTCATTTTATTGTAATTAATAATATTTTTTGTATTTGTGCCGATTTGGTTGATTATTTATTATAAGAATCGAACACGTTTAAATTTGTATTGCTAAGTAACTAAGTGAAGGTCGTTCAGCCACAGCCTTGTGGTTAAGGCGGAGACCTGCCACGAGACTCATATGTTTGAACCTAGATTCGAATCCCGGCACCTGCATTCCTGTGTTGCTTCCTGTTTTACTTCTTTCCTGTGTTTATCTGCTGCTGCTTCATTTTCTCTTCAGGTTTTTCCATAATGGTTTCCTGAGGAAGGCAAGGAAAACCCCCTCAGTATCTATTCCAAGATGAGAATGATAACTCCCAACCCTACACTTGGTTCTTGGGGTCCTTGCGTAATATTTGCCCCAGAGTATGTTTCCATAGATCCTTCCATGAGAGCGTATCTCCGTACCGGAGAATGCACTTCAACATATAACTAGATATAAGTAGGCAGCCTAAAATTACTTGTTATTTTCATAATCGTGCAAATGCCCAAAATGCACTTCTTATATCACGGAATGTTACTAAGTTGGAATCATCTGGAATTGTTCAGTTTTCTTTTCTTTTTCTAAATCACCCTGTATATGAATAAGTACTGGACCATTGCTACAATTAGCATGAATAATAAAAATAGAAAAATGACATATTTCGATGAGCCCCAAAAAACGGCTTGCGTTATCAGAAATAAAAAAAAAATTCTTTTTATTTCTGATGACGGGAGCCGTTTTTTGGGACTCATCGAAACATGTAATTTTTATATGTTTTTATTATTAATGCTTAGTCTGGTAATGGTCCACTACTTTATTATAATTACAACTACGTAAACTATGCTTATCATCCTGTATATTTTTTATCCATTTTAGATTTTGAAATATTAATTTACATACATAATAATACTTTATATATATATAATAACCTTTTACGCGTTCAATTTTAACTTTTAAGGTCTTGACTGAAGCAATTCAGGCGACTGCAAACCTTTTATTTCTTTTATATATTTCTTTTCCCAATGCACCTAAAATTCTGAAAATTTAAATATGAACCTGTGAAGCATCTGGGATTTCTATTTTCTTGTTTTTAATTTTCAAAATATTCTGCAATTAATTAGATTAAAATTCAAAAATATTAATTTTTTTTAGTTTTTTTTCCGAGATATTTACTTGATAGTTTCAACTCAAAAAAACTTTACGATAATCTGACATGATAAAAAAATTGTAAAATAATGTTTTGTATTTAAAATATTTATTATTAGTGCAATAGTTAATTTTTTTAAAAATAACTTAATCTCACACAATTTTAAAAAACACATTTTCTTTTAAAAAAAATTAACTTTTGCAGTAATACTAAATATTTTAAATTATGATTATTTCACAAATTTTTTATCAATTCAGGCTTTTCTCAAGTTTTGTAAGTTAAAAATACCGAGTAATACCGAGTAAACATTCAAAAAAATGATTGTTTTTGAATTTTAATTTAATTAATTACAGAATATTTTGAAACTTAAAAATAATAAAATTAAAATCCCAGATGCTTCACAAGTTCGTATTTAAATTTTCAGAATTTTAGGTGCGTTGGGAAACGAAATCTACAAAATAAATAAAAGGTTTGCAGTCGCCTGCTGTTGCTTGAGTCAGGCTAAGGGTTTCCTAAATTCTGCTTCCGTCACTAGGATTTCGTGGAGGAGCCAACAAACTCGGCAAGCAGACTCCGGTAAAGCACAACGTCAGCGAAGAAATAGTTTCATTAGAATTCGAAGAAGGCAGCGAATGAATTGAGATGCCAACTTCGCAGAAATCGGTTGTCTTAAAATGGGATTGGTGGATTTTACTGATCGACTTAAGAGTTGGTTATTATTGGAGAGAGTTTGTTTGAATGAGAAACAATTGTTACGGATGAAGTGGGCTGCTGCCGTTGTTGTTGGCGTTGCAGTTCTGCACCGACGCATTCATGGTTGATGGGTTCACGGTGGAATGGCCGACGCCTTCTTCCTCCGAAAAAAATAAAAAAAAGGAAGAAAAAGTTAGTTAAGGTTGGAAATTATCGAAGTTATTGGTGGTTAGAGTAATTACCATTGCATTTCTTTTCAAGGTCGTATCCCAAGGAAAACAATTTCCAATTTCAATGAAAATCGTGGTCACAGAAGACAAATCCTGTGTTTTCGCTATTGATTCTAAAGTCCTAAAACAAACAGTGGAATTTTGTGCTATTATCATTTTTTTTCCACCTTTGCAAATGCTGATTGAACTGTGGAGGACATTTGGGTGAATTTAAACTTTCTAGTAGCTACTGAAACATGGTACTTAAGCCAGGAAACAAGGCATTAAGCAGTTTAACTTCGCTGACCTGTTTCGAAGGAAGTACATAGCAGTTTATTACTTTTAGTGTCTGACGGCGAAACATTGAAACATTAAATGATAAAAATGGCGAAATCAAGAGATATTACTGAAAGATAGTCTAATTTTAAAAATATGTATATATGGCTTTCCTCTTACTAGCAACAGACAAGATCATTAGGCCTATGCTCAAACGTGCATCGCATAATGTCTTGAGCGTGCAACGTTATTAACATTCGCTTTAAATATTCTCGTATTTACATAAACGTTGCGTATAGCTGTTACTATAATCACAACAAAAACTTCCACTGATGGTGGAGCTTGACTGAAAAAAAGTGTTTCTGTTTCGTTTCACAGAGCGCTGTTCCTTTATTCTCTTTACATATAAAACATAATATATTATTATTATTATTATTATTATTATTATTATGTTTGCATGTTTCAAACCTTGGGTTTCCCCAGCAAAAACAATATGGCGGGTCAAGGACCAAAGCACATACTGCCAAGTGTAAAGATGTGTGCAAGAATGATTAGGGATGTGTGCTTGTGTCCATAAATTTCCTAACTATGCGTATAGTGTTGAGTACCACAGCCTTCTGCAGTTGTGCATAAGTGTTTTTGTGAAGTCCTAGTGTGCTGAGACTGTGGTGCAATGTGTGAGGCACCAGACCAGTGGCTGACAAAACGATGGGTACAACACGTACTCGATCCTGCCTCCACTGCTTCTGGAGCTCGTGTGCTAGATCAGTGTATTTACTGATCTTGTCTGCGTGAGTTTTCTGCATGTTCTTGCTGATAGGCACTGCAATATCAATTAGATAGGTCTGTTTGTTGACCTTATCAACAAGTGTGATGCTGGTCTGTTGTGATGTATGGTTTTGTCTGTGTGAATGGGGCGGTCCCAGTATAGTTTATATGAGGGTGACTCTAATACGCTTTGTGGTATGTACTTGTAGTACGGGACCGTGCTCTTAATAAGTGAATGTTTGTGTGCTAGCTGTTGATGAACGATCGACGCTACCTGATTGTGTTGGTGGAGATAGTCTGTTTGAGAGAGAAGGGGACAGCCTGATATTACGTGGTCGATCGTCTGATGCGTAGTGTGGCATTTCCTGCATTTGTCGTCATGTGTGTTTGCATCGTGTAGAATGTGTTTCTTGTAGTTGCGTGTGGAGATTTATTATTATTATTATTATTATTATTATTTGAGAATGGGAAGTGTGGCAAAAAACGAAAACATTCGTTCTCAAATTTTAAGTTTCTAAGCGAATATTAAGAAAATAGGTCCGGCCGTTTTCGCGTGGTGCGCCTACCAGCTGACAAAAAATATAAGAATTGAATGGTAAGACTTTTATAGGCTCAGTCAATAATTTATATAATAAGAAAAGGTGAAATATTAAGCCCTTTTCATAAGTAAGTTAATATTTGAAATTTTAATGTCAATTTTCAGTATTTTTTTTGCTTGTAAAAATATTAAATTTTTTAATATTATTATTATTAATTTATTTATTTGTTTCTCGTGACATTTGGTCACTATAATGCTTTGGGATAATTATTACATAAACATAGTAATTATTAACTGTTGTCAAAATTAATGTTGTCAACATTTACATGAATTCAGGATAACAGCCTTTATAGCAACTTGATGTGGGATGATATTAGTTGTTCTTCTTCTTTTTTTCTTTTCTTTGATATTAGTTTTTCTTTTTGTTTTCTAAAGTTCACTAAAAAGTAAATTAGTCCATTGCTTGACAGAAATTCTACAGTGTCAATTTTGAATTGAATAGTTAATTTAAAACATTTTGTCAACATATTAGTGTTGTCGGAATCAATGTGGAACCCAAAAAGCTAAAAAAAGCAATAAAAAACTCGCCAAAAGGATACATTTTGGCGAGAAAAATTCATGTGCACGCTAACGCGGCCTCTTATGAATTTTTTTAAAGATTAATAAAATATGACTGCTCTTACCTGATGATCGCCGTATTAGCGTGAAACAGCTGTACTAGGATGTCATTACAATTTGGTCTCACCCTTTATTGTATTAGTGTTGTTTTCATCATTATTTTGTTCTCATTGGTACACAGTAACTTTTATTTTCATCTTAAATAGAAAGACATCTGAAAGTTTAAAAAAAAGTAAAATTTGAAATATTTATTCTGTAACCAGATATTCACAATCTTCCTGAATATTATTACAATTTCTATTTAGTATTTATTTTGAAATTCTCTCTCTTATTTATCTATTTGTTTATTTCTTTCGTCTCGATTAACGTCCGAAGGCTAATTGACATTGATTCAGATCAATCGATTTGTTTATTTATTTACTGTATTTCTTAACTAATTAATCATTTCTCTTTTTACCAATTCAATATTGTTTCTGGTTAATTAATTTGGAAAGTTGCCAAAAGGATTTGAATCCCCCTCCCTCCCACGTGGACTCGTCCGACTGATGCTTTCGGAGACCACCCTCGGATGGCCCACGGTGCAAGGTGCGCTCTTCCTCCCCGTCACTGGGTGGACTGCGCCGGGCATGCGCACTCGCCGCTAGAGGCGCATGGTTGCCCGAACCGCGCATTGCTGCATTGGCCGTCAGAGAGGATTCCCCGCCGACCGACAGTAAGTGCTAACACTTTTGATTTCGCTTGGTGGGGGTGTTATTGTTGACAGCTGATCACGAGACGCTCGCGGAAGATGCGAGACGGTTGCGGGTTGTAATCTGAGTCCTTATTAAACAAATAAAAAAAAAATAGCAGGTGAACGGAATTACACCTGCACAATTTATTTACGAGAGGTCGGTCGAATGGATATCTTATTCTTACACCAAATTTGAGCTATGCGTCTACCTAGAAACCAAGCCCTCCATCAAAATAAGAAAGCCAATATTTACAATCTTGAACGTTCTACCATTTTTAGCTAAACCTGAATTAAAACCATGACTTTCGGAGAAGCGTATCTTCATTTAGAACCATTTCTGCATCTATGTACATATATTTCTTTAAGGGTATGTTTACAGTTCGAAGAAAATGGATATTCTGAGCAAACGTAATTATTTTCTTAGTTGCATTTCTTTTTAACTTTTTTTTTTAATTTGTTTTATTTATTTGGAAAATAAAAATGTTTGCTCTTCGCGGCACTGAACACCTCAGGAAGGAGGATCAGATATTAAATACAAATTAGCAGGAAACAAAACAACAAACCATCAATTGAGGTAAACTGAAGCGAATAATAACATCTACGAGATAGACCCAAATCATTCACTTCGATTATTGAACTGTAAACCTACTTCATTTTTATCATTTACCCAAAACAAAAAATACAAGTATTGACTAATGATTCTGATGATGCTGCTGTTGTATTTCTTTTTCTTCTTTTGCTGTGTATTAATATTATCAGTGCTTAGCGATACCACGAGCGATTAGATTGTGAGCAGAAGTGGTTCGTTTTTGTTATTTAAAACGTGGAAAAAAAGTCTTGGATCGGGGGTGTTTTCTTCGTCGTTCTCTGCAATTAACGTGACTACGGAAGCATCAGAGGTAAGTATTTTCATGGTTACATTCTTTTGACCGTCTCCGTTGCTTTTTAAGGACGAAATTCAAGACTGACTTTTTATTTTTATTGGTATTATTATTTTTAATGTTCTTATTAATAACTGAAAAACGTGATTTTTGCAAACGGGGTCGGCAAGGTCAGAAGCAAACGTGCTTTAACTGAAGACAGGAAAATACGGGGTTAGGCTTACTTACCTTTCGCAAAAACCACCTCGAAAAATTTTTGTTGAAAACGTTTTCGAAAGAATGTCTTCGTTTTTCGTTCCAGTTAGATAAGAAAAGTTGTTGCGTTTGAGTTATCTTGTCATTTTTTTCTCTCTCTGTTCTGTGATATTTGACTGTAATCGACTCAGACACAGGTTGTCCTTGGCTCTTTATTCAAGGCCGTTAATGGACACAAAAGATTTCTGTAGTACTTCCCTAAATTCACATAAATTCCTTGACTTAGCAGTGGGCTAAGTTCAGGGTTAGGAAGCTGAGGATGTAGTGATTCCGATGACAAACTAACAAGATGTCTGGTTTATTTAAATTTAATTATACATTTGACATTTATTTGGAATAGTGGTTGTTAGGGTCCGGATTTTCAGGGCATACCATATTATTTTTTTTAATCCTGATCTATATTTACAGTGTTAAAGATTATAGTAATAAGGCTTTAATCTTACAAATAAAAACATTTTGAGTTTCAGATATATTTTCTCAATTAAAAACACAAAGCCATTCTGTTAGTGTGTGTGTGTTTTTGTAATGAGGGTATTTGTTCATCGAAAATAAAAAATACACATTTTCGTTTTTGACCGCTTTTACGACCATGTGTTAATCATAGCCAACAAAAAATATAACCTAACATTCTTAAATACATCAGAAAGAGAAAAGACAAGAAAAATACATTAAAATATTACTTTATATCTAACATGTCCACTCCTTCTCTGATAACTGTAATGGTATTAACCTTGAGGTTGACACGTTAACAGTAAGTTTAGATTATATAAAAGCAAATCCTCAGTAACTTTTTGGTGCGAATCCGAATCGTAAGAAACTAGGAAACCTAATTGCTAACTAAAGCGCTGTAATCAAGTCAGAAACTGTTAGAAAGTTGAAACTTAACGGTAAATTAATGTGGCGATGTTGTAAATTCTTTAGTTGCATGTCCAATTCGTACAAAAATCAACAGAAGTGAAGAAGTTAGGAGCCTAAAAACAAAAAAAAAACACCATTATGCGAAATTGGCATGCCAACTAAAACTTTTTGTTTTAATTTTGGCATTTTATTGACAGATGTAATTGGTGTTGGTTTCGTTAATGTTTTTGTTAGTAAGGAAGATTTTAATTTGATTTGGAGAAATAAATATATTTTTTTTTTTAAATGAAAAAAAAAAAAACAAAAAAACAAAGGTTTTAATATTGGAATAAAATAAGGTGTAGTCGAAATTCCAATGAATTAAATTCTCGTTTTTCTAGATAAAATATCAGGAAAAAAAAAAAAGCACTATCTAATCATTACTTCTTTTTATCTGATTACAAAGTTGTCAAAGATTAATTGAAGGCCTTTTAGGATTTAAAAAGCAATTTATTAGGATTGAATGGAAATGTAATTTGTTTTATTTTGCAATTAAGAGATTTTTTTTTTTTTATTTTTAAGCTCAAATTGATAATTTTTTTTTTAACTATGTAGTTAAACAATTAAAATCAAGCCCAGATCTAAAGTCCATCGTAGAATGTAAGTAACAGTCAGTGACGTAACT
>JAFIDM010000007.1:18841388-18888285 GCA_023159025.1 Thereuonema tuberculata | reverse complement strand
AGTACTTTCGAAATGGTCTGCACATCTTTGTCAAATCTTATTTTAACAAGTAAATTTTATTTTTAATTGTGATGTGTGGTGGCCTAAAATTCTTCAATAATGAAAAAAATAAGTAGTTTAAAACAAATCTCAGATAGAATTACACAATTTTAATATTAAAAAACGAATCTCTTAAAAATATTTGTCTTTAATTGTTATAATTTTATCAAGTATTTTATGAAGAACTCTAAGCTAACCTTTGAATTTCTAAAATAACTTAAATCTTTTCTGAAATTTCCACGCTTAACACTTCCTGTCTCAAGCAACTGCAGGCGACTGCAAACCTTTTATTTCTTTTATATATTTCTTTTTCCAATGCACCTAAAATCCTGAGATTTTAAATATGAACTTGTGAAGCATCTGGGATATTTATTTTCTTGTTCTTTTCAAAATATTTTGCAATCAGTTAAATTGAAATTTAAAAATTGTCAATTTCATTAAAATATTTATAAGCTAAATAAAGCATTTAACGTGCTTTGCAAATTTCTTGTTTCTCCTTTTTTAATTCATTAAAATACATTTCTATAAAAAAAATGCCTCAAAAAAATTTATTTTTGAAGACTAACAGCATCAAATGAATTTGCAAGATACTTAGAAATTTTTAATTATGTTTTAAATTAATTTGTTATTATGATTATTTGAAAGCATGTAAAAAAAAATAATCTCAAACAATTTTAAAATACAAAATTTTTATTTTTTAAAAAATTAATTTTTTTTTAATAATAAATTTTTACTAATAATAAATATTTTAAAAATAAAACATTATTTTACAATTTTTTTATCATTTCAGGTTTTAGTCAAGTTTTTTTAAGTTTAAAATACCGAAAAATACCTCGAAAACACCTAAAAAAAATTGACTGTTTTTGAGTTTTAATTTAATTAATTATAGAATATTTTGAAAATTAAAAACAAGAAAATATAAATCCCAGATGCTTCACAAGTTCATATTGAAATTTTCATAATTTTAAGAATTTTGGGTGCATTGGTAAAAGAAATGTATAAAAGAAATAAAAGGTTTGCAGTCGTCTGAATTGCTTGAGTCAGGACCTTAATATGAAAGTGGTTCCAATAGAATAAACACGAATGTTTACGTATTCATTGATCTTCGAGATAAATGATCGCCAATATTTTTCGCTGTTTTGTTGTTTTTTAATTAATTTTTTGTATAAGATTTGAGTAATTGCTTTTAGAACTTAAATTGTTTTTATCTGCATTTCTGAATTATTAAAAGTAAAAACAACTCCTTGTTTCTCATCGTGGCGTTTGCGGTACCGGCATTTACAGGCCGCTGTAACCAAGACAGAATAGTTTTCGTGTTTTTTTTTGTTTTGTTTTTCCTACTTTGAAAAAAATAGCAGAAAAGTATTTTTTTTTTTAATTATTTCTGTAGTAAAGAAAAAAGTGTCTGTGATCAGTAGGAGAAGTTAAGTTAAAACTTAAAAAAAAGTTATTAAATAGAATTTTCTGTGAAACTGAATCGATCCAAAAAAACTATCTGTTGTCATCGATTGCCCAATTTTTACGTTCCCGCCCCAATTCTCGGTGCGATTGAGGTTCGCCATTTCGTGGAGAGGCTTCTACTTGAGTTGCCATTCAACAATTTAAGTGCAGCTATACGTCCAAGCGTTTCATTCTTCGGTAAGGGCCGTTGCTTTCTAGGGACACCCTTAGATGTCGGTAAATAGTTGTCATGGAAACGAGGATGAATGACAAACTGTCTCCAAAGGATTTCTTCTCTCAATATCCTTTAAGTCTGTGATCTTATAAAAATAGCTTGCATAACAATGTGACTCCATATTTATAAAAAATGCGCTCAATTTCCAGTGAATAAAATCAATCCTGATGTCCAGTACTTGTTATAACATCTTAATAATGTACAAAAATTGAATGAATATTTGTTTGTTTGTTTGTCCCGTCTACGTTCCTATACCATTCATCAGATTGCGATGAAACTTTGGTGAGTTGCGAAGGTTTCTGAATTAGTAGAACCATTTTACAATATCTGGTGCGCAAGGCGTTGCAACAACTGAGTGTATTTCCGGTTTCAACATTTGCAGTTTCCGGTGCGACTTGCATTTGCAAAAACTATCAACAAAGCACATGGACAATCGCTACAAGTGTCTGGACTAACTTTGGAAAATCCAAGCTTCACACATGGACAGCTGTATATGGCCTGCTCACAAGTCGGGAAGCTTTCTGATTTATTCGTGTATGCACCAGACGGAAAAACAAAAAAGATTGTATATCCAAAAGCACTTCAATAAACAGAATTAAAACACAAACATTTTCTTTCTTTGAGTGGCATTGCAATGCATGTCGGATGCAGCTAGTACATTATAAACATAAATCACTCTGTCTCAAATTGTATTATCTGTTTCATCTATTGGTTGTCGCGCTGATCTAGCGAGAACATGAGAATTATTTGAAACAATCAATGCACACAGTTACTGTGCAGATGCAAGCTTTCTACATCTTCAAGTCCGGACCCTAAACCCAGATTTGGCGATGGGTCCTCTCCATCGCTTAATTAGATGACGTGATTTCCCCCTCACCCCACCCAATAAATGAAATTATAGGACGGATCCTCTAGTATATGAGGACTCCATCAATATTAGAGTAGAAAATGGGCCCCCACCCCAACCCTCTGTCCATAGGCTTAGCTACATTTATGTTACCTGAAATGTTTGTGTGACTATTGAAATGATATTTCTGACTGTTATAAATGATATTAGCTTATCGGCGCTTGGCTGCGAGTTGGAGGTAGCGGGTTCGATCCCCGGGCCTCGGCGGAGGGCGGGGATTTTTTTTTCTAGTCTCCCTTTTCCTCCATACGGTCCTAAGGTCTACCCAGCCCTCTGTTGAGTGGGTACCGGATTTGTTTTCCGGGGGGTTAAAGGCGGGCGGGCGAGCGTCGACTGACCACTCGACCTCAGCATTGGTCACGGAACGCCGGGAGCCTTACCTCCCGCTATCCCAAGAGCCACAAAGGCCTGCATTGAGACACTTTAAGCTTTTAGTTACTCTTATTGGTTACAATTAGATCGTGATTAGTCAGTAGTAGTAATAATTACTACCTATCGTTCTGTTGTAACTGGACAAAAAAAAAAAAAAAGTATACATCCGCTGGGGCTTCCTTGAATTCCCTGACTCGGTTTCATAGTACGGACGACCCCCCTTTCTCCTCCTAAGTGCAGGACCTGCACAGACAATACAGCAGTTAAATGAAATTTCCAGAATATTCACATTTAAAAGTGAAATAAATTATCCGTAAACTTAAATCTTGAATTAAACCTTAAATACAAAAAAAAAAAAGCCATCGCATTTATACTTTAATTTAATTTTTCTAGATGATGATGATGATGAGTATTTGAGTACATCGGACAGTGAAATAGTTAAGTACGTAATAACACGTTTAAATTAATCAAGAGAAAATAGTCGACTTAATGAGAATTTCGTGGTAAGATTTAGTCATCCCAGTCACGAGAAAACACAAAATATGTGTCAAGTACAATAGAATGTTTACTAATTTAGCATTTGTCAGGTGATTCTACCTCACGAGACGCATTACACGAAGATTTCATTTTTATTTTTTAAAATAAAAAATTATCGGAATCGTAAATTATGTTACCGTGTCTCTGTTGATAAGATTGAGCTTTTACACAAGACCATAAATGAAAAATCATTTTTTTTTTTTAATTTAAGTTATCTAATGTTGTTTCGCTTGTGAAATTCTGTGACAATTATTTCTGCGTTGTCTCTTTTTTTTTTTATTATTAGCGACCCATTTGAGAGCTATTGTGATATCGACGAAAATCGGTAGCTATTGCGTTTGTCCTGTCCGTCCACCCGTAACATCTCCCGAAAGGAAGATCGGATCGACAAACGGACTTCACCATCGTAGTTCAGAGACTAGGACGTATTTTCAGCGTATTTTAGGGGCGAACGCCCTCCCCTCCATGTTCGAGATATTTGGCATTGTTTTCTTTGGATTTCCTCTATTAGTTTAATGTAGAAATGCAAACATCTGATTTCAATTGTCAGCTATAGCTTGTTGGTTAAGGTCTCGGACTCGCATATGAAGGGTAGTCCATTCGAATCCGTACATCTACTTTTGTTTTTCTCTCTCTCAATGGTTTGTTTCTTATTTTTCTAACTTTTATTTTTCTTATTTTTTTTTTTTCCTTACACTAACGTACTTCTTTTTTTATTATTATGGCTCGCGTTTAAATTTATGCTTTAGCACAAAATTATAATCACTTGTTGCTTGCTTTTGTTTGGACTTAAATAAATTACCTCGTTGTGTGGTGGAGTAATTGCTCTTCGAAATACAAAATAATTTCCTTGATTTGAAATGGAGGCTGATGAAAGGGACTTCGTTTGATACAAAAGGGAACGCAATCAAATGCTATTCTCCGAAGGAAATGAGGATTAAACAATCGTATCAACCCAGTGAATACCTACTGGGATCTATTTGTAATCCAGTTTGCATCGATTCGCAGCCGTGGATAGGTTTCACGTGTTTTGATTGAGATTCTATCTTCCCATTTTACATTACGTTTCGCCAAGAACTTGCAGGAATAACATCCATAATGCATAGTTCGTAGCCAAAGTTTTAACAGAGTTGTTATTCGTTGATTTGTAATGTCCTGAACGTTTTGCTCCATTTTTCGTCTGCGTTGATATTGGTCAATCTGGTCTTGCTTTTTTAATTGCGTGAAGAAACTCTGAATTTGCTTTTCACCAATCATAAGACAAGGAAGATTAGAAATGTTTTACGTGTACTGGATTTTTTTTAAACGCATTAATGAAGCCATACATCTGATTAGTTTAAACATGCAATTAATTTATATAAAAAAAACACAAGATATACAAAGGAATCGACTAGTTTCACCACCGAGAGACGGTTTTTTCAAGAAATGGGATACAGTTCAGTTGCAGGTAAATATATAACAAGAAATGACGGTGCTTGTAAAAGCTTTCTGGGTAATGAGCGTGGGACCCTGGTGGCTCCGCAAGGAACAACTGGAAAGCGACATCTTAAGGCGGTGATAAGGAACTACGATGAAACTGCTTGCTCTCCTGGGTAGTTCCATTTAACCTGTGTGAGAAGTTGGTTTCAATCCAATTCTCGACTTGCTTTTATTTGTAAATTATCATAAGACAAGGAAGTTTAATACAACTAAAAATTAGGGTATGTAATGTCAGTTTAATGATGCGCCTGCAAAAAAAAAAAAAAAAAAGATTTAATTTAGATGTTCAGTTTTGTTATTCCAGAAAGTGTTGTGTGTTGTATGATTACAAATGCTCCTTGTGTCACTATGGTGCGATAGCGATGTACATTCAGAACTCGTCATACATTCAGAATTGAATTTTGATGTACTTCCGGGTTGCGCGATATTCCGTACTTTACATTAATAGTACGGTGAGTACCCGTACAACTTATCACTAGTGTACGATATGTGTAGACTACTGTAGGCTTCCTTGTACAACGAAGTTAAACGTAAAACTGTATTATTATTATAGTTTTTGCGCATGTATTGATAGGATAAACTTGTATTCATTCACTTTTAATTACTACTAGCAAACATGTGATCACGTGATCTTGGATTCTTACATAATTTTCTTAACCACCCGTGACCGCGCCCGCTTTCTCACAACTCGCGAGCGCGTTCCGGATACCTCACGTTTGATCGTAAGTCACATGACTTCCGGTTGACCCACGTAGATAAAAATGAAAATGTGAGCATCCTCAATAGTGTACCTAACATTTGCCACTTTATTTGTATTTCTGCGTGTTATGGTTTCGCAGGAGATAAGAGCCAGGAAAAAAAAAATCAAAAAATATTCTTTTAATAATATAGATAGTTTACAGTACTTAGTTGTAATAATTATTTGTTACTAGAGCTTAAGTTATTTATTTACTTTACAGCGTTTATCCTATTCATATTCGATATACGATATTTTATACTTATATCGGAAGGTAATCCCCATCGAAAATCGAGGATCATCTGTACTAGCACATTGTTCAAATTATAGAATAATATTAAAAGTAAAACAAATGTGAGTATACAAAGTAATGGACCCTCCATGAATATAAACTAAAAACATAAAAACACATTAAAAATAAAGTAAAAGAAAATTCGTGTGCTGGACTCTGCCAGCCTCAATGAATTTCTTATGCGCATGTCAATAAGGAAAAAGCGCCTAAAAATGTGTAAACACATTAATATTTGAGACCAATGTTCAAACTGACATCTCAAGACCACAAAATAGATGTGCACCGCAGTTTGTTTATTCGTTGGAAGATTTCACCTGAAAATCATTAAATTGAATCAACGTCAGTAGGAACCCGGACAGCTGTTTCACTCATCTGCCGATGTTCATCCATTCCCAGCAGTGTGATGTACGACGAAGACACATGAAACTGGAAAAGGTGCTTCTTGTTTCACGTTTCTCTTAAAACTAAGAAAAACATTCCCATTTGTAATTCAGCTCTTTGATGTTTGTTGACTCAGTTCGTGAATCGGGTTTACGAAATGTACAAAAAGAAGCTTTAATCTGCTTCCTTTTCAGGGACTCTTGTGTCTTGCAGAAATCTTTCATTGCCACAATACTTGCCGTATCCGTCATGTCGTCATGAACAGTTTACAAACGTTAAATTATCAGTGATGTCACCGTTTCTGACGTCATCACAGTCTTACAATGTACATTATTTACTTACGTTTAACATTTTAACATTTTCATTTCAACTTGAATTGTATTTTAAAGAAAACAAATATTTTGTTTTCTGTTTTTAATCATTAATCATTTTAATCATTATTTTTTTTTACTTGGCTTTCTTATGATTTTGGGTTTCAGAATTTTTCCTTTTACAATTTCATTACAGCTAAAAAAAATAACAAGCTGGAGAAATCCATCAACAAAAAGCCCCTTTTAAAACCACTTTAAAAAGGCTTTTTGAGGATCGACATCTCGTGCGTTTTTTTTTTTTTTTGTTGCGTTTTTTTTTTTTTTTTCTGTAATGAAATTCAGTACACTGCTGAACTGAACTTAGGGTAAAAAACAAATTGAAACTTAATTAGAAAAAATAGAAAAAAAATAACTTAAAAAACCGACAAAAACTAACTTAAATAGTTTTTTTTTTTCGTTTTTTTTAAGTAAGTTTTTTTTTCTAAGTTTTTTCTTTTTTTTAAAAAACAAAAAAATTTTAAAAAAAAGAAAAAAAATAGCAAAAAATAAAAGGAAATAAAAATAAATCAAACAGACACTTAGTATTCTAAATGAAAAATAATTTCCTGTTTATGATTTGTCCTATGATTTATTGGACTGATCCCTTTTGATTGTATTTAGACTTAACTATTTAAGTTAACAATTATTCAGTTTCTCTTCAAATAATTACTATTATGTCATTAGAAATTTTTCTTTTTTGATAAATAAAACTGTCAATTCAACTTTAGATATTTCATAAATAAATAATTGTATACTTTAACCAAATCCACTAACACTTCATTGTTAGAAATAAAAACCATGATTTCTGATATCGCAGAAAATTAAAACTCCCGAACGAAAGGTCGGATCGACAAACGGGCTTCACCATCGTGCTGAGAGGCCCAAACAACGTAGCAATAGGGTTTTTCATGGGCGAACGCGTCCCCATGTTCGACATATTTGGCATCGTTTTCATTAGATTTCCTCTATTAGCTTAAATGTTAGAAAAGCAACCATCTCATTTCAGTTGTCAGCTATAGCTTGATGCTTAAGGTCTCAAGCCGAACGCGCATTGAACCACGTGTCCGTATCCCGTAAACGGACAAATGACGTCATTCCGTAAGACGTCCGTCGATTCGTGACGTTAAACTCAAGTATTCCGTCACTGTATTGAACAAGCTTGAAGATTCCCGTATTCCGTATGTGACGCAAAGTTAACGTCACCAATCAGAATGTTTCTTCCATTGATGCAGTACGGCACACTTCTGTATTCGCAGAAATACTTGAGTTTAACGTCACGAATCGACGGACGTTTTACGGAATGACGTCATTTGTCCGTTTACGGGATACGGACACGTGGTTCAATGCGCGTTCGGCTTCAGAGTCATAAACTGAACGTTGTCGTTTCGAATCCGTATATCTACTTTTTTTTTTTTTTTTTTTTTTTATTTCTATTTTTTCTTACATTAATGTACGAGCGTCAGTCAATAAGTAATGCCTCCTATTTGTTTTTCTCCTGAAATTGGTGAAAAATTTGAATTTGGCGCAATTCCTCAAACCTTCTTTTCCAATCCACTGCAGTAGCAACTTCCTGTGTCAACAGGTGGCAGCAGTGCATCGTCTTGCAAAATGGCTGACATCAATGTTCGCAGACAATGTTTGTTCTGTGATTGAATTCTTGAATACCTACTTTCTATTTTTATTATTATTTATATTTTTTAATTATTATTATAGGTCGCCTTTAAATGTATGTAGCCTATTAGCACAAAATTATCTTCCCTTGTTTTCTATGGTTTTATGTTTCCATTCGGTCGATCTTTAATGACCACTTATTAACTCTTCCGTTATTAGTTTTAGCAGCAAATTGAGTGATAAATCTTTCCTCAATTGAGTTCCTCTTTCAGAGATCCGGTCTTAGGATGGAAACTATAGAACATTCAGTGGCGTAGGAAAGGGAAGCGTAGGGGTTCTGTAACCCCCTTTCGTTGGCCGTATCTTTTTTAGTTTTCAATTCAATAGTTTTTAAATCATCCTGCACTAATGTGTAATAGTATGTAATTTTGTTCATTAATAACTATTTGTTTTTATAATGATCGTCGTAAATAAAATAAAAGTATTGGGTTGGCAAATACTTAGGTGTCTTTAACGTCGTTCGATACCATTTTGTTAGATTATATTGTGACAGCTGTCATTATCAGCGTGCATTTAAAATAAAAACTGATCAAAATTGGTGAATTTGTGTGTCGCCAATTTAACATTGAATATGGAAGACAATAAGCACGCAAGACCGTATGTTTCTTTGATGACCAGGCAAAGACTTACAGTTTGGCTGGGAAGTTCTGATTCATCCGCCCTTTTCATCAGATATTGCACCTTCGGATTTCCATTGATTTCGGTCTTTACAAAATTCTCTTAATGGAAAAAATTCAATTCCCTGGAAGACACCAAAGACACCTGGAACATTTTTTTACTCAAAAAGATAAAAGTTTTGGGAAGATCGAATTATGAAGTTGTCTGAAAGATGGCAGAAGGTAGTATAATAAACCGTTGAAGACGTTGTTCAATAAAATTATTGGTGATAATGAAAAATGTCTTTTATTTATACTTAAAAACCAAACGAACTTTTTGGCCAACCCAAAATAAGCAAATTATTATTATGCAAAAGTTTCAAACCATGAGTTTCCCCAGCAAAGACAAAATGGCGAGTGAAGGACCAAAGCATATATTGCCAAGTGTAAAAAAAAAGTTTAGAAGAAGGGTTAGGGATGTGTGGTTGTGTCCATAAATTTCCTAACTATTCGTGTTGTGTTGAGTATCACAGCGTTTGTGAGTTATGCATAAGTGTTTTTGTGAAGTCCTATTGTGCTGAGACTGTTGTGCAATATGTGAGACATCAGACCAGTGGCGGATAAGACGATGGGTACAACACGTACTCGGTCCTGGCTCCGCTGCTTCTGGAGCTCATTGGCTAGATCGCTGTTATTATTATTTTTATTATTATTTTAATCGCTCCTCCTCCGATTATATCTTCAATAGGTCACTGATTTCATTGAAGTATTAAAAATTAATTGAGTGCAATTCAGTTGAGATCATTAATTTACGTTAACAAAACAGAATATAAATTTGGAGAATTTGTATTGGAAGATTGATAAGTGATTATTTTTTTTATTATTGTTTTTAATGTGAAAATTTAAATAAGGGTAATTTGTCAGTGTTTGCTACGAATTGTCATTTGCGTTTCTCACTATTTTTTGATGGATTGGAGAAGGAAAAAAAGTGAGAATTTTCATTGACTGCATCGTAAATCATAAGAAATACAAATGACTGAGACTGTTCTTCAAATGTACCGAACAGTGTGGGTTAACTATTGGCAATGTACATTTATAAAAAAAAATTAAAAAAATAAATAGGAAGTAGATGGAACGATTCGCTATGAAAATATTAAAAGTAGAAAAAAAAAAACTAATAAACTACGAGTTAAAAATGACGAATGACGGAAGACAGGCGATCGTGAGTCCCTCTGTTGGCGGTTTGATGAATATTGTTGAGAAAGTCATTATAATTGAGATATCTCGAATTTCAAATACTTTCCGGGCATAAATATAATAAGATTATAGATATTATAAGAGTAGTATTAAAAAAAAAAGTAGCTATTTAGTAAGCTGTAAACAGTTTTATTATTTAATAAAACTACTACTATTTAGGATTTTTTTTTTTTAATCACAAAAAGTAATTTTTTTTTTTTTCCTTTTTTTGACAATGTGGGTTTCTTATATTCCTGGTCTTAAAAGGGCTTAATGCTTATCAAGAGACAAAACAAGAAGATTAAGGATAAAAAAAAAACCCGCTTTCCTCTTCTTCTGCGTCAAAATCGGAGGACGGAGGAAGTGTGTTTAGATGTCACTTGTGTGGATCGCCCGAGAGAGTGGGTTATTACATAACGAACGAAGGAAGGAAGTGCGAAGATTCCCCTCCCTGTGGCCATGAAAGGGGGAATTCCAAGTGTTGTTGTCCCCCCTTGGGCAAAGGGTCAGTCGGGATGCCTTCTGTGACCCGTCTTGCCCCATTTGCACGGTTCACTGTTATTATTGTGGCACCTGCATTGGATGGAACACGAGCATCACTCGAACGCTTCTGTTGAGCTAGGATTAGAAGCACACAACATCGCAAGTAATTTTTTTTTATTTTTTTATAATTTTAATCAGTCTTGTAGTTATGGATCAACTATAGTTAAACGTTGTTTTGACTTATTAGTGATTAATGAATTTCTTTCTCTATAATTGACTGTTCAATTTCGGTAGTACTTGTTTGTTTGTTTTTTTTTTCCCAACCGACATCTATTTCATAATGGTAATTATAGTTGTGTGTCGTAGAACATGAAATTATTAATTTTAATTGTAATTATTTACTTGTTTTGTAAAGAGGTTTCTTAATATTGTTATCGCTAAAATTCTTTATTTATATATCACATTAAAATGGATAGTAGTAATTCTAGCGGATAATTAAATAATAATTGTAGGTTTCTGTTTAATATGTAAAAGCAATATATAAGAAAAAAATAATATATTTATTTATTTTATTGGTTTTTTTTTTTTATACTTACGTAATTTTTAATCTTTTCAATTTTTATTTCTGTGTTATATTCATCTGAGTGGTGCACATAATATATTCTATTCTATTATTTTATTGTTTACATCCTACATTACTCTAACTTTGCCTCAATGGAGATTGATTCAGTGGTTTTCATTTTGTTTTAATTGCTGTTAAGCAATTTTAAATACTTTAAAGTTTTTTTTAAAAAAAATTAAAATAATAAATGACTAAATAACATTAACTGAAACAAAAATCGACTATCGTTATCCACATTTACATTAAAATAAATCATTTTATTACAGTCCTGTAAGGAGTTCTCATCAGCTGCTTCTTATAATATAAAAAAAATTAATAACTCAGAAATATATAACGTTAAAAAGCCGACACGCAAAAAAAAAATTATTTTTAAAAATTTTTAATTTTTTAAATTTTCTTGTGTGTCGGCATTTAAACGTTATAGTAATTTTTGCAGACTTTAAATTTCTTCACTTATTAAATGTCAGAAATATATAACTTTTATTAAAGTTTATTACTATTACTCTAATAATAATGCTTTATTTTCTACGACTCTCGCTTTTCAATATAAAACTTGCGTCTCTTTTCTTATGGTGAGTCTTTCTCCAATTTATAATAAAAAGAAAAAAACTCACTCGCTTTCTAATTCTTGGAACGGAAACAGTCGCTTATAATGGGAACATGTTATTATCTGCGGAATCAGAATGATCCAAAACCCATCGTATATTTCCTTCAATTCATTTTGGATCAAATTGAGCCAACAAAGTATGAGTTTTTGCTGTGGTTAAAATTAAAACAATAACAGTAATTTATATTATCCAAAATATCACAATGAAGTTTTTATTTTTATTTTTTTTATTTTTATGCACAATAGCTTTAGTAGATAGATAACGATTTTCCTATAAGAACTTTATATGAGTTTTACTCATTTACACTCAAAACTCGTTTATTCGAAACGAGTTTTAGAATATTTTGAAAATCCACAAAAGCATTTTTTATCTCTAAAACCAATATTTAATATCGTACACAAGCTATTAGGTAACTGTAACTATTATTAATAACATTAATTGTAGTTATTACTGTAACTATAATTAATAGCAGTAATTAACGTAATTAATACTAATAAAAATAAATAAATAAACACACTAAAAACTCGTTTATCCGAAACGAGTTTTAGAATACAGTAAAACCCCGTTATTACGCTCCCGCTTATAGCACTATCCCGTTCTTTACGCTCCTTTCCTACGGTCCCTGGAATTTTCTATGTAACTCTGTATACTTTTACCCTCTTATAACGCTTCAAATCCCGCTTGTAGCGCTTTTTTTTATATCGGAAATTTTGAATCGAATAGTAAAGATTCTTTTCTTTCCCTGGTAGGAGGGAATCTTTGAACTCTGTGAAGTGCGGGTCTGTGATACAGTAAGTTAGTGCAAAATGTCGAAGCGGAAATCCCTTTCTATAACTGAAAAATTGCAAATTCTCCGTAAGTACGACGATAATTCTACACTAAGTCAGAAGGATTTCGCAGAATCTCTAGGAATTCCCTCATCCAGTTTTGAGAACAATAATAAAAAATAAGAATGGAATTTCCAATGCAGCGAAGGGTGGTAGCAAACGTAAAAAAGTAAAGTGTGGAAAATATGAAGATGCCGAGAAAATTCTAATTGAATGGATTTATCAGTCCCGTGATACATAGTGCCATTAAGTGGTCCAATCATTCAAGAAAAGGCGCGTGAAATAGCGGGCAGTGCACTAAATCTGCTCCGAAAATATATTAGTGTTGCTCCTAGTGGTGTATCAATTGATGTTAATAGTTACTTGAACCCATTGAAAATGTCGTAATCCATAATAGTAGCACACACACACACACACGGCAAACCACAATCAAAGATTTTTTCAATAGGAAATAAGCTCATATTTGCACTATATCTATTGCAGAATCAAATATGTTTCTTGTAAAATGGTGTCTAAATGTTTCCCCATCTCATAAATCATTTCCCGTCTATAGCGATATCCCGCTTATTACGCTTGTAGGTCATGGTCCCTTGACGAGCGTAATAACGGGGTTTTACTGTATTTTGAAAACCTACAAAAATATTTTTTTGTCTAATCAATATTTAATAGCTTACACAAGCGATTATGTAACTGTACTGTTGTTAATAACATTAATGTATAGTAATTACTGTAATTAATACTAATAACATGTACAATATGTTATTGTAATACAATATATTCCGGATTATCCGAAGTTTCGTTTTTCCGAATCGGGCGAGGTCCCATCAAATTCGGATAAACGAGTTTTTAGTGTATTTACTTATTTATTTAGTTACTATTATTACCTTTTGCTCTAGAAAATTATTGTTGTTTTTTTAAATAAAGTTCTCTTTCAGTTTCTTCGTTTTTTTAAGAAAAATGTTTGATACGCGAGTATTCTGGGGAAAAAAAAATATCATTAACTTATAGTTTTGTATAGTTTCCTATCGTAAGATATATTTGTTTATTATTTTAAAACAATGAATTGCAGGTTAATTGCCGTCAATCGACCTTTTTGAGGTAAGAAAAAAGTCATTCGTGTGAATTTTTATCTTCTGTGGATAAATGTTTTTATCTTCGGCTCAGAGTAAACAAACAATGACATTGAAAGAAAGAAAAAAAAAAAAAACATTCTTCGGGAGGAAAGAAAAAAATCACTTTAACTGAATTGTGACTTTTTACGAAAATCTCTCTTAAAAAAAGGAACGATTTCAGTTTTTAAAAATTATTTTTTTAGCAGGATTCTTTTAGGAAAGTATCATTATCCGAAATTCGATAATTATTTTACAGAAGTGGTTTTTAACAAAGGAAGTTTTGCTTTGATAAAGGTATCAGTTTTATCTTGTTTTATCTTCTAAAATAATCTCTTTGAACCCAAGTACGTCGATCCCTGATGGTATATTTAGATTCATACACAGAATTCATTTGTGCAAATATAATTGAAGAATTAGTCTCACTCGCGAGATTTCAATAAATAATAACAATAACAACAAAAAATAGTTAAATACATGTTTGGACGATTCAAGGTAGGCAGCGTCTAGTTGAAAATCTATCTCTTATTACGATTAGCGAATGTTTGAAATTTCGTTTCTTCCAATTATATGCTTTCACTGTTTTTGATTTTTTTTTTATTACACCAACTAACCTTTATCTAAAAATGGATGAGAAAAATAAAAAAAAAAGAAGCTTTGGTTTTTCTTTTAAAAAATTACATTTTTTTTTTTTTTTATTTATATAATTTGAGTTTTTACAGTCCTACTAGGGAAATTTCCCTGTCAGTAGGTTCTGGAGTTTTATAGTTACAATCTGATTAATTTATGGTTGATAATATGATGCAAAATACATGTAATCTACATATCTACACAGAACAATCAATAAAATGTAAAGCATTTAGGAACATTCACTCTAGTATGAAGATGCAGACATGTGTATATGTCTCTGTGTATATGTATAATTTACACACACAGGAGCGTAAATACACATATGTGCATGTACTACATTCGAAGTAGAATTTATGTTTTGCAAACTGGATTGCTGCTATGAACTGAATTTTCAGTAGTTTCCTTTATTCGTACCAGCATCTTTCTGCTAATATCATTCCAAAGCATAGACACCTGCTCGTTTCTGAATTCACTCGGGAAAACTTTGCAGAAAAATCTGTCAGTGTAAAATGAACTCAATTCCTTTTGTCAAGAAAACAAATGCCAATGTATTAATCTGTTAAACTTATATAAAACAATAAATTGAATCTATCTCTGAATTTGTATTTTGTTGATTCTCTTGTACGTAGAGCTAAGATTGGCAGATGGCGGAAGGATACATGACGTCATTCGTTAATTCACAATTTTTGATTGTCGTGAATTGAGATGTAGCAACGATTTGTAATTCAGTGTTACTGCTCTTCTAATTATTCTTTTCTCCCAATGTTAGTTGATTAGACGCAAAATGTACACCAACAAACTTGACAGCCAAATTTTGCTTTCATTCTGTGCGTGGGTGCCGACTTGCATGGAGGAATGTCACATCTGTCGTTAATTGCTTATCTGATTCTCAAGTTATTTGATTAGAACTTTGTGTGTGTATGTATTTAGTTTTTCTCTTATTTATTTATCAATTTCAGAAGATATGTGTATTTGTTTTCATGTCAATAGAATTACGAGAATTCTTTGTTAATCTTATCTAGAACATTCTGCGTGAACCATTGCTAATAACAGTATAATAACATTTCATAGAATATTATAACATTCTTTAATAACTAACTAAAAGTAAAGATGTAATTGGTTTGCTAACTTTCGAATACATGCGTGTCTCTATTTCATGGAGATTTTTTCGATGTCAACCCGAGACAAGACAACGTTGACGACGACAAAAAAATAAAAAAGGCCATGTAACGGCAATGGCAGTAAAGAGAATTACAAATCATGCTGTTTATTGGCATCTATTGTCGTTCGCACTGGAATAAGAAAGGAAAGAAGACTTTTATAAAATTGGAGTGTTGATTAGGCTGTTGGTTCGATGATCTAAAGGCTGGCCTTAATTAGTAAACATCCATTATTGAGGGTATTTATATTCTGATCTCACAAAAATATGTCCATCCTCATATGGGCCAGTATTAGCAAACATCTCGCCAACTATTTACAAAATCCGGGACTGTTTACAGAATCCCGGACATTCTCCGGGACATACACTGAAGCGGGATACTGCACTAAAATCCGGGACGTCTCGTCCCCTATGCATGATCAGAGCGGATAAATAAAATAAATGATTGTCGAGTAAAGAGGGTAGTCACAAGTTTATCATGGGCTGATTTCAAAATTAAAATTATTTTGGACTTCAGTAGACACATTTATTAAATAATTTTTAGAAATTCCGCGTGAAATGGAGTAGTAAATGGAGTACTACTTTGAAAATTACTTAATTTCCCATTGCTAAATAATCTTTTTAATTATTATATTTTTAAATAAAGCAAAACGGAAGTCTGTCAAAAATGAGATGATAATACAATTGTCATATAACTATTATAAAAATAAGAAGATTACAAAAAAAAAATTACACTAGTGTAGTTTTAAAAAAAGGCCAGACATACAGTAATTAAAAAACATAAAAACACATTAAAATGTTAATAACTCGACCAGGTTTCGATCGAACCTGACAATCTGTTTTAAGATCAAATTTTTACGTGCGCTAATCATAGTTAAGGGATAATCATAGTTAACATTTACAAACGTTTACGAATACTCCCATTGTGTATTCGAAAACGTTTGTAAATTTTAATTGTAGAATTAAATCAGTTCTTTCAAAGTCTTTATAAGTGCGTCGGCTTCAACTTTGTCCCTTAACTGACGATCTTTTTCTCACTTGATAAAGATCGGCAGATCCGATCGAAACCTGGTCGCGTTATTAACATTTTAATGTGTTTTTATGTTTTTTAATTATTGTGTGTCTGACCTTCCTTTTAAAATACCATTAATTTCGCAAACGTTAAATTTCTACAGAAATAACACTAATTTCAGGAAAACTTGGGTAGAACTAATTGGAAGACATGGTAGCTATTTATGTTATTTCGGTGTAACGACACCAGATCTCCTCTTGTCAGTATTTTTAGTTTCTGTCGTTTGCAATAACAACTGAAAATACAAAGAAACACAAGACAAAGATCTGCCACCACACCATGATATCTTCGCTACAGATTTTTAATTTTAAACGTAAGATATTTCTTTCTCCGTTTCTAGATATATTCATTTAGGCTACGTATCCTCTTCGTGACTGTCGGTTACAAGGCTGTAGTCTTATTGATTAAATTTTGATATCTACATTTTAAGCATTTTTAACATTCATATTATATTGATGACTTTTAACTGAAACATTTTGCCCTTTTAACTAAGGACTTTTAATACAAATTGATAAATTTTATGAAATAAAGTACAGTATCAAAACACAAGCAACTTTATTTTTTTTTAGTCTCCTTTTTTGAAGAAAGCTAAAATTAGTGTATAGATATCACTCTCTTTCTAATAAACTACTAAATGGGGATTCTTGGAACTTGCGTAATTCGAATAATAGAAAATTAATAATTTCTAATTAAAGTTTCTCCGTATAAATAACTTTGAGAAATTTGCGCGTGAAGCTGATATAGAAATGGAATATTGACTCGAAACAGGTTAATTCTTACTTAACTAAGACAAACCCTGAATTTGTTTTAGTCCAACAATGCATTGTAATTGGCTTTATAATCAAATTTTTAATTGCCGAGTGAATTTTTGGCGATTTAAAAGTTATCAATTTTTAGTAATCTGTATTATTAAAAAAAAAAAAAAAGTTTGTTCGTGCATGCCTCCGCCAACAATTGAATTTCGCAATAATGGAATTCCGCACGCGCGCTGCCAGGCAACAAATTTCCGACTGTTACAAAGGGATTTCAATATTCTATTGCATGTATTTTTTTTTAGAATTTAAACTTTTAAATTTACTTTATGTATTTTGTTTTTGTGAGTAAATTTCCGACTGTATCAAATGAATTTCTATATTGTATTGCATGAATTTTAGAATTTTTAGAATTTAAACTTTAGTATGTTTTCAGTTTCAGTTTTAAATTTTAGGTTTTAGTTTACTTGATGTAATTCGATTCTGTGAATAAATAAAACTGGTTTTTTTTTTTTTTTTTTTCTGTTCCATATGCGAGGCTTTACTACTACTAATAATAATTTAAAAAAATCATTTACAGTCTTTGTTTGTATTTCCTCACGATTTTAAAAGAGAAATAAATAAATAAATAAATGATGTTTTAAAATAAACTAGGTTGTTTGACTTAATTCCTCTTGCGAAGAAGTTATCAATTTCGTGCGCTCCTAACTTGTTTTAAATGAACTGTTGGAATATGCCGCTAGTAATTTTGAAATTCACGAAGAGTAAATGGAATGTCCTTTTACTGGAGGTTGCCCCAGAAAAATAGAACGAATTTTTTGAGATAACATTTTTCCATTGAAGAGAGAAATGTATTTTAGGAAACTGAACTTGAACTGAATACTTTTTTTTTATGACTGCAGGGAATTGGTTCTGATGCAAATTTGTTTTAAGAAATGAGAGATAATAAAAAGGTTGGAATTCACACAAATAAAATTGGTGTAAGGATGGAGGAAGAAACTCCCTACAGGATATAAATAATGTTTACGGAATTGTAATGATGAAGTATTCCTTTTCATATTAAGTAATAATTTAATATATTTTTAAATTTTTTTTTAATTAATTATTAATTTTTTTAAATAAATCCTTCTATTTCTTAAATAAAGAATACACTTATCAGTGGATCTCTATCATATAAATAGCAGCCTTGTACAGCTGTTTCAGACTTATTGGCGATCAGGAGGTAGGACGAAGTGTTTGGTGAGATCAGCCATATATGAATAGATATAACGCAGTTTTAAAATCAGTTATTGGTTTGTTTTTTTTGTATTGTTAGGCTAGGTTATTTTTGGAAGTGTCATATCTTTATCTTAAGATTATTTTGAATATCTTAAACACAGTCGTTGTCACCAAATAATTTCGGGAAAAAAAAATCTCAAAAAAATATTTAATTTTTATGATATGTAACAACTTCTACAATTTTGTTGTTAATTAATTTTTTTTATTAAAAAAAATGTAGGTAGAAGATAAAATTCCTACGGATATTAAATAATAAACAGTTTTTAGAGTTTAATTTTTCTTTATTATTATTATTATTTTTTTCTTTTCAAATTTTAGAGCAACAACAGCATTGTGTAGGTATTTCGGCGTATTTTGAAATGAAATGAAAAATCCAAATTTAAATGGATATTCCGGTCCCCCCCCCCAAAAAAAAAAAAACAAAACAAAAACAAAAAACATTGTAATATATTTCCAGTATTTATTCAAACTTATAGTTTAACAACATTAACAATGTGATGCAACTTTTTTTTTTTGTCTAAAATTTACTGATTATTATTTTTTTTTTTTATTTACCATCGATAGATAGCTAACAATGGCATACGTTCTGTCAATTGGATCACACTAACAGTGAATTAAAATAGTGTGAATTATCACTATATAACATTATTTCTTTATTTTATTTACTTTTAAATAAAATTATTTATTTGTACAAATTAAAGAACTTTAACAGAATCAACTAAAATCTTCAAGTAAAATCGTTAAAACATATGTTACGGTAGTGTTTTTTTATATTTATTTATTTATTTATTTTATGAGACAATATTAAGGTGAATTAGGAAAATTACGGGAAACAGGTGAAATACGAAAAGATAATTAATTTACACATTTAATTAAATATCTTTCAGTGATATTTTAAAATTATATTTCATTCTTTCTTGTATAAAAGAAATTTAGCGGAATTTTTATACTGATATATATTAAAACATACGTTGTTGGTTGTTTTTTTTTTAATTATCGATGTATATATTTTTTTTTTATTTACGTTTTTTTCTTTTAAATCAGTCACGTGCTGTGCAGAGAGATGATGCGCTTTAATATTCAAGAGGTCATCTTTACGAGGGGAGGGAGATGATATGTACACCAACGCATGCACTCCAGTGGAATTCTTACAGTTACCCTAGAACCTGCTGGCGATCCGTGGTTTTTTTTTTTATTATTCTCCAAACAGATAAAAAAAGCGTTTAAACAACTCGTTCTGTAATTTATTCTTACCCGGAGAAGAAGAAGAAGAAAAAATGTTCAAACTAGACAAGGAGGTGGCGGAATGTGAGGAGCACATGGGGCTCGTTGGCACTGGGTCAGTGGAGGTGATGGTCTTGGTGAGTTATTTCCCGCAGGTGAATCGGAAGCTGTTCTTAGAGACGGAGATAGGGAAGCAAAGAGAGAAGTGTTAGACTAACCCAGTCTCAGTTTAGGTAGCGTTTTGAAACGAAAAATATTTGCGATTGAAGTTACGAAGGAAGAAATATTTGTTTTTTTATGACGGTACGTAAACGATTATTCAGTGTTCCATATTTACTCAGCTCATTTGTAAAACTGGTCTGGAACGAGGTTTGGGACACCGGAGGAAAGAACTTTGTAATTTCAAGGTTTGATTGCCTCCCCCCCCCCCCCCAATATTTGAGACTAAATTCTAATTTTTAAATGTATAATAGTAAGATGTAATTACAAACGAATAATGTGCATTATCTGCAGTTGCTATTTGTAAGTTGTTGTAAATATACAAGAACGTTAGTATATGTAGAATTTAATAATTGAGATGCGTTCGCAGTAGAGCTGAAGAATAGTTAGAAGATATCGTAGACAACTCGGAAACGGGGAATAATTAAAAAAAAAGTAGAATAAAAAATTGCTGCTTGTAATTATTTGTTTTATCAAGCGTCGATATTAATGAAATTTATTCAATTCGTACAAAAGGTATTAATTAACACAAAATAAAAAGAATGGTTGACATAAGATAAAGATGATCGCCATCATTGATGAATCGGTATCAATCCACTTTTATTAATCCCAGTATTTTTTCAAACGAATCTAAAAAAAATAAATAGGAAAACAGAATATTATTTAAACAAAAACAAAATCAGAAAACAAAGGTAACACAAGAATAAATAAAATTACCTTTCAGATTCAATTATCGGAGGGAATCGGGAACGGCCGTTTCGTCCTGCATGATACTCATCAGCCCGATCCGCCCTCCCCGATAAAGAATCCAGAAAGGCAAGAACATAAGTGAAGGCCATCATCACACCTGGCAGTGACTCCCGAAACTAAAAAAAGCAACAACAATAAATGTTGTGCTATTTTTTTACAAACCAAAAACCTTTTCCTAATAAATGATAGGATTGAAGGTTTTTATTACAAGGAAATTAAGGTTCCAAAAAGGTGATTTAACCTAAAAAAAACCAAAATAAATGAGCGGATGAAAATAAATGAGCCAGTGTTTTTAGTTGGTCAATAAATAAGCTATAATATCAAATTTTAATGGCTGGAAATCCGTCCAGCTGTTTTAGCGTGATGCTCGTACAGACATTGAGATGCAAATGGAAGAAAAATGCTCAAGTGAAATAGCAGAACTTTGCATATTCGATCAATAATGATATTTAAGGTCCTGACTCAGGCATCTGCAGGCGACTGCAAACCTTTTCTTTCTTTTATATATTTCTTTTTCCAATAAACCTAAAATTCTGAAAATTGAAATATGAACTTGTGAAGCATCTGGGATTTCTATTTTCTTGTCTTTAATTTTCAAAATATTCTGTAATTAATTAAATTTAAACTCAAAAACATTCATTTTTTTTGGGTCTTTTCGAGGTATTACTCGGTATTTTCAACTCAAAGAAATTTGACGAAAACTGAAATGATAAAAATATTCGTAAAGTAAGGTTTTATATTTAAAATATTAATTATTAGTGCAATAGTTAATTTTTGAAAAAAATAATTTAATCCCGCACAGCTTAAAAAAAAAAAAAAACAATTTTTATTTTTTTTTAAATTGATTGTTGCACTACTAATAAATATTTTAAAGATAAAAAATTTGTAAAATAATGTTTTATAATTTCAGGTTTCCGTCATTTTTTTTTTTTTTTTTTTTTGAGTTGAAAAATGCCGAGTAATACCTCGAAAACACCCAAAACTTCCACGTAGCTCATTATAGTATTTAAAATAGATTTATTAAAAATACTGTAAATTGCAAAATACTATAAAATACTACAATGAGGTACATTGAGTTTTTGTAAATATATTACTCTAGAAATGCAAAGGAGGAGTTTACAGGAAGAATATGGAACCCAAAAAATTGACTGTTTTTGAGTTTTAATTTAATTAATTATAGAATATTTTGAAAATTAAAAATAAGAAAATAGAAATCCCAAATGCTTCACAAGATCATTTTAAAATTTTCAGAATTTTAGATGCATTGGAAAAAGAAATTGCAGTCGCCTACAGTTGCTTGAGTCAGGACCTTAAAAAAGAATATTACTGAATCGAAAGAGTTTTTTTAAAATTTCAGCACTATTATAATAAGACCAATTGCACTTATCAGCATATTTATCATTAAAAAAAATAAAAAAAAGGCGGCGCTATTAAATGCAGTTTTATTATTATTAATATTTTGCAATTTTTTTATTTTTTTTTTTATTCTTACGTAAATATCTTATTTTTATAGAAAGCTTAATATATGGTAGTAGTTATCGAAAAAATTCCCAAAAATAATGTGTTTTCCAATAATCAATATTAGTTTTTTAGTTCATTGTCCCACAATGATTGTTCAGCAGAAGACGGGGGAAGTAGTTCATTTCGGCCGAAGAATTTCTCTGTTGACTTTAGTGTAGAGTAGAGACAGTATTTGTTCAACCCAAATCAAATATTTGATTGAGATAATTTGAATAAAACTAATTATAATTTTTATTTAAATTTTTTTTTTTTTTTTTTTTTGGAAGATTCACACAAATGTCTAAGAATTTTTTATTTCTTGGATTAGAAAAGAGTCACTGATTGTAAGTTAATATTTTTTTAATAAACAAAAAAAATTTCTATTAAAACTTAGCAGTTTTACATAGATAGTTACTGAGAAGTTTATGTTGTAGACTTCAGACGATTCCGTGGTCTTTACAGACTACCTGCTGGCACTTTGCTTATTGTCGTGTGTCGTTTCATTATTTCTTAAATTACTTTACAGCACTGGGGACCATCTCTGGTCTGCTCTCCCAAGCCCACTGACATCATGCGACCCTGTCTGCCCCACCCCAAGCCATAAACCAATTAAATAAGCAATACAGGGCAGGACCGTCTGAATGAGAAGCAAAACTACTGTGTTAATTATGTTATGTATTATAATAACGGGAACTTCCCAGCCACCCTGTATACAGGGTGTTTCGGAAATGGTAGACAAAAGCGAAGAGATACGGGTTCCAAAGATCATTTTGAGTCGAAAATGTTCTATGATATTTTGTTGTATGGGCCGTAGTTTTATGCTCTGGGAAGGGTCCTTAATCAAAGAAAGCTCAGTTCACATTAGCAAGTGTAAGTAGATAAGGTAAAGGTTTATTACAAAAAGCAATCCGGATAACAAATGTCATGACTGAAAACAGATATGATAATTAAAGAAAATGCTCAAAATGGCCAGAACTGAGCTTTCTTTGATTAGGGACCATTCCCGAAGCATTCATTTCCTAATTCTAAAACTATGGCCCCTACAACAAAATGTCTTAGAACATTTTCGACCTTTGGAACCCGTATCTATTCGCTTTGTCTACCATTTCCGAAACGCCCTGTATATCTGAGCAGTGCACTTGTTTTAAATTAGATACGATTTATGCTTTTGATCAATCACTACAATAAATGGGAAACATTATAATGTTTTAAAATATTAAAAAAAAAAAATAAATAGATAAAAATTACTGTTAGAAGATAAACTTAAATTCGGCAGTCACAAGAAAAGATTAATGTAGGGTTAAAAAATTTCACAATTTTTAATTAACATTTTAAGTTAATTCAGTATAAATTTGATTTTTTTTTTTTTAAGTTACGCAGTATTTTTCCTGCATTTTTTGTTTTGATTGTTTACTTATGTATTTTTATAATAAAAGAGAAGATAGTATTTAATGTAAATAGAATTCCTTTCTTTAATCATCAGATTCTCTTCCTGTAGAATTTCCATGAAATGACCATTAATGCTTTTCTAAAACCCCTGTTCTGCCTCTTAAAATTCTCGGCTTGTTTGTAATGTCCACGTGGAAGATGTTGATGGTCCTCCTGGGTCTCGTAAAACTGGAGCAGTTGCCCTTGAGGTGCGTCTTCACGCAGCGCATCGAATTGGGTTTTAACCGTCCAGCTTATTTCGTTTGTCACAAGACGGACAAAACCTTATTTCACTTATAAGGTTATTGTTGGAAACGAAGTGGATTCTGGGAATTGAAGCGCTTCCTGGTGGCCGGGATAAATATTTCTATTTGGGTTGGGCGGCTATTGATAGTAACAGGCTCGAGGCAGGGTTGTGTGAATCAATTCAGTCGCCGTGGTTTTCCTTTGCTTCGGCAGGACCTAGTAGATTAGAAAATGAATAGTGCTAATGCCTTCCCGCCCCCGAAAAACTTTGACAAAAATCTGCCTTTTCCTTCTCAGTTGTCTTAGTCTGTTTCCCTGGTCATTTTTCACAATGTGATGCAAAGAGCTTTATTCTTTTAAAGCATTGGTTCTCAACCTTTTTGTACTTGGATATTTTTGTGTGTGTTTTTAATTCATCACTTCATACACTTTCTAAAAAATGTTATTTGCTCGCAAAAGAGCCATTCTGATAACATCCGAGGTAAGTTTGCGGGAAGGAACTAAATAACATCCAAGATTGCGTGGTAGTGATAATTATTCACAGAAGACAAGTGTGTCTACTACTGGAGTTACTGTAAGGTGATCATATTTCTAAAATCGCAGTGCGGGACAACCGAACATTCTGAACTTATCCAAACAAAACACACACACACACACATTACCCCATTGCGGGTCAGTTCCGAAATGGGTACGCGGGACACGCACTTCCGGGACAATCCCTACTATATCGGGACGGTTTCTCACTCTAGTTACAATAAAAAGTAAAACGTTTCTTAAAAAAAATAATAGACTCGTTATGCAAAAATTTATAAAATTATTATTAAAATTATAAAACAGAACAATGAGTAATATTTGTTCAAACCGTTACTTTTGCCTATAGAATCGGATAAGCAAAGTCGTACATTTGTGTATTAAAATGCAGTGAAAAAATTTTGATAATAAAACTACACATTAAAAATTAAAAATAAAGTCCTAATGCCAGCAAATAAGTTATTGTTCTTATCTGTTTAATAACATTAATAATAAAATTATAAATTAAATTACACAATCAGGATGACATCGCAAGTTTTTAATATTTTTTAATTTGTTTCTTTTATTTATTTATGTAATTAATCATTTTTTAAAGGTTGGTGGAACCCTTGCTCTCCGGCATGTAAGATTAAGCGCTTTTTGTTTTTAGCGACCCATTTTGTAGCTACTGCGTTTGTCCTGTCCGTACGTCCGTGTCTGTCCACCCCTAACAACTCCCGAACGGAAGGTCGGTCGACAAACGGATTTCACCATCGTGTACAGAGGCCCAAACACTGTAGGAATGGGGTATCTTCAGGACCAACGCCCGCACACACCCCCAATTTCGAAATATTTGTTATTGTTGTCATTGGATTTCCTCAATTAGCTCAAATGTTAGTAATGCAACTCTTGCATTTCAGTTGTCAGCTGCAGCTTGATGCTTAAGGTCTCAGACTCATACTGAAAGTTATCGATTCAAAACCCGTATATCTTACTTTTTTTTCTCTCAATCTTTTTTTCTCAATGTCCGCGTGCTTTTTTTTTTTTTGTTTTTTTTCTTTTTTTCTTTTTCTTATTTTCTTAAAGTTTTATTCCTAGCTTTTTTATTTTTCCTTACATTAATGTACTTCTTTTTTTATTATTTTTATTTATTATTATTATGGTTCGCCCTTCAATTTAAGCGTTAGCACAAAATTAAATTCACGTATTTTTTTTTTTTTTTTTTTATTTTCATTTTTCGAAAAATTTGGTTTCAGTTACCAAAGCAAGCTTTGAAAATTAAGATTTCAATTTCTTTTAAAAATACAGTGAAGTCTCACTTATATGAATATGAGGGGGAACCAAAAATTATTCGTATAAGTGAATTACGTATAGGACTTATGAGGGGCGGTCGGCGGTGGCTTTCACTAACAAGATCCTGCCTTTCTGATTCTGTTAAGGGAAGGCGAGGATTGGGCTGATGAGTCCGTAGAAGGACGAAACAGCCGCCCCCAATTCCTTCTCGTAATCGAATCAGAAAGGCAATTTTCTTTCTTTTTCTATGCATGTGCTGAATTTTATTTTCTTGTATGCTTTATTCAGGGTTTCGTATAAGTGAGACTTCACTGTATTCCTAATGGAAGAATTCTCTTGTCTTGTTTTTATTTGTTTGTGTTTTTTCTAATCTGATTAATACAAATCTCGGAGATATAAGCGTGAATATCCTTCCAGTTACATTTATATAGTTTATTTTTTACATCGTTAATTACCTGATAATTTACAAAAAAATAGAAACTGAGAATAAACCCTACACGAAGAGATTTATTTATTTATTTATTTATTTATTTATTTATTTATTTTCTTTTTAAAACCGAAGTTTTTAGTACGTAATTCTAAGAGTAATATTAAAACTTTCCACTTCAATTGGGTGGATTTTTCGGCTCATTTGGCTTCGTTTCGTTGGTTCTTTACTTTTTTTTTTTGGTCTGAATCATCCATCATTGGGGGAAATAGAAGGGAGGTAGGGGGTAGAGTAAGGGTGGAAAAGAGACAAAAAAAAATCATCCCCTGTTATCTTGAAAAGAGAAGTATCTGAACCTGAGCTTTAATTATTAGAAAGCAAATAATCAATAGAAAAAAAAAAAAAAAAAATTCGTCAAGAATCTCTTTTTTGTTTTGTGTTTGTTTGTTTTTAATTTGCAACTGAAACCTGCGTTTGTCGATCGATGGCAAGCGTAAACAGTAAACTCAGAATTTCCATTTTATTTATTTATTTTGATTAGCTTTCATTTTTTTTTTCTAAATAATGACATCCTTCTTTTGTTGTTATCTAAAAATTTAAAAAAAGTATTGTATATTCATGCCCTTCCATTCCGTGAAGACTTTTTTTTTTTTTTTTGCTAGGCCATCCCCCGTGTACACGCCCTTGTTTTTCTATATCACAGAGAATTTGGTTAAGGAAGAATATTATATTTAAAATATTGCAACGTTTCGGCAATTATAGTTCTAATTGTCATTTTCGAATTACAAATAAATAGACGGATCGGAAATAAATAAACAATCTTGAGATTAAAAAAATAGGTTGAATGCATTCATTATTGATAGGGGGAAGGGTAAGGAAACATAAGTCAAAAAACAATGTAAGTTTTTTACACCTTGGCCTAATGGATAAGACGTCTGACTTCGGATCAGAAGGTTGCAGATTTGATTCCCGTCCGCGGACGTTTCATTGTAAAAATTATTTCTATTTTCCATTCTCACAGGAAATTGCGCCGGACAGACGGACAGAAAAGTAAAAGATTTTAGTAATGTAGATTACTATGTATTAGCATTTAAAAAAAACAAAAAGAAAAAAAAAAATTAACTTTATTTTTGTGTGTACGATATTGTTTTTTATTTATATAGCAGGCTTATCGTTATTGGATAAATATCACTTTTACAGTGTGTTCTCTTGAAATCTCATTACATCTCATGTACTCATGTTTAATAAATCTTTATAAAACGTAGGCAAGTGAAAGCATGATGGTTATATTTCGATTACAATTGTTTTTTATCTTTTTATAATCTAAATAAAATGACAGTTCAATTAAGCAATTTAACATGCATGAGGTGTAATTATGTTAATTAGAAATATAATGAGGCCAGCATATATTTTAAGACTAAAAATCTAACACTTTAAAAGAGTTAAAACACTACAGTTTCAGCTCGCCTGCGAGCCGTTAGCAAATCAAAAAATGACTGTTGTTTCGATAAAGAATTATAGAATTGAATTATTTGAATTTGAATTTTATAGATACCAATCATCTAACGAATTAGTTAGTTGGTAATAATTTCTGCATTTTTCAAAAAAGGTATTGTATTGATTTTGTTTTTTTTGTTTTGTTCGAGCAGTGACCCCAGATAAATTCCTTTCACATTTGTTGCTTGATATAAATAGTTGGTTTTTACCCCCTACTTTTAGGATGGGGGATAAAAAAGAGACGAGCTGTTTACGTTTTGATTTTTTTTTAGTTACGGGTTATTTGGAATTTTCTTTTTAGAACATTGTACTAAATGTTGATTTTTTTTTTTTTTTAATCAACACTGTCTGGACATGTTAATTTCTCACAATACGCTGTCTTCATTTAGCCATCATTATTTGTGGAATTCACACTTGCTCCTCCCCGTTGACCCTGGCTGTGTGCACATTTGCGATTTCCATAATCGTGTCGAGTTTTTACTTAGTTTTAATGAGTTTGTCCATTTGACCAATTCAATCAGAATATGACGGTTGTCGGGTTTCTCAGAATCTCCGCGAAAATGAAATCAGTGACTTGAATAATTGTCGCTTTGAACGGTTAAGGTCCTGACTCAAGCAACTGCAGGCGACTGCAAACCTTTATTTCTTTATATATTTCTTTTTCCAATGCACCTAAAATTCCGAAAATTTAAATTTGAATTTGTAAAGCATTTGGGATTTCTATTTTGTTGTTTTTAATTTTCAAAATATTCTGTAATTAATTTAATTAAAATTAAAAATAGTTTTTTTTTTTTTTAAGTATTACCGGTACTCGGTATTTTAAACTTAAAAAAACTTTACGAAAACCTGAAACCATAAAATATTCGTATATAATGTTTTATATTCAAAATGTTTATTATTAGTATAACAGTTAATTTTTAAAAAAGACAATTTTTGACTATTATTTTTTTTTTACGTATTATCGTAATTAATTATAATAAAAAATGTTTTCATTAAAGACTTCATTAAAGACTATCAAACAAATTCATTTGATGCTGTTCGTTTCCAAAAATAAATTTTTTGAAACTTTTTTTTTTTTTTAAATTGATTTTTGTTAATTCTATTACAATTTAGTTCTATAAAAAAATGCTTCAAAAAATGGATTTTTGGGAGCGAACAGCATCAAATAAATTTGTATGATATTTAGAAAGTCTTTAATTAAAATGTTTTTTTATTATGATTATTTGATAACATGTAAAAAAAAAAAACATTAATCTCAAACAATTTTAAAAAACACAACTTTTATTTTTTTCAAAAATTAACTATTGCACTAATAATAATATTTTAATTACAAATTATTATTTTACGAATATTTTATCGTTTCATGTTTCCGTCAAGTTTTTTTAAGTTGAAAATACCGAGTAAAACCTCGAAAAGACCAAACAATGGACTGTTTTTGGGTTTTAATTTAATTAATTGTAGAATATTTTGAAAATTAAAAACAAGAAAATAGAAATCCCAGATGCTTTCCAAGTTCATATTTAAATTTTCAGAATTTTAGGTGCATTGGAAAAAGAAATATATAAAAAGAAATAAAAGGTTTGCAGTTGCTTGAGTCAAGACCTTAACGTTCAGGTTGCTTACAGTCGCCGTGACAAAGGCACCAACAGAATACTTTGCGAACTATTCAGAATCTCATCAGTTTAAAAGCACTGCTTTGAAACCGGTCGAAATGCAGTGAAGGGTTTTGGATTCGTATAGATTTCTGTAGACATTCATTGATTTCAGCGCAAATCCCAGAGAGAAAAGCAAATAGTTGTATTTCCGCTTTCCTTAAGTGCCTCGAGAACCATTTCTCTATGAATAATTAATTGTTATTTGTTTTATGGAAAAAGGGAAGCGTTTTTTAATGGAGGAGATCAATTGAATCGTAAAGTTTATACCCTAAGAAAAAGTCGCTTAAATCTCATCAGGTAAATTTAGTTGTTGCTCTTTTTTTCATAAAAATAAATTTAAGAAAAAAAAATCGACAGACATTAATTTTTAAAGTTATTTTTTTTAAAATTGTAACATTTAATAAGTTTAATTATTTAAGTAGGATTTAATGTCTCAATTAACTTGAATCTAACTTTATTTAAATTAAAATTTCCATTAGCTGATATTTAAGTGAATTACTAAATTGATTTAACTTAATTTTTTGACACGGCAATCAGGAATTACAATAAAGTGTTACAATTATATTTTCGATATTAGAACGAAAATAATAATACAGTAGATTGTTAAATACAGTGAAACATGGCTAATTCGAAATTCTGGATAATTCGAATTTTTTTGCTCGGTCCCTAGAATTCTGTATTAAAATAATGTTAAAAAATCGTGGATAATTCGAATTTTTCGTACGATTGTCCTTAAAATATTACGGTAAAAATTGCTCCTGAGACTTTTCTCAGCTAAGATACATTATTTATTTTAACGGTCTTTCTAAGGAAAACAAAAGCGAGGGTTGGAATGTCACTAGGTGGGGATTTCCGAGGATTTTTCTGTCCACCCTGTGTTGTTACCCCCCCCCCCACACACACACACACACCTCGTCGGTCTTAGAGTCACGTGCGCTTCCTGTGAATGATTTAATGCGGTTGTATACATTTTAGTTTTTGTGCTTGTGCTTTAAGTATTGTTTCTGTGCTCTTACTATGGCATTGTCAAAAGCTAAAGCTCCTTATAAGTCATTAACATTAGCTGAAAAGTTAGCGGTGATTAAGGAAGTGGAAAAAGACCTTATAAAGAAATCGGAAATCGCCAAGGAATTTGGAATTCCATCCAACACGTTATCGACATATTTGAAGAACAAAGATAAAATCTTGAGCAGCAAAAATGGCAATGGAAAAAATAGAAAAAGAACGAGAGAACAGAGGTTGGAATTATATGCTAGGACACAAAGATTGCATTCAATAAAGCAATTAAAAATAACTGCCCCTTTTTTTTTTTTTTTGAAAGTGCTGAATAATTAAGCTAGTAAAAAAATTTTGATTTAATGAAAAAAATGTAGCAGTATTCTTAGATAAAGTTTGTGTGTTAAATCTTTGATCGTGGAGTTAATCTTTTTTATTTATCTCTTCTGTTTGAGAGAATATATATAATTCGAATTTTTGGATAATTCGAACTTTTTCTCTGGTCCCTTCAGCTTCGAATTATCCAAGTTTTATTGTATTTGGAAAACAGTTGCAGAAGTTAATTGAATTTAATTGAAAATTGAAATCTTAAATGGAATTCATTTAATAGATAAATCCCATTGCTTCAGATAGCAAATTATATGAATGTAATTTTAAATTTTATTGCTTGAAAATTGGTAATAAATGGTTTTATCATTAACTTTAATTACATTTTAATTTACTTAATATAATTCTTATCAAAATAACGCCAGGAAAACCGTATCAAATTTCATATTGAAATTATTTTCATGCCATAAATTGCACTTGTATAAGTATTGTGTGAACGTGTAATCCTGCTTTCTATCTTTCGGTTTTCTCGAAATTACTATTACAATATGCGCCGTGACGTTCGGGTTACGGTCCGTCCAATAGAACATTTTGCAAATCTTATGTGTAAACAAACCAATATAATTTACACTGTATTGCCTAAACAGCCACAATACTGTACTCTATTCCAGCTAACTAATACAATACTGTATTGTAATATACTAACAATATTAACACAGAACAGACAATAAAACAATACAGTGTTAATTGGTCAGGTGGATGTGAAGTAACTTCTCCTGTAGTAAACTGGGTTTTGGGGCAGTACACCGAAATTGGTGTAAAATAATAAAATCTGTACCTAACACGAATAAGTTGTAGTTTTTCAAACATCGATGTGCAAAATTCATTAATATTGAGTAATTGGAGGCTGTTCCTGAAAATGTATTACTCTACAAGAAATGATTTTGTTTTTCTTATTTTTGTAAGATATACTTTTATACTTTTGATAAGGATCAGAAGACTTTGATTCGCGTCTTGTCTGTCTGTGGACAAGTATCATTAAATTATCATTAGTAACAATCTCAACAATTGTCTTTTGCATGCGCAACAATCGCATTTATAATAATAAGGAAATTAAAGCAATAACAATTACATTGTCTTATACGTATCAGAAGGCGTTGTGAAGCATTGTGATTGGTTTACTAATCGCTATCCCTACCATGTTTTTTTTTATATACTTTTTGTGGAAAACTTTTATTAGAAAGCGCACCAGTGAGTATGCAGTTATAGTCCTCCAAATGAGAGATGGCCGCCATGTTTTTGTGAGATCTGCGCATGTATGATCGATTAGTCTGGTCATGCACTTCCGTCTGATTTTATGACAGGACGCCGCCATTACGGTAATCGCTTGTTACTTTGCAAAAGAGCATTGTATTTATAAATAATATATATTTATTTATTTATATAAATACTTATTGTTAGCAACTGGTATTGAAATTACTGGTAAGCTAAATAGTCGAGAGAAGTTTTAATTTGGCGTTATCAACATGTCTTTCTCAGTGAAAACAGATGACGGCGTCCATTGTGACAGGAAAACATAATTGATCAGCTACCGGAAGGGCTGCGCAGTTCAAACTTCCGCCGGCCAACTTTCATTTGGAGCACAGTATACTACTGTATGTATTTATTAATTTTTTAAGTTTTTTATAAAAATTTTCCTCAGGATTTTTCGACTTTGAGACCTCAAACGTGTATGAGTACGGATGTTGTCCGCACGAACGATAAGCGGCGCATACCTTTATTTTATTTCGCAATTCGTTAATCATTTTCGCGGAACGGGGGAAAAAAAAAATTATTTATTCACAAAAACGAATTACATCAAGCAAACTAAACCTATAAATTAAAACTAAAGATAAATTAAAATTCTAAAAAAAAAAAACATGCAATAGAATATTGAAATCCAATTGTAACAGTCGGAAATTTGTTGCTTGGCAACATTCCGTTGCTGTGGATAGGGTTGACGAAGCAACAATACTTCTGTTGCCAGGCAACGCGCGTGCGAATTGTTGCAAAATTCAATTGTTGGTGGGCGTGCGCGCACGCGCACAAATTTTTTTAATAATACAGATTAATACAACATTTGATATTATGTAATTACACTTAAAAGTTATACTCATTCCTGTACTGTGTACGTTATATTTATTGGCTCTCTATATATTGTAATTAATATTTCGTGGTCTACAAAAGATTATGGGAAATCTTAAAAGTTGAAATACACTATTTCGTTTATGTGAGCATTAAAGTATATAACTAGGAATAAGAGTGGCTGTAGTAAAGAGTCATTGGTTCGAAATCCTCTCGAGAGGTACCGGGGAATCCGTGTATCGTTTAGGTGAAGACCACCTGTGAATTCTTTTCCCAGATAGCGCAAATGGAATAATAACGACATCAGTGTTTGTAAAAAGAGGTCTTTTCGCCCGATTCCAACGAAGTCGAGAATACTTTCCTCTAAATTCGTCTTTGGGTGGCGGGGGCGTCCGTCTGCAAACAAAATCCTTGGAAATATAGGAAATCAATGAGACGACGTCCAAATTCCTCTTTCTCACTCGAGATCGTCTATTTTTTTTTTCTTCTTCCTTCCGCTTTTCCTTTACTCTCTTTTAATCGCGTTTCCATTATTTGCGCTTCGTCCACGAAGAACTTTTTTTTTTTTTTTTTTCTTGACTTTGGATCGAAGAAATCCTTATTGGAAGAATTGTAAGGTTTCCTATGAAATATATACGACTTACATAAAAGAATCAGAGGAAGACTCAGATTTCTTACTAGATTCTTCGGATAATAAGAATCTCTCTCAACTAATTGGTTTGCGTTGTTACGAATTCAAAGAATTAAAAAAAAAAATTTAGAAATTATGAAAATTCAATTTCTATTGTAATACACATTTAAATATAAAGACTCCATGCAATGGATGTATATTAAGTTTTTTATTCTCAACCTCTTTCCTTCTAAGACAAAAAACAAAACAAAACAATAACGCTGGTCTTGTTCCTTTTCGATCCTCCCTTTTAATTCTTCCTCTTCTCTTTCCTCCTTAATGGCGGACAACTATCGTATTCTAACCTCGACTGCGAACACTAGAGTCGTTGGAACACAGATCTCGTCCCCTAATGGAGACATGGGATTTCTTATTCAACACAATGCCACTCCTTGATTACCTAATAAAACATTGAAAACCTAAAACAGTTTAATCTTGTAGCAACGAAAGTCCAAGGTCGTTATTGGTCTGAAAAATACAGTAGTTTCGGGAAGTAAGGAGTAGAAGACTTACTTCAACTCCAGTTATTATATTTTTGTGACGCACTGTTACTCATTGATTGGTTATGTTGATTTTATTTTTTTTATTTTTGCTGGGATCTTGTCGTTTAACATGTTGACCTGGAGATGTTCAGACGTAATTAGAAATGGGCAAAGTCGTTCTATTTACTGAACTAGTTATTTTGAGATAGTTCTTTTTATTGAACTAGTTCAAATGAGCTAAGTCGTTCTTTTTACCTTGACAACCAAAAAAAAAAGGTAGGTTCTCAAATACTTTTACAACCAAATAAAAAAAGGTTCTCAAATACGAAATAATAAACCAATTCCAATAGCCAATAGTGGAATGGTAAAAGAACGGACTAGTTCATTTGAACTAAGTCGTTCTTTTCATGAACTAGGTCGTTCATGAACTATAGTTCTTTTATACGAACTAGTTCAATGAACTAGTTCGTTCACGAACTACCCATCCCTAGACGTAATAAACAAGAAGTCTCTGAACGAACTCAGGACTGCTTTCCTCGGAGTATTAAAATGACATTGTTATTATCGTTATTTCCTTCAAAATTATTAACAAAAATATTAACAAAAAAAATTGCCTTTAAATAACCCGTTCTACCAAACTATAATCGGGCAACCCAAAGAACGACCGTGGCCACCAGATGTCGCCATAGTAGAATTTGAATCGATTATATGTGTCAGTGTTTATGGCGGGAAAGTCTTGGCTTCTGATTGGCGATTGTGAATAGTTTCTCTATACAAACTTCAGTCCTGGAATGATTAATAGATCATCGTCCTCTATGAAGGTCAAAGTCAATCTCTGGCTGGTCGTATAGTAAATCTCGATCCGCCATCTGAAGTCAGTTTACGAAGCGGCGTTTTTCGTGCATATGGAACACTTTTTAAAGCTATAACATTACACCATTTAAATCTCCTTCCTTCAATATTCTGGTAATATTCTGGCGATATTTCGCGAAACTATATCGTTTCGCTTTTTCAAGCCTTTTTCTTCAAAAATAACTTCGAGTCTATCTCAACGTTATTGAGTTTTCTTTTCAATAAAGTAACTTAATACTAATACATTATAACATTATAATTACGTTATTGAGTTATTATTGACATATTCAATTATTATTGAGTCTCCTTTCCAATAAAGTGACTTAATACACTATAATCACTTTATTGAGTCATTATTGACATATTCAATTATTGTAAGGATTTTATTGAAATTTTTCTTCTTGGCCCCTAATGATATCTTGAAAAAATGAAACTCAATAATGTTGAGATAGACTCGAAGTTATTTTTGAAGAAAAAGGCTTGAAAAAGCGTAATGATATAATTTCGCGAAATATCGCCATAATATTAACAAAATATTGAAGGAAGAAGATTTAAAATGGTGTAATGTTGTATTATATAAATAGAATGTCGTAAGTTATAAATTTTTAAGCTAATTTCGAGAGGCCGCCCCTTTTTTTTTTTTTTTAATTTTAATTGACGAAATTGCTTTAGTTAAAAGTGTACTACTTAAGTCTTTTTTAATCTATTGTCTTAAAGCGTTTCCTATTCCTATATTCAGTTTTGAGGTAGATAAATACGCTTGAAAACAAATACGATGGCATCACGGTTCTATCTTGCTGCAGTAGGAACAGAGATGAATTTTTTTTTTTTTCCCCCCTCGAAAGAAAATAAATTCAGTTACAAGAAAAAACAAAAAAAAAAAACATAGCTTCTCTTGCATAAATATTCATGGCAAGTTTGAAGAAGATATGTTCAACACTTCGGATGCCAGTAAAGGAATAGAAATATACCAGGCTATCTTTCCTTCAGAAAGTAGGAAACGACACCTATTAAAAGTATTCTTCATTAAGAAAAATGTTGGGTTGTATTTTTTTTTTTTTTTTCAATTCTTGTTTTATAGGGATTGTGTGACTTTATTTGTCAACTCGATGTTCTTTTTTTGTTCCACCACAGTATTTCGTCATCATCATTGGAGTGAGTTCATCAAAGGAAAAAAAGCCAGCTAGCAAACACGGGACTGTTTGGATTAGTGTCGTAACACACAGATGTGTGGTCTGATAAGTTTTCGACAAATATTTGCTGAAGTGAGAAGGGAGATTTCGTCAGTTGACTCAGGGGTTAATATAAGATCTCAACGTTTGTACATAAATTAGAAGTAAATTATCACAGAGCAGTGACACCGCCTTGTCCGTGGACGCTTCGCATATCATTTAACTAATTTAAAATAACATAATTGCTTAAATTAAATCATTTTTGAATATACATATATCATACATACACTAAAAACTCGTTTATCCGAATCGCGTTTATCTGAAACGACTTTTAGAATATTTTAAACAAAAAAAAAAAAAACATTTTTCCATTGCTACAATCAATATAAAATAAAAATTTATTTGTCAATGAGTAATAGAGGGGTCACGTGATGTGATCGACTAATGTGATCATTTCAATTGCGGAAAGAATCGGACAATTTCAGACGTAATTTAATTTTTTCCCATTGTTTCATTGATAACGTTAATTCAGTTTCCTACTTATTTTTTATCTTTTTTTAATTATTATTATTAAATTATCCCCCATTATTGTCATTACGTATAATTATTTTACTGTTAACAAACTTATCTCATTAGGCCTATTTAATAAGATTAACGTCTTCATTGATAATAAGATTATTCCTTTTTTTTTTCTTTTTGTGCTATGGATACATTGTTATCAATAGAGGGACGGAAGATAGTTTTTGAAGTACCATTATCATTATTTACTGTTAAGAAATTCAATGAAAAACTTTTTTTTTTTATTTCTTTATTTTTGAAATTTCCAATTAACGACGATTTCTTCCACAAATCCTTTACAAATATTTCCTACATATAAAATGTATAATCCTGTGTCGTAAGCGAGATTATGACGCAGATGGCGAGATTTTTTTTTAACGAATCACTTTTACATCGCGAATCTTAATGTTATTGTCATTTGCGCAATTAACATATAACAATTTGACAGAAACGCTATTTTACAGAATTTTTCCCGTGGAAGTTCGCAAACTGCAATTCGAGCATGTGTCCATTTCAATACTGGATTTTCTATTGTGCCTTAAGAGAGCCTTCAACGCTTTTGCGCATGCGTGAGGTCTCCATCGATTTCATCAAAATAGGTGTGAGGAGAAATAGAGGGGATGTTTACTTTTTATCAGTGTTAGTTTACTAGTAGCTGCGTTCTATTTGCGCGTTTCGGGAAAGAATTATGGAAAGAATAAATACTATTGCAAAAATAACAGGTACTAAAAGAAAAACAGATCTTAGGAAAGTGCCCATCTCAGCGTATCACCCCTTTGCGGAATAGAATCGTCCGGGAGTTCTGGTTCTCGCTTTCGAAAACGTACAGTATGTTAGCTACTTTAGTTTCGTTTGTTTTGCAACACATTGTGATGAATCATATCAAGAAAGATAATAATTATTTAAGGCACTTAAGACTATTTGTCTAAAAAATATTATTTAATGCTTCATTAAAAGCACGACTTAACTCTAAAAAATGCAATTATTATTATTATTGTTATGACTATTCAGATTGCGTCAGCATTGCAGAAAATTAAACCGACATTTTTTAAATCAATGATGCTGACTATGACGTCACCAAGTATGTAGGAAGACTGCGCAGCCGCAACAATTTGAACTGACGAAGGCTAACGGACCGCAACGTTTTCTGTCGCTGTATTAATATTGTCCACATATTAAAAAATATTAAAGATTTTTTAAAATAGTTTACTTATCGGTGTTTATTATTGGCGATATTTGTAAAAGCCGAAATGCCATTTCAACTAAGTGTTACTGTTTTTACATGAACTTAAAGTTAATATTGATGATTTATGATCATCAAAAGAAAAGAGTGGTGCTTCAAAAGAAAAAATTAGCAATAAAGATGATCATTCATGTTAGCCTTAGTACGGAGACCTCGTTGTTTTACTGGTGACTGCTCCTGGCTGATGATCGCCAAAGAGCGTGAATATGAAATATGAAATCAACAGGAATTTAATTTTTTAATAACTAAACCTAACTCTAAAAAAATTTCAGTTGCATAGGTTATATAGTTGTTGGGGTTTTTTTCTTTTTAGTTATCGTGATGATTGCAGATGGCCGAACATATGTATTTCGTTTTAACTTTTTTCTCTCTCTCCGATTAATATCAAGGGGTATTAAAAACGTTAGATCACACCTATAATTTCCTTTGGTAGTATTCATCACCCGCACCTACATCTTACTACTGTTTCATTTACGACTTTGATTCCCCAAGCATCCACGGAAAACAACTCGCTTGAAAATTCATTTCTGATTTTTTTTGCATTTATGAAATAGAAATTCTTCTGTATTTTGCAACAACGGTGTCAAAAAACTTATATTTATTCTTTTTTTTTTCCTTACAGAATCCCCAGTAATGATGGATCAGTCCAAAGGCCTGTGATGCCCAGGGTCTGGCATCTATACAGGAACCCCTGGAGGTTGACCGAAGAGTAACTCAAGATGGCCGACCACTCGGAGCTTATTTCCGAGCTCCCGTTGGTGGAGAAGATGACCACACAGGAGCGGCTGAAACATGCCAAGAAGAGGCGAATGCATCAGCTGAAGATGTGGTCGCAGCGGGAGAAGGAGCTGACCAGCAAAAGACACAAGACCAACCAGAATTTGAGCAGGAAATCGAAGAAGAGCGACTACAAGATCCACTTCGTGTCGAGTGTCATGCTGCTCGAAGCGGCCGCCAGGAACGACGTAGACGAAGGTCAGTGATTGGCTATTAATTCATCCAATAGGGTTTCGTTTAATCATTGCAGAAAAAAAAAAAAAAGCTTTTCTTGGTGGTGAAATAAAATATCCCTTACTGACGTGTTGAGATTTCAAAACAATGATTTACCTGTCTAGCAACAGGCTGTTCGTTTTACCGCTCAGATAGGTTCAACACCGTTAAGATTTAAAGTGTACTGTGAAATTTTGTTTTATATAAAGAAACAAGAATTAACAATAAAAGACCAAAAATGCTCCTTCGAAAATGTTAGCAGACATCATCTTCCGGTTTAATGATTATATCCTTCGACACCAGAGGGAGACAATGTTTTTTAGTGACCTCACTTTGCATTTTTATTTGCTGACGAACTCTGCTCGAAGGAGGATTGTCTTTTAAGGTAGGGAGGGGGAAGAAACTTCAAAAAGAAACCTGACCTATTGAGGTTTCGAAACGTAGTTTTATTCTTGGGTTTTTAATATTTTAATTTTTAATTGTAAATAGGTGTCTGAATGGTTGGCCTTCCTACTAATTATGTAGGGCGCGTTAAATTGAATTAATATAAGAATTAATACTAACACACAATTGTAAATTAATACCCCCCCCCCCCCCCCACACACACACACACACAAAACAGCAAATGATTAAAATGCCAATATTCTCCCATTTCGAAGAATGGAGCAGTCAGGTCCCTTATTGACAGATTTTTAGATCACAACCAAACAGTAAATAAATATACTATCAGCAGAAATAACTTAACCTATATTTTAGCCCATTTTTCTGAAAAAAAAAAAAAAATAGCAACTCTCCAGTATAAAAAGGATTTAGATCTTAGGAATCATAAATCCATCGATATATATCTAAAAAAAAATAGACACATGAATTAAATTTTTGCTTCCTAAAAAAAAAAAACTGTTAGGTATTTAATGATCTGGAGCAAAGTCAAGATTTTAGTTGACAAAATAGTGAATCGCAGAAATTAATTTAAGATCTGTCCTCTTTATTCTTTAATCTGTATTGTCTTAATCCAAGAATCCTTAGCGAAACTGCAGGACAAACAAAGAGGTGGTGATCGAGTGTTACACAATTATAAATACTCCCACGCAGATTCTAATCATTGACTGCATAGTTTTAAGATTAAGACTTAAAGGAGAATTTTGTAATTTGGTTATACAAATCCTAAATCGCCTTATTTAGAGGTAAAAAATTGTCAATGAAATATCGAAAACGTATAATAAACTGTAAAACCTTATTTTTTGAATAAATTGGAGGAGATATATTATGTTAAAACATTCAGAGCAGAGTTAAAATGTAAATGAAATTTGGTGCCTAATTGCGGAACGGGGCTCCGTCTTACTTTATGAAATGTAAAACATTAAAATAGAGATTAATTTTACAAAATAGCCTGCTTCTGACAGAATATATTGCTAGAATTATTAGTGGGTGCGTGTTGTTGTTTTTTGTCGTGTTTGGAAGGACAAGTTATGTTAAGAAGTCCAATTGATCTGTCGACCAGTGGATAATTCCAGCTGATGAGGAGTAATATTCGTAAAAATAGCCGTTCACTCTGAAGGGTAATAAATAATAATAATAACAATAATAAAAAAGAGTCCGCTTTCCCGTTTGCGCACTATTGATATTCTTTGAAGTTGTTTCTGACGTATTTGACATTTCTTTTTGTAATTGTCTCTCTTAAGTTTACCACCCTAATTAAGTTTTGTTTTTAAGTTGAGTCTAACCTAGCCGATAAATTGCGCCTGGAGTGCAAAATCACATTTTGGCAATTGCTTGGCAGTTGGTTTTCGATTGTCGAAACTCAAAGATAAAAATCTTGTAGTTAATAGATCTTTCCGAGTGCAGGTCATGCCCCGGACTTAGGTACACTTGTCATTTGGAATCATACCCCGAAGTTACGGGTGTTTGCTTCCAATTTAGAAACACTTGGAGCACTCAGCCGCCCTTTGCCGCCTATTAACTACATACGTACGTTTCATCAGATTGCCTTCAAAGACCGTTCGCTTCATATTGGACTGTTTCTCTTTTGTGGTTCAACTGATATTCAAATGTTTATAACTTTTTATAAAAATCATATTTACTTCAAATAAAACATCATAACGATATTTCGCAAAGGTAGCTTCCTTTGCTTCTTCAGGCTCCATTTTAGAAAACTTTAAAATAAAACTGTTATTACAAAGTTCTTTTTTAGCATTCTATTATTATTAGCATAAATAATAAGTACAATTCTTAGTATGTTCCTCAATTACTACAGAATAATAGTAAGCATAATTCATTATAGAATAAAAAGTATAATTATTACATAATAAAAAGCGCAATTTATTTATTTGAACTTATTGGAATTTTGGGTATTTTTTGAAAGCTTCTATGCCAATATTCTACGTATTATTATATTACATAAAAGCGTTATTCTGTCTGTCATTGTCATAAGACTACGTTTTTCCAATTTTGTGACCAAACTATAAGAGATAGATTGGTCATGTAAATGGATAAAATGTACAGCTTTTTAAGACAAACCAAATGCTACAAAAATCTTTCGAAAAAAGTTTTTGGTTTCCAAGATGGCGCCTTTTAAAAGGTCAAATTTTGACTTTTTCTCAATTTAAACGAAAAGTATAAAAGTTGGAAGAGAAAATTATATTGAGAAAATGAGTGGTATCTGAAAGTTCTATCGAACGGTATATCAGTCATTAAGAAATGTTTCTGCGTTTGGAAGATACATGCAAAAATGAAGTGCTTTTGCGGCAACCTCCCGTGTGAGTGCCAACGCGCAATACACCTGAGTTAAGCGGAGAAGCCCACAACGAGCTGGGAAGTCTTGTATTCTCCGATCTCCATATTAATTTGCTAAATAAATAGTTTTTTTTTTTTTTAATGCTATACATGCAAGGGTTCCGGAGCGAAGCGACGGTACCCGTCTAGTCTCTGTATAAAAATCATATTTGCTTCAAAATAAAAACATTATTATTATGTAATAATTATGCTTATTATGTTTTTAATTGAAGTAAATATGATTTTCTATACAAAGATACGTAGAATATTGTTTATAACTTTTATTTGAATGTTTTCCTGTGTCCAAATTAGAAACTAAGTGTAGCTCAATATTACTGAAGGCATAAGATGTGAGGCTGTTTCGTTGACTGGTATCTCGTTGTATTGTTCTGAGTTATGCGTTACATACACATCTAACAGTCGAAGTACATTGATAAGTGGAATAAAAAAAATACAGTGCTTTGCTGTAAGTTCTGAATATGACTAAACTTTCTGGAAAAAACTTGGGATTTTCAAATGCCCTAGAATTGTGCTGAAAAACCGATCGTCCGAACCCTTTTGTAATGAAGTCGATTTTAAACGTCTTACTTTGAATCAGAACAGAATGTGTAACAGTAATACAAGCCCAGGTCTCTCCAGTTAAGTTCCACTACTTTGTTTGACCTTTTATAATAGTAGGTGTTGATGTTTCGCCGAAATATCTCACGATCCCGATAAAATTCAAATTTCTTCTGATCTGGAATTGTCATCGAGTGGAGGAAAAAAAAAGGAAAAAAAAAACCTCCCTTTTTATTAAACCCTATCCTAATAAAGAATGTTGTCTCTTGTCTTTTCCCGAGGCTTCTGTCCAAATACTAACGGCTTTTATTGTGCCCAAATTTTAAATCTGAAAGCTTGTTTAATTGTGCTCTGGACTGCCATTAAATGTTAATGAGGGCTGTGAAATGCGCGGAGACACAATGCGTCTGCGGTGACATAATAAGCAGCTCGTGAAGGTGTTTGGGAAAGTCGTGTTTGAACCCAAGTTCACGAACAGAGTTCTTATTTGCAAGTCAATACGACCATTCCGAGAAATTAATACATTATTTATTTTTCCGGTTCTATTATTCTGCCGAAATTCCACTTTAATAATGCTCTTGGAATTAATGGGAATGTTCGAGAGAATCTGTATAAAAATAACTTTGAAATTAACCCTGAGACGCATAAACATAAAGATCAACATTCTTTCACAGAAAGAAGAATTGTAACTTCTTTATGAATGTTATTGATATTTATTAAAAATCTTCTTAAGTCGAAATGTGGCTTTAAAAAGAAACGCGGCAGTCATATTAAATGTATACGTTTGATGAAATAGTCGTTGGAATCGCAGTGGAGCCTCACAAGTAAAAATCTTAATAAATAAAAATGAATGTTTCTTTGTTTGTTTGTCCCATATGCGTTCCTATACCATTCATCAGATTGCGATGAAACTTTGGTGAGTTGTTTCGCGAAAGTTTCTGAATTAGTAGAACCATTTTACAATATCTGGTGCGCGAGTGGTTTCAACAAATGATTTTATTTCCTGTTTCAACGTTTGCAGTTTCCGGTGCGACTCGCATTTGCAATGACCATCAACAAAGCACAGGGATAACACATGGACAACTGTATGTGGCCTGCTCACACGTCGGAGATCCTTCTGATTTATTCGTGTATGCACCAGACGGAAAAACAAAAAATACTGTGTATCCAAAAGCACTTCAATAAACAGAATTAAAACACAAACACTTTCTTTCTTTGAGTGGCATTGCCGGGTGTAGCTAGTAACTTTACAAAAAAATTATTTGGAGGAACATGAAGTATTGAATTAAACTTCCATCGGATCGTAGATGTTTGTTGAGACTCAGTGATGAAATTCATGAGGCTGCTCATGAACGAAAAAAACAAAAAACAAAATATGAAAAGTTGAAAAAGAGTGCTTCAACACGGAAATAGCAAGCACAGAAACTGGTCCACACTGACGATTTTGAATAATTTTCGTCGTGTATGTAAAAGCTGTATCTAATGTCATAAAACAAATATAAGAAAATAATAACCGTAACCGTTCTTCGTTGATTAGAAGTTTTTATAAATCGAATTCTAATAAGTTGCGGACTGAGATTAAGAAATTATTGTAGACCAACAAAGTTACGAATTAACTGAGAAAATAAATGAATTGTATCTTCTGAATTACAATTGTACAGAATAGAAGGATATGGGCGAGTGCAGGAAAAGTTTTACAGGGTGTTTCGGAAAGAGATACGGGTTCCAAATGTCATTTTGAGTCGAAAATATTTTATGACATTTTGTTGTATTTTTAGAGTTAGGAAATGAATGCTTTGGGAATGGTCCCTTATCAACGAAAACTCAGTTCACATTAGGAAGTGTAAGTAAATAAGGTAAAGGTTTATTACAAAAAGCAATCCGGATAATAAATGTCATGACTGAAAACAGACATGATAATTAAAGAAAATGCTCAAAATGGCCAGAACTGAGCTTTCTTTGATTACGGACCATTCCCAAAGCATTCATTTCCTAACTCTAAAACTACAAAAATGTGCGTACAACAAAATATCATAGAACATTTTCGACTCAAAATGACCTTTGGAACCGTATCTCTTCGCTTTGTCTACCATTTCCGAAACACCCTGTATATTTGAGTGAAAATTAATTATTACGCAACTTTTGTTAAATAAGCTTATTGTTTAGACACAAATATTAGTTTTTTTTTTATATTTTTTTAATTATAAAACTTAACGTATGTAGCCTATAATAGATGCAGAATTAAATAGGCTTATAAGAACCACTGTGAAAAGAAAGTCATGAATAATTAATTTTATATGGTCATTATATAAAAATAAGGGTAAACCATCTGAGTATTAATTCGTGTCAGTTCGAAATCCTTGTGATTGAGCTCGTCCCCTGCTAAAGTTGTTCTTCGGTCAAGTGACAGTGTTAATGAGGCTTCGTCGCAATTAATTTGTAACTAAACACCCCTTTTGCGTGATTAAGAAGGTCGGTTACTAATTGGCACGAGAGAATTAATTGTCGGTCTGAGATCTGAACAATATTTCATTACTTACTTGGACTCTTACATTGTCAGGTAGAGTTGTCGTTCATTGTGGCGGAGTATGTTGAGACGTCTTTGATTCCCGCCTTTTTTCTCTGCAGTGTGTGTATCTTAACTTGCATTGCAGGAACCTCAGCAACTTTTCTCTTTCTCCCGTCAAATGTTTAACTTGATGTGCTACATATAAAATTCGAGATCTCTGCTTGAGTGATCTGTACTAGTTAAAATACAAAAATATGATAATATGAAAGTGGTTTGTGTCGTCTTCGTTGACAAGGTAGTTTGTTAGTAGAATCTTAATGGGGAAAATACGATTGTAGTTTTCCAATACGAAATGGAATTCATGTTTTAGGCTTTTTTTTAGTTTAGGCTTCTATATCCCCGCTTGGTCTGTCTGTCCGTCCGTCCGTCAAGAGAAATTCCTATCTCAGGAACGACATATGCTGGAATGTTTATAAGAAAAACAAACGTATCTACCAGGATTCGAACTAGGGACCTATGGATTAAAATATCCAGCGCGCTATCAAGTATCCTACGTCACACGGGCTCACAATGCGGTTTAATCTTTTTTTTAGGCTTCTTTAAACAAAAATCCTGAATCAAGCGACTGCAGGTGACTGCAAACCTTTTTATTTTATTTATATATTTCTTTTAGCAATGCATCTAAATTCTGAAAATTTAAATATGAACTTCTGAAGTATCTGGGATTTTCTATTTTCTTGTTTAAGAAAATAAGTTTCAAAATATTCTGTAATTAATTAAATTAAAACTCAAAAACAGTCAATTTAAAAAAAATCGTGTTTTTTTTTTTAAATTGTATGAGATTAAATTTTTTTTAATAAATTAACTATTGCACTAATAATAAATATTTTAAATAAAAAACATTAGAAATTTTTTATCATTTCAGGTTTTCGTCAAATTTTTTTTTGAGTTGAAAATATCAAGTAATACCTCAAAAGCAGCCAAAAAATTGACTGTTTTGAATTTTAATTTAATTAATTACAGAATATTTTGAAAAATAAAAACAAGAAAATAGAAATTCCAGATGCTTCACAAGTTGATTTTTAAATTTTCAGAATTTTAGATGCATTGGTAAAAAAAATATATAAAAGAAATAAAAGGTTTGCAGTCGCCTTCAGTTGCTGGAGCCAGGACCTAAAGATATCCTTATTGATTAAATATTTTCTTTGTTTGAAAGCTAAAAGCCAATGTTTCTTTTCTCTTCTTGAAGCAAGTCTTTTACAATGATGATCTGTTTTTGTTATTATACAGGGGTCTCCCAAATCTATGGAGAGCTTCTGTTTTTTTTCTGTGGTGTTTTGAAGTTGTAAAATTTCCGAGACATTAATAGTTGTGTCAAATAAATTCTTCAACTCCAGAAATTCCTATATTATTTTCCCTTTAATTGTGTTTCTAACATTTCCACATTCTGTTCCAATAGACTTATTTTCTCATTTTGGGTAGTATTGGTTTTTTTTTCCCCAGAGTGGTTTTTGATTTTCAAATGAGAGTTGATAACTTCTTCATAATATCCTCCTATTGTTATTTCTAAATTCCATTGAGTTCTTTGTATCAATAATTCTTGTAAAAATAGACTGCACTAAGTCTTTTTGAATCAGAGTTTGGGGCTGTGTCATTTGATTCTGAGAGGTCGATAGGTTTTCAATTAAGTTGTCTTCAGAATTTGATGACTTTATTTATATCATTGTCATTCTTTCTGGCTTCTTAATGTCATCCTTTATTGCATTTCCAAGACTTTCGTTTGAAGGGGTAGAGAAATCTTTTACTATCTTCTTCTTCGGCACAGTTTATATGTTGTCCTTAAAACCATATGTCATACACCTCAATGTATAAACACAAATCATTGGCTTATTGTCAATTTGATACCATTAATATCAAAGCAGTCATACCTACACTACAGGTGACTTTTGAAAGAATACCTTTCTGTTTCCCTTTATGTCGCTCTATATAGAAGCCGTGGGGCATTATGCGGTCGCTACTGGGATTGCTGCTTCTACCTTGTTTTGATAGTACATACAATTTATAATACATTATAATATACATAG
>JAFIDM010000007.1:18827117-18840988 GCA_023159025.1 Thereuonema tuberculata | reverse complement strand
AGACACGGCGAAACACGGCGAGTTTGTACAAGGGAATTTTGAATCGCACTGTATAGGTGAGAAACCTAATTATAATCCGTAGTTTACTAACGTAATTAACGTTGATTCTCCGTGATTAACTCCACTATCTAAACAGCAGGGATTTTATGAAAAGAACTTGAAGCCTAAAATGTTGTGTATTATGTTTTTCGCATCTTTTTTTTTTTTGAAATTGGAAAGACTTTGTATTCCGAATCCATCCTCATATTTTCCATTTGCTAAAACTTTATTACATCCCTCGATGATTCGTAAATCCAAATTTCACTTTTAATCTCTTCAAGCTGTCCTCAATTTTAAACAGATTACTGCGTTACTGAACGTCCAGCGGCATTCAGTTGTTTTGCTCCCAGTGTTTTTTATTACCTGGCAAACGTTATTCGGCATTTTAGTTATCTACGGCATCTGTCATATTTACATATATTTTTTTTAATCGTATTTTTTTTTTCATAAAAAGATGGCATGATATTTTCGGTCATATATATTTTTTTTTTCATTAATATCAAATGTGATTATTTCGGAAAGAAGCAGAGTTGGTCTGGTATTAAATCTCTTGGTATATCATCTCTTTTTATAAGTTTTTACTCAGGGGATCCTTGGATTTACAGCCCAGCGAGATACCATTACGCCACATTAACAATTGCTTTTCTTATGATAGCAGTGAGCTAATAAGGCAATCGATGAAAATAGCGCCGAATATCTCGAAATCTGTAGGGCGTTGGCCCCAATACTTATATATACATACATTTGAAGTACTTCATGTTTACTTTCATCTCACAAACGGGCACTCACATTTGAAAGATACAGGGTGTGTCGTCTCTTTGTCAGTGTGTTATATGGACGGTAATAAATTTGTAATACGCCTCCAACGATAAATGAATGGCAAGGTCAATCATTAACTATAAACTTAACTATTCGTCCATTGTTAGATAATTGTTTCGTTTTAATAATTTTTCGATGGTAATTTTCATCATCTGCGCGCTTTAATCCATATCGAAAATCGAAAATATATGTGCATATAAAAGTTGAATATGCACGTCAAGTTTTGAGAAGATCCACCCAGCAACGGTTCAGAAGTCATTGGAGGTAAGGGCGGAATCCGCGCGTTTGATGGTCCTCTCACACCTAGAAAAATAGGGTAAAAAACAAGATTTATTCAATAAATACCTTAGTCTAGAACGCTTTCACATTTAAAACTACAACAAATTATTTATAGTGTTGTATATTAATGTCTGCAGGTGTTTTTTGTGCTCATTTGTTGATTTTTTAGGCTTATTTATAAAACATTAACGAATTAGTCTAAAGTGCTTCTTAAAATTGAAACAAAAACATTGTTTCTGTCGACAGATCTAGAGGATTATTATTAATATTCGTAAGCTCCATTGGTTAGTCAAAAAATGTTGCGTCCACCTGTTTTGGCAGGAATGTTAAATATATTTCTTTTGAGCTATTGTTACAGTCTTATCCTTCAGGTGTTTTGGGAGGAAAAAAATAAAGAAAAGGATTATTTCAGTGCAAAGTATCACAAGAGATTTAGCATAGCCAATAGATCCACTTCTGTCTCTGTCTGAGCTGTTATTGTTCCATGGTTTAGAAGCGACGACGTCCCCTTGAGTGTCCTTGAATGCGTAGGTGACTTATTTGCTGCTCGACATCCTTCGGAAGCGCTTTAGTTCTAGGACGAAGAAGAAGAAAAACACAAAGAAGCGGTTTTGCAATTCCGTTACGAAAAATTGTTCTCCACTGAATAATAAGTGGAAAACGAGAAGTAAACAGCGTTTCGTGGCCAGACTCTTGTTAGACACGGAATTTAAAATGGTGTTGTTGGGAAGGAAAGGTCAAAAACCAGCCCAAAATCAATGTATTTTTCTTGAACTATTTTTATTTATTTTAATATTAGTTTTATCCTTTTGTATTGACAGCGATTTAACGAAAGAAGTTGGAGAAAAAAAACCTTTGGAAGTGATTTGTGTGAGTAAATCGTACGTGTCACGTGGGTGTGACTCCACTTGGAGTGGTTGGTCTGTGATTGGTTGTTCAATTAACTCCGTCACTTGTCAGAAGTGCGCCATCTGTCCCGTTAACTGCAGACGACAATAAACAGTTTGACCAAATGGATTGGACAGCGATCACTTTGTACATGGGCCAATAACCCAAAGAGAACAACAACAGCGCTTCAATAGCAATCGATCACGGACTGGAACATCGCTTTGTTTCTAAATGAAAACAGCACTGGTCGAAATTCTCTTTGTAATGTATCTAATTTTACCCAAAAGAAAAAAGAAAACTGTTAAAATGGAAATCATCTTAGAGAAATGATTGCTTTAATTTTTTTTTTTTTTTTAAACCAGAAATTGTAAATCATTCTGAACTGATGAAGGCTAACACCCGCAACGTTTTCATATTTGTAATTCGACGTATAAAATGATACTGTTTTCAAGAACTGTTTACAATAACATGAGAATATAGTTATAGATTGTTTCACACATTATTGTTTAAGTAGTAACATATTTCTTATCCTTAGCTCTGTAATCGTGTAAAAACACGATCGCTTGAAAAAAGTTCGCTGATTAAAATTTTGAAAAACCTCCCCGGGATTAAGAAATTTGATGCTGAAATTCCTATTAGGAATCGAGTTCCTCTTCTGTAATAATCAACCGAATCAATAATGGTTCGTCTCTGACATCACGAAGTAGAGCTTTGTTTTATTTAAACATCAATTCTACAACTTTAGAATTACTTATCAAAGATTCTAAACAATACAGTTAAATGTTATTATCCCTCTTCAAAAATCATATCTAGATTTTTATATACAGGGTGATTCAGAAGAAGTTACCGCCTCTTACGGAGCTCCTTTATGACGATTTTGAGTAAAAAATGTCCTTTAAACCCAGGTCCTTTTCTCAATACTTACAGAATATGAAGGTTGTAGTTTTCGTTTATTGAAAATGCATTACTATGGAGAAGTCGTATAACAAAGACTCAAGCTCAATGGAATTGTTGTGATTTGTAACAATTGTTCTGATAAGTGCGTCAGAATAATGTAATGTTGTAGATACAGCTTAATACAACTTCTGTACGATGTAATTAAGCAATTCACAACACATTTTCAGCTTAAACATACTAACCAATAAAAAAAACTTATTATTTCTGAACAGTTCATTCTTTATTTTTCATTTGTTTTTCCTTCAACTAAGGAAAGAGGTCTTTTACAAACAACCTTCACATTATTGTAACTCTGTAAATATTGAGAATGGGACATGGGTTTATAGGACATTTTTTACTCAAAATATCGTCAAAAATGAGCTCCGTAAGTGGCTGTAACTCTCTTGAATCACCCTGTATGTTCCTTTTTTATTTGTTTCTAATTCAACTTTCAGTTCATCATCCAATCGTGTTTTATGTTCGTAATTAGGCCTATGTCTCCATTCAATCCACGCCCTTATTTTCACGAATCTTCAAATAATTATTTAATACAATCTTTACGTTTTCATTCCTCCCTCTTCGCTAACAAATTACAAAATCCTCTTATGTTGGTTGGCCTGAACTTTATCATAGCCAGTTAACGTCTAAAACGTAGGCTTTTCTGCAACACCCAAAAGCAACGTCGAGAAGCCGCAGTAATTAGTAATTTCTCTCTATTCGTTGTAATTGTAAAACCACGTTCACGCGGATTATTGGGTTAGGACCCGGGGTTCTCAACCAGCGTCCACATGGACCCTGGGGGGTCCATGTAATATTCTTCGTGGTCCACAAGGATCTAATTTAATCACACTTATTTTGAAATTGTTGATTAATTTATGAATTATTTATAAGTGTGCATAAATGCTTCGTAGAACTTAACTGTAGAATAATTTATTTACATTAAATTAGTTTTCATTCAAAATAAAGCATAATCATTTACTATTTCGTTGATTATTAATAAAATCCCTTAACTTTTTCTTTTATCGAATAGCTATGAGGAGGTCCACCAAAAAAAAAAAAAAAAAAAAAAAGAAGGGAAAAGGGGTCCATGGGTAAAAAAAGGTTGAGAAACCCGGGGTTAGGTTATGGCAAAAAAAAAAAGTGTTAATTCACACACTTACTGCACCCTCAAGAAAGAAGTTCCCGGAAGGGTTTGGTCTTGTATTCATTAAGATCCTGACTCAAGCAACTGCAGGCTTTTATTTCTATTTCCAATGCACCTCAAATTCTGAAAATTTAAATATGAACTTGTAAAGCATCTGGGATTTATATTTTCTTGTTTTTAATTTTCAAAATATTCTGTAATTAAATTAAAACTCAACAACAGTCAATTTTTTGGGTGTTTTTGAGCTATTACTGAAAAAAAAATCCCAGATGCATCACAAGTTCATATTTAAATTTTCAGAATTTTAGGTGCATTGGAAAAGAAATAAAAGGTTTGCAGTCGCCTGCAGTTGCTTGAGTCAGACCTTAATCAGTATTAACCCTTCCAATATTTATTTTGAACCATTTAAATTGAAATAAGCAATTCGTCTTTATATTTCAATTACTTATCTTAGTAAGCTGAAATTTTATGATACATTTAGGCTTATGAGTTAGTTTTTTTACTGATTTCAGTTTCATCGTAAGGAGGTCTTACGTAATATTGTCTAAAATTAATAATAAAAAAAAAAACCGCGACAATATTGAATTTTCTAAGAAGAAAAGAAAAAGTTATCTCTAGGCAAGTACTTTGTTCATTTTCCGTTCAGTGAAATTAGTTTTACTTAAAAAGATTCTCGAATAACGCTAAGAGCAGTTATTAGCAATAGAAGAACGTTTCTCATACAAAAACCTCTCCTGAGCTGATGTTTCCTCAAGGTGTTCTTAGGATTTCAGGTGAAAAACTTAACTCCCTATAAGAAGATAATCGAAGAATACGTTAGGAATAAAAACTGGCTATTGAATGGAAAACCCTTACTACAGAACAAGTGAATATGATTTTGTGCTAAAGCATAAATTTAAGGGCGACCTTTAATAAGAAAAAGACAAAAAATGATAATAAAAAAAGGAAGTACATTAATGTTAGGAAAAAAAAACAAAACAAAACAAAACAAAACCACGCTGACATTGAAAAAAAAAAAAAAAGATTAAGAGAAAAAAAAAAGTGTATAGACGGATTTGAACCGACAACCTTCAGTATATGAGTCCGAGACCTTAAACATCAAGCTGTAGCTGACAAAAGCTGTGGCATTTTTAACATGTAAGGAAATTCAATGAAAACAATGCCAAATATCTCTAATGCTGGCCGAACACGTGTCAATTTTCTTCAGTATTGATGGTCAATTTTATTGATATCAACCGTTTCCATCAATAAAAATGATCAATATTGATCAATATTGACCATTTCAAGAAAATTGATATTGATACAAAAAAAGGATCAATTTCAGTTGACGAGAAGTATTGATGGTGCGCGAGCGAATAACATGAAGGGATGAAATCACGTGACAATGGTGACGTAATAGCAAGGCGCCTCTTTCAAGATAGGAAACGCACTCCGAGCATTTTGTTTGAGAAAGAAGGCGTAAAATCAGCAAAATGGGTCGCCAAAAAAAGAAAATCCAAACAACAACATTTGGTCAATTGATCATGAAAGACTCCTCATTGATTTCTACAGAGTTAAGGCGTTTAATACTAGAGCGATTCTGTACGTTCGTAACAAGTTAGGCTTAAACGCAAGTAAGCACACCGGAATAGCTCCCAATTTATTCGCAAATAAATTGTATAAAACCGATGTCGTACAATCGCTGGGAATATTGTCCCCAGTGCAGCTATGCTCTGCTCGTGTGGTGTGTTTATAAGGCAAATAAACTGTATGCGAAAGACGAAGCGGCGTAAAGCATCAATAATCAGGTCAATACTCGATTAGAAAAAACTGTGTTCGCGCGTGATATCAACTGTCAATATCAATTTTAATTAATATCGACCGTCAATACTGAAGAAAATTGACACGTGTTCGGCCAGCATTACATAAAGAGGAATTGGCTCCTAAAAGTACGCCATTCCTACGTTGTTTGGGCATCTGAACACAATGATGAAGTCCGTTTGTCGATCCGATCTTTCGTTCGGGAGTTTTTAGGAGGGTACAATAACAACAATGGCAAATATCTCGAACATGGGGGAGGGGGGGCGTTGGCTCCTGAAAATACCCCATTCCTACGGTGTTTGGGCCTCTGAACCGATGATGAAATCCGTTTGTCGATCCGACCTTCCGTTCGGGAGTTATTAGGGGTGGACAGACACGGACAGACGGACAGGACAAAACGCAATAGCTACCAATTTTGGCCGCTAAAAATAGAGCAGTGCTTATGCTGGGTTTTCTTCTTACGAATAGTACAAACAGCTTCACAAATGAAGTTGAAACAAATATCAAGCTTATGCTGAACTTGTCGAGAAAGTAGAACGATAGTATCTTCGTGATTAAGCAGCATTTATTGCTGTTATTAGAATCTATTTTTATCAGTAGGTGATAACTTTGACGTAGTTGTCCTTGAGATCGTCTTTATCCCTTAATTACGTATAAACGAAATAAAAATATGACTTATATCTCTTTCAAATATAATTAATCCATTTCTGTAAGAATAATTACTGTAGGAAGGGGACTGTAATGTATTTTAAATAGGGTTTTTGTTTGTTTGTTTTTATTGAAACAAATTAAGGAAATTATCACTTAATATCAACAAGTCATTCTTGTTATTTGTAATCATGTTTTATCTTATCTGTAATCGCAGATTTAGGATAGTTAAAAAACAATCCAATCTATTAATTAATAATAATAAAAAATAGGTATAAAAGGTAATAATAATTACAACTACCTTCAGTACTGATTGCATAAAGTAAGAACTTTAAAGGTGGAATTTCAAATAAAGCAAATAAAAAAATTTATAAATTTAAATGTAACGATGACTATTTATTTTCACGAAGTTCGTATTGAAGAACAATCAAGAATTTAATCCATAATAATTTCAATCAGCGGAGTTCAGACTTCTTGTTGTTACTTTATATGTTAATTCTGCATTGTTAATTATATTCGTTTTTAGAATTTTAGTACAGTATTAAATTTCTTCGTCAGCGAATTTGATATTGCAATAAAATTTAGAAGTTTTGTAGATTGACTAGCTGTATCCGGCATGCATTGCAATGCCACTCAAAGAAAGAAAGTGTTTGTGTTTTAATTCTGTTTATTGAAGTGCTTTGGGATACACAATATTTTTTGTTCTTCCTTCTGCTGCGAGTAAATTAGAAGGTTTTTCCGACGCGTGAGCAGGCCACATACAGCTGTCCATGTGTTGTCCCTGTGCTTTGTTGATGGTTATTGCAAAGGCGAGTCGCACCGGAAACTGCAAACGTTGAAACCGGAAATACACTCATTTGTTGAAACGCCTCGCGCACCAGATATTGTAAAATGGTTCTACTAATTCAGAAACCTTCGTAGGCACAACAACTCACCAAAGTTTCATCGTAATCTGATGAATGGTTTAGGAACGCATACGGGACAAACAAACATTCATTTTTATATATCAAGATATATTTTAATCTTCTAACTTTAATATATTAATGATTATTTTTATCTCATTTGTTTTCTTTAAATTGACGCAATGGTAACTGACTAATTCCCTAATAGTTGAAAACAGAATCATCTAAAATTGCTATTTCTTCGTTAATCTAAGTCGTATGTTATAACTAAAAAAAAATCCAGAAATTTCTTTTATTCTGGCCAAGGATTTTGAAATGGCAGCCGATTGTATTGTTTTGTCTTTTGGAAGTTCTTTCCAATGGATTGATCTGAGTTGCTTTTTCCAAGGATTCCTTAATTTCCGATTGTTTCGTTTAGCGTCGTTTTCCTTTTAAGGTCATTGAACCCAGATGGTAATGAACACCAGGGGGCGCCCAGGGAAGGTATTAGAAAGAACGTCTCCTATTAGGAAGCTTCCACCTTCACTTGTTATTGACCTACCATCAGTTGGTCGATCCAATTGAATCCAAGTCTTTTTAGCGTAAAGAGATTTCTTGACAGTTTTCTAACTTCAGTTCAGTTTCACGTTAACCAGAGAATTGCTTTAAATCTTCATTTATCTCGTCGAAAATTCAACTATTTTTACTTTTGTTTTGGTTTTTTTTTTTAAGCCGAGCAACCTATGTTTTCCCAATTTGTAAATAACAATATCCGATTGAAAACAAGACATCCACTTTCAAATTTTTTCATTAGTGAATGTAGATTAAAATTTGCAAATTTCTACGTTTTAAACATCTGCAAGTAACTTGAATCAATTCGAAGCACGCGCAACTTAAAAGTGGGCTGTGAAATGTTGATGAGCATATCAGTGAATTGTTTGCTGCCAGTGAGAGTTAATTGTTTCGCTTGTAATGTTGCTTCTAAAAGAATTTTATTACCTTCACGCGCGTATTTCTTAAGAGAATTACACTGAGAAATTTTCAGAAAGTTCATTTCTTATCCGTTAATGTTGTATGTAAAGTTTCTCGAAGATCCATTTACTTGTTCAAAAGCACACAGACTACAGTATTTTGCAAAAAAAAAAAAGGGTTTGCCATATATGGTCATTACGTAGCGATCGATTTTGTCTGGAAAAAACGTCACAAGTCACGACGTCATCACTTGAACTCCGAGCAGTCAGTCCAAGATGGCGTCGTTTTGTGATCGCATAAGCGTGACCAAGAAAGGAGAAACTTTGCATAGCCAAGCAAGGGGAATAGTGTGGAATGTTTGTAATTATTTCAATTTTAATTATTATTATTTATTTACTGTAGAAAATACAAAAACCAGAAAATTTTCATAATGTTTATTAGATTTAGTTACGGATTTCAGCAATAGATGGCGCTGTTACTTATGTTTTCACTTATTAATAAACATTGTAAACTAAGAAATATAACCACTGTTACCCGAACGATTAAATTACCACGACACTTTTCCCATCTGTTTATTCCCATTGATTTTCTTCCCTTGAAGCGAAGCAGAATGACTTTTACAAGTGCTATCCAGGAAACAAACACGGAACAACTCCTAGTAAATCGCATCGGCTCAGGACGTGTAGACGAAGAGGAACACCTCGTCAGAGAACGACTCTATGTACCACTTGTCACTAAACAGACACCGTGTCTGGTTTTAAAAATACAAGGAAGTGTCATTTCTACGATAAGATTGAGTTCTTTCAAATTAATTCATGTTTCATTAGACCTAATGTCAGACAAGTGTGAAGTAAGCCAAAAAGAATTCACTATTTAAACTGTCTTCGAAATACTTGCATTCAAATGACAGTTTATTTATCTCCATTCTTCACTACACAGGAATCGGACAACATCATAATTTCTATTTAAAAACGTGAAATCTTTTCTTCAACGCTATCTTATTTTAACTGTGTGATCTCCAATCAATTGTTTTCTTGTGATGTTGACTAATGTAAAACTATATTCGGGCAAACCAAAGAACGACCGTGGCCACCAGATGTCGCAATAGTAGAATTTGAATCGATTGTATATGTCAGTGTTTATGGTGGGAATGTGCTTGGCTTCTGATTGGCGATTGTGAATAGTTTCTCTATACAAACTTCAGTGCTGGAATGATTAAGAGATCATTGTTGTAGTTCAAGGTCAGAGTCAATCTTTCGCTAGGAGGACTTTAGCAAAGCGCCAGGAGTTGAGTAGACTCGCATACTGTTAAAATCACTTCCGAAATTTGCATAATAAATATATATTCATGCTAAAATTGAAGATATTTAATAGAGACTAATGCTACGACGCTGTAGGATTCTTAGATAGTAAAACTTTTTGTTTCGGTTTCAGAACTAATGGCGCTTTTGTGACGATCGTACTTATGGCTTTTTTTCCAAGTTTTTAATAACAAATCAGTCTTATAAAATTTACAGTTTTAAGTGTTGAAAATATGTTTGTGCACTTCTACATGGATTTCTACGTGGGACTGCAAAATTTCATATTTCTAGCTACTGTAGATTTTGAATAAAACGTTTCACAAAATGTGATCTAGTTGGGAATGGAGAGACTCACTTCGCATGTCTAAATTATTACAACTCAATTCCTATGTGACTTCGCAAAGCCCTGTTAAAGGTTTTCCGTGTCTTGATTTGCTTTCCATAGAAAACAAAGATGTACAATTTCTTCGGCTTTGGCCGCAAAACTAGCGTAGAATAGAAAGGCTCTGTTAAACAAACTTTTTTGTACTTCAGAAGTGAAGCCCGAACGAGAATTAAATTTCTTTTTTTTATTATTTTATTTTATTTCTATGTTTATTTCTGTATTGTATTTTGAAGAGCGGTTTCAGACTTACTGTGTAAGAGCTTGGAAAATCGTCGGGCTATGTTCTTAACAGTCGCAACGAATTATGAAAAACTAACGAGAATAAGAGGCGTTTCGCAACCCCTAAGGTAAAAAAAAAAAAAAAAACCTTGTTTTTCATCCAAATATCGTAGATCATTGTTGTAATTTATACAACAACAACAACAAAATAATACTTTATGCAACCATTACCGAACGACCAATCACCGCATTTCGGCCAAGAAAGCATTCGTCGATGTTTTGTTAGCCATGTAAGACTGGACTGAAACCTAAGGGGGGCTGTAGACTTTCTCTTTTTTTTTTTTTTTTTTTTTGAAAGTTTAGTAAAATGTTTGAAATTTTGTATATAAATACAATTGATAATCCTATATAGTTCGTTTTGCAAGAAACTTAGGAAGAAAAATTAAAAGGTTTAGTTGTACTCCCTCTACTCAAAAATAACGGACAGTTTTCAAACAGTATTAAAAGGGTGAGACCAGTGTTTACAAGTGACATCCCAAAACAGCCGTTTCTCGCTGAATTGGCGATCATCAGTTGAGAGTAGTCCCCAGTAAACACCCAAGAGGTGAACTGAAATGGTAGTAGAACAAATACCTCCACAAGTCTAAACTAAAAACAAAATACACATTATTTTATTTTTAATATTTGTTTTTAGTTTAGATTTATGGAGATGCCCTATTTAGTCCAAAGAAGTTTATTCCGTTGATCACTTTCGTTATTTCATTATCTTTTATTGAGGAAAATATGTCGGAGTTGTTCGAGATAACTCGACAGATAATCAGGGTCTAGAAAAACATTTTAGATATCCAGTGATCCAATGTTCGTTAGGGTTTCTTTGGTGTTAGATTCTTCTTGAAGTTCAATTGTTGATACCAGTGTCTCTCAGATGTAAATACCGAACAAACCTTATCGGTTGCTATTGGTGAAATCAGAAGCACGTCAGACATTCCCAAAACCCCTCGTTGTTAATTGGAGATGGTGGAAAGAACGCGAGCCAAGGGATTTTTGAAAGCATTGGAGTAGATACGGTTGATTAGCGGTGTCCTAGTGAAAATTCCCAATTAATATTGAAGGCATCGAATGCCAAACAACAAAGCTACGGAAATCCAATAAAGACCATTTCCTGGATATCTGCCCGACGACGTCAGCAAACTTTTGTTATGAGAATTCCACGAACGAAAGGCATTTTACCAAAAAACCTAAATGAATATATTTCATTTGTTATTGATCCTCACATTCAATAAAGCTCGTTTAAAAAGTCGTTTTTCAAGTGGATTTGATTTTTCAAAATGAATGTGAGATAAAATTAAAGAGAAGGTTGTTGCTAAGTAATGGTGAAGTAGAGGAGGAAAAAATTCATCACGAACAATCGATAATAAATCTTTGATTTTTGCATATTTCGGTGATTTGACGAATATTTTAAAGGTGAATTGTAATATAAGAATTATTCCATTTGGAATAGGTTTTCATGTTAACATTCTTTAAAATTAAGAAATAAACAACAAAGACTGCACATGAATAGACATCAGAGGGAAAGCGGGAACGGCCGTTTCGTTCTTTTTGGGACTTTTTTAATGTTTACCACTCCTATTAGGTTCACTTATATTAAGAATACCTGTAGTAGTCTGTAGGTGCTGATAGCTTAATATCAATACTTAAAATTTGATGTATTTTCTTATCAATTACATCAGATATTAACTGATTTTTTATGTATTTAATATTTTTGAATTTTTCTAAATTATATATAAATAATCAGCTCGACCACCCTTCTTTTGATGATAAACCCAGAAAGGATATGGAAATCACCTTCGCTCCCGAAAGTGACTCCTGAACAAAATAAGCCATAATAAAAAAAAAAAAAATAAGTTATAAGTGCTCAAGTGTACTCGAAAAACTTCTGACCTAACAATCGTTAGGAACCAAAAGGCTTTTAATGACAGAGAAAAAAAACGAATCAAGAAGGCATGCTAATCATAATAAACAACACCCTTTCTCTTTCTTGCACTCCTTTCTGTGTTTTACAATGAGTCCCAAAAAAAGGACGAAACGGCCGTTCCCGATTCCCTCTGATGATAAACTCAAAGCCGTGTTTTGTTTATTTATGTGCAGTCTTTGTTTCTTATTATGATTTTTATTTAAATTATTAACAGCTTTAATAAAAGTATTAAATGAAAATTTAACATGTGCATAATATTACATTGAAAAATTTCAGTCTACATAAAAATATAATTTTTTATAAAAATATATAATTAAAATAATACCTACAAATTACATGAGCTTTCAAAAACCTTTTCACAGAGTTAATTTTTAGAACGTTCGTTTGTAAAACGGCAATTGAAAATGAACTCGGTGAAAGGAATCGATAGCTCCTGTAATCTGTATGGTTTGTTTTAATTATATATTTTTAAAAACTATGTTTGTGTGTAGACTGTAATTTTTCCATATAATAAGCTTTAATAAAAAAAAAAAAAATTTCTCGCTGGTTCTGATTAATTGGGGGCATGAAATTTCAGGTAATACTCGGGTTGCCAGTAACAGAGGGCTTTCGTTCAATCCGCCAACACCTGTGTAATAGTAGATTTACTGCGTTTGTGGAATCTAGAAAAACTGGAAGCAAAAGAAGCTTTTAAAATTTTATAAATTCTAAATTATTCTGTTTTATAAGAAGATAGAATACGATCTAAATAAAGTTCTATTCAAGTGGGAAAATGTAATTATTCCCCACAAAAGAAAATATTATATATGTATATTGTCCGAAGCCGGACAATGATGTGGGATTTGAAAATGCCAATACAAAAAACACATCATTGTTTCTATGAAGATACAGCCAATTACCTTCTCGTCATCAGTGGCGAAATTTAGAAACAATTTAGAAAACAAAAACGCAAAATAGCAAGACTTTGCTCTTTTTTAAATTAAAAATAAAACCATGACCAAACTACCTAAATTTAAATTTTTTTTTTAAAAAAGATCACTAATATAAGAAATAAGCAATAAAGATAGGTTGTTTACTTTATTACTTATTAAATTTTATATATTTAAATTCAAATTCAAATTAAAAAGAACAAAATCTATAATATTGAGTTAAAGTCATGATTATAAAATAAAATAAGTAAATAAATACCTTAATAAGAAGCCATAATATAGAAACTTCAAAATTAGGCGTATATAATCGAACAGGCAAAACTCAAAGCAAGGTCTTCGAGTTTCGCAAAGCAAAGATTTCAATCAATCTTCTGCAATTCAGAAAAATTATAGAATATAAGAATAAAATTAAGTTAAGAATGATGACGTGAAGATAGATTAGCTGTATCTTCATAGAAACAATAATGTGTTTTTTGTATTGGCATTTTCAAATCCCACATCATTTGTCCGGCTTTATATGTTTAGTAATATTGGTTAATTTTATTCTTATATTCTATATTTTTCTAAATTGCAAAAGAGTGATTGATTTATATATATATATATTTATCCCACATAAGAATGCCTTTTTGAGTCGAGCTGATACTCTGGGACGGCCG
>JAFIDM010000007.1:18794095-18827107 GCA_023159025.1 Thereuonema tuberculata | reverse complement strand
TTCTTACTTTTAGTTATTGAGGGGTCACAGTCTCCATCATGTATTATATATATTTATCTCAGCTGTGTTTTCAATTGTAGCACGTTTTGGATCGCATCCCTTGTGGATCTATCTTGAATCCTAAATAAGGAACAGATGGTTTAAAAACGTGCTCTGGCCTCGCTTTTCACTTTTATCCGCTAGAAATGATGTCATTCAAAGGTAGAATTTCGGTGTTAATTGTTTTCCTAGGAAGTCGTCGGAATATCGCAGACGTATGGTAAAATCCCCAAACTATTCTTGTGTTAAAACAAACTAAACCTTTTTCTTTTTTGTTTTTATTTCCATTTCCTCTTTATTTTTAAAATTCTATTGTTTTTGTTTGTTTTTTTGTTTAAAAACGACAGAAGACAGTGTTGGTAAGAAAGACTGACCTAAAGATTCTGTAATTTAACCAGCTCTTTTACTCTACATTGTCTATTATTATTTCCCTTTTAATTGTAGTTATTTGAATGTGTTTTGTTCCATGCATCCTTTTGTTGTTTTAGCTTCTGTGTACTGTTCGTATAGATTTACAAGTTAGATTCTAATTGATTTTTATATTGACAGAAGATTAGTCGAATCACCGACAAAATAAAAACAAATACTTAAATATTTTTAATGGATAGGCAGTGTATATTTCTTACTGTTGTGAAATGCTTATCGCATTTCTCTTCAGTCTGTAACAATAGTTTTGTAACAGGTGTCTGTGCAGCTGGACCCAAACAAAATGTCACTGTTGACTGATTTTCTTAGTCTTGTAGTTGGTATGGTACTAGGCGCTTCGTTGGTGCGATGTTGAGTAAAATAATACATTTAATTCGTTTCAATCGAGAACAGCATTTTTGATAAGATATTTTGTTTTATTAATAACGAATAGAAACATAGTTGAATAAAAAACTCTTATTGAAACAGTATCATTTTAATGTGTCGGATTACAAAATACGTTGCTGGCATTAGCCTTCATCAGTTCACAACGACTTAAAAGTTCCGTTGGTTCACTTAAGTAACGAGTCACATGTTGACAGGAAAGTCTATTGGTCTTATTGGATACTTTGTTTAAGTTCGTTATATCTATGTAATAGACGTTACGTGAAATCTATAAAGATCTAAGAAATTTTCCTTTATTGTGTTTTTGCTGTTGGGATTTCTGTACAGATACTGAAATGTGTAATAGGAAAAGTAAATAAATAAAAAAACAATTTCAGGAAGCATGAAATGTCCCTGTCTCCTATAGCGTTGCAATGTCATTTAATGGTAGATTGCTTGAAATGATGACAGTCCAGGATAAACATTAAACAAAGAGACTAAAGCATCATTTTAAACTAAAAAAAAATAATATGTATGGAGATGATGAGTAAGTCTTGTTGAATCAGCTACAAAAAGATGACCTTTGAGATGAAATTAGATTTGTTAAATTCCTCTATTGATAGATGGGTTAAACTTTATTTAGTCTAATATTTATTCTTCAACTTCGGACGATAACTAGAAATTAGGTGATATTTCAACACGCCGTCCCTCGCTCGTCAATATAATATTCTAACAGTTTGTATATAAATATTTTTAGCAATCATTTGTATTTTTTTTTTTGTAGAAATTATTTATCTGTATTTTATTCATTTTAATTTTAACCGTTATTTATTCCTTTTCTATTTCTAATTGCTGATGTTTGTTTATTTTTAAATTCTTTTCCGTTGAATCAGTTAATTAATTTAAATTCGCTAAGTTTTTATCCAATCATTCTGTATATTTTTAATTAATCTTCCAATCAAATTCTTCAATGTAAATACTATAAAAACCAATGTTTTTCGTTTAATAAATTAATTCAGTTCAGTTTAAGAACTTGACTCGTTGTTTTTCCATTTCAACTACTCTCCCACAAACACCATTACAATTTAAAGCAAACTTGAAAATCCTGGAAAAATTCGTTTGAATTTCTTTTAAAAATAAATAACAGACATGTTAAAGAATTAAACTTACTCTGTACTCCAATCTGTTTGCCTTGTTCTGAAATGCATCTTTTTTGTTTCGTTTTGACAGGCAGCAGATTGTTAACCACTGTTATAGAATAACTTATATTCAGCATTTACAATATGTTTATTTCTAACAAAAGATATGTCTTTCCGTTGCTCTTTTTCAGAGAAATAAATATTGTAATTATATAGACTTAATAAAATGAAATGATTGATAGGCTTATCTGCGTAATCGTCTAACAAAAATTGATGACGCATGATATACAGAGTGCACTTCCGACACGATGCGCTGTCACCTGCTTCACACTTCACTGAGTTACAAATTAGCCTGTTTTTATGTTCATCCTTTGACAATTGATAACTTATTTTGAGTAAATTTTTCTAATTATTTACTGAATTTTTATCTCCAATAACCTTAAAGCTTTGAATATTTTGAAATACGTTTTCATATGTTAAATTTTATAACATTTACCCTCTGGTCCGTTGTCACCAACGAACAGTTAACTTCTGTGTATTACAAAGTTATTAATGCTGTTAGTTGAGCTTTTAATAACTACAGTATTGAGATTCGTTTTTTATTTTGTAGGAGATTACAAGAATTTATAATCTATTTCGAATATCTGTGGATTATACTGTAAGCTGTAACTGACTTCCATTTCATTGACCGTTAAAATGAATTACGTACGTTGGTATTCCTATTAAGATTCAAGAACTGTAGGGGCATAAACTCGGTTTATATCGAATGATCGCCGAACTATCTTGAGGGAGAACCAATGAGCGAATTCAGCCAAATTTGGTAGAAACATTTTCCACAACATCAACTTGATTATTTCAGATTACATAGATTCCTGAAATTGCTTAAATGCTCGTATGAGAAAGCCATCATGGCAGCGCTCGATTGTATGGGCTCAAGCTGAATGAAAGGACGTTACATTTCAATGATTTCTTATTGCTGTTTCATCTTAAATCTTGAATTTTTGTCTGAATAGTATTAGAAATTAATCTTGCATCAGAGTTATACAAGCCACAAATCTGTCTTGTCTTTTTTATTTATTTATTTTTATTATTCTTTTTTTATACGGAAGCGGTACGTAACGCCACATTAGTGGTGACTTTAATTTTTTTTTTCCTCCAAAAGTTTTATGTTCCACATGTTCTGGAAAATGCCTGTACTCTACAGGACTCTTTGATGGGAATATATTAATTGGGATCATCCTGTAATAACGTGTAAATATATAATAGATTTAATAAATGTAATTTTAATTGGGGCATCACAACACCAAGACGTTTAACACTTTCTTATGTGGGATGGAAGCCCGGTTTTTACAATAATATTTATTGAAGTGTTAAGATAATGCAAGAGGAGTTATGGTGGCGAATCCAGGATTATGGTTTGGGGGAGGGGGATTAAGGATGCTGAAGCCCTTCCCACGCCATGGGTACGCCACTGGTGGCCTACATTTTATTGCATGTAATATATTTAAAATTTTAAGTGATATCCTTCATTGCGTCTTAGCCAAAATTATATGTTGTATTTTTTTTTCTTTATGAATCATATAATCGTGAAGAAAGATCAGTTTTGGCATCTGCAACAAGTAAACACTAGGGATCGATTTATAATATATCATAGTAAAGAAAAATTTCTATTACAAATTCATTAATTTTTTAAGGTTAAAAAAAAAAAAAGATGGGAGAGAGATGATTGTTTATAGGTCAGAAAGATGATTTACAAAAAACTCAATTAAAATGTAATGTTAAGTAATACATTTTAATTCTAGATCATTTTTTTCATTATCTGAGAATAGTTGTTATTGTTGTTATCAGCGATTACCCAAATGAAGAAGTGATCTAGAATTCAGTGAAGACTAAATGCAAATAATAAATATGCAAAATAATGGTTTCCTCCTACAATTAATGTAAATATTTCTTCATTTCAGTGACCTTAGTCCAAACATGTGTATTTGAAGGCATTTTAAGAAGCAGAAATGCCAAAGAAAGAAAGAAAAAAACAAAATATTTCTTCAAGTTTATTTTCTTGGTAAAGACAACTGTAATGTTTTGATGGAAATCGAGTTTGTTTTTCATTACAATTGAAAAATGCTTTAAAAAGCCTTCAAATTTGGGATAATGTTACTGGTAATGAAGAGTTATTGTGAATTTTTGTTTACATGATAAACTGCTGCCTAAAATATACTTATTGTTATGTAATATTTTGAAACTTACTTTTTCTAATTCTTATTTCTTGGAACTTAAATTTCTAGGGAAAATAAAACATGCTTTCTCCCAAGATATTTCAATATTAAAATAATATAAAACAATAAATATACACATCACTCGATCTTTCTTCAATATATTTCTCAAAAAATTACGAGTAACAATAAATATGTGAAACAAAAATTAAAGTTTTAATAAAACTATTATACAAATGTTATGGGTGTAACTTCACTGATATGTGTGTTTATAAGTTAAACTACTATAATGCGTGTTAGTAACAATCACTACAATGCATGTAACTTAGTTGTTGTTGGTTGGGTTTTTAATGGCGCAAATGCATGTAACTTAAGCTACTATAATGTATCGAAAAAATGGCAAAAAGTGGTATTCAATTTCATGATTGTTTTCTGTTTATGTGAAGAAGAAGAACGATTTGTTCATTCTTTTCTTATTGATGTAACTATATTCCTGACTTAGATTAACAGGTTGAGATATTGAAAAAAGATCAAGTGGTGTGTATATTTATTGTTTTATATTATGCTTTCTCCCATTTAATTCTTATATATTTCTCTCTCTCTAAATCCCAGGCTGAAAGGAGAATAATAAGGTTCCCATTACTATTCAATCAAAGCTTTTTTTTTTATGCAAAAATGAGTAATTTGATTTGGAATGATTTTATATCAAATGTATTTCTAAAAATAGTTTATAATAAGTTTTTTTTGTTTATTTTCAGTTCGGCGGTTACTTCTGCTTGGTGTTAGTCCTGATTCAACCAATGAGGATGGCTTAACAGCCTTGCATCAGGTAAATTCCTTCTTTTAATCGTTATACAGGGTGGCCGGGAAGTTCCCATACCCACTATTATGTTATTATTATTATCATCAAATACTATCAGTAAGTAACTGTTGATAGTGAATCTCTTAAACTCTTTTATTCTGATCAACATTTAGATTGAGACTAAAACAGAATCCAGATGTAAACAGATGAATTTATCTCTTGTTGAGTCCAGATGCACTTTCTGATGATGATAGCCTATGTTACAAACGCTTTAAGAATGTGACGATGATAAATTGTTTTCTGTTAGCTTTTGATCTTTAAAGACAGATCTTTAAGGAATTAAAAACTTTCAAGATTTGAAGTAAAGAAACTATGGGAAGTGATTTCTTGGAAGAATAAGTGGTTCGTGTATGTATTGGATGCACCCTACCAAGAGTCAAACTTACCCATACAGATATATTCAAGCGATATACAGGTCATTTACTATATAAAGAGAAGCATCAGAATCTAAATATGTAGATGGCCGGGAAGTTCCCGTATCCCTTAATATAATAATTAACATAATAGGGGGTACAGGAACTTCCCGGCCACCCTGTACTGTCAGTTATTTTATAAAGAAAGGTTGTTAAGATTGTAACTGAATTTGTTTACTTTTTCTTGTAATGCTCAACTTACAATGAGATTTTCTGTACAATGTTCAATTTGAAACAAGAGATGAATAATTTGTGCTACTGGCATAAAACAAATTCTTTTCTTGTATTCCATACAGACTAATTACCCTGTAAGATATTTTAAAGAACTCGGTCTTTCATTTGTTCTGATGTTGTGGAAGAAGTGAGACATTCATTTTGTCTCAAAAATATGCTCTGAACAGCCTTAATTTTGAAAGAAAGATTATTAATAGTATCAGTGTACTGCATATCGTCATTGAATCAGTTTGTGTAGATCATATAATGAATTGTAATTATTTGTGAGGATTTGTATCAACCTTTGAATGGATTCAACTACAGTGGAACCCCGCCATTCATCCGCCTCGCTATTCGTACAACTCGTTATTCGTACAACTTTTTCAAGTAAAATTGAACTCGCCATTCGTACGCTTGCTCGCGATTCGGACAGCGTGACCTTGTTACTGGCCGCCCCACGCCGTCGTTCAGTCTCGTGCTAGCTTCCGTACGCTACGCATCATCCACGCAAGCTTCATGAAACTTTGTGATATTTTATTGTTATTTTTTGTTATTTTTATTGAAAATAGTGCAGCCACAGGTCCAAAAAAGATTACTGATTCAAAAAAGCCTAAAAGGAAAGCAGTGAGAACGACAATTGAATTGAAAAAAGAACTCGTTGCGAAGTTTGAAAGTGGAACTCGTGTCTCTGACCTGGCAACTCAGTATGGCATGTCGAAATCAACCATATCGTCTTAACTGAAAAAGAAAGACATAATGAGAGAGGCCTATATATTTATTGTTTTCATAGTTTTTATGTATTTTACGCTTAAAGTATTATTACAAAGGTTTAAATAAGCAATCATCTCTGGGTTCTGGAACGGATTAATCCAATTTACATTATATCTAATGTGAAAAAATGATTCGCCATTCGTACAAATCGCCATTCGAACTGCCTCCTGGAACGGATTGTGTACGAATAGCGGGGTTCCACTGAACTAGTTAAATGGTGGCAACAATTTCAGATGAATGTTTGAATATCAGAGAAAGAACTTTTTTGTTTTTTTACAGTAATGCTATAGTTGAATGTGGATCATGTTGTTTAGATTTACGTCTTCAAAAGGCAGCTGGTATTGGTCGTAAAAGTGCTGTTGTCCCTAAGTTTCTGTTCGTGAATATCAGTGCTATTTGCATTACACTAAGTTTCCTTGAAAGTAAGAAGTACAAAAGATTGATTGGACAGGCAGAATCCCAGATAAGAAACTTCTAAGATACTTCAGACAGAAGGCAATATCTTTCCCAGACCCTCTGAAGAACAGAACTTCATTGTCTAAACTCATAAAACCATTTTATAATCAACATGACTTATTATTGTAAGAATTGGTGGCCTTGAGAGGAGAATGTATTCTTTAGTATCTAATTCTAAACTAAAAGAAGATATCTCACTGAGGAAATATCCTAACGGGTAATGCAGTAAAGCCTACTGTGGAATGATATTAAAAAAAAAAAAAGTTAATATTTTATCGTTAGTCTTATATAGATATCTGCACAATTTCTCTAATTCTGTCAAAAAAATATGTCTTTTGGGCTTTAATTTAGACGTCATATAAATGCATCTGAATTAAAATGTTTCCATTGATAAAATTGTTACAAATGTTTACTTGAGTAGGAGCTCAGCAACTGCGGCTGTATTTAAATAAATGAAAAAAAAATAATATTCTATTTTAAATTTAAATAGAAATGAAGTGTTTTTTTTTTTTTTTTTTCCCAGGATAAAATCATTCAATGGCTTGAAATCAATTGATTCAGAAAAATCTAATGACCATAAATGTATCCTCTCAAACATTTTAAACGTTGTATTTTAGAATTCTATATTTTATTTCTTTCTTTCTTTATAGTGTTGTATCGATGACAGTGAGGAAATGATGAAGCTACTCTTGGAGTTTGGGGCCAACGTGAATGCAGAAGATAGTGAAAAATGGACACCTCTTCATGCGGCAGCTACTTGTGGTCATCTGAATCTCGTAAAATACCTTATAAGCAAGTAAGAAACAATCGTCACACAAAAGTATTTACTAAAATTACTTTTCCCTTGAAAAACAAAAACACACATTGCTAAATATTCTTTCTTTTTCTAAACTCATGTTTACTTGAAAAAGTATTTATTTGTTGATAAGATTACTTATATAACCATGTCGTGTTATCTTCAGGTGCTTCTAACAATCTTAGTGCAAACATATTAGATATTGTGGTCAAATAATTTCATTTGTTCTATTAAATCTGAAATACATGGAACTTTTAGTTCTGATAGAAAATATTTATATCCATTTTTTTTAAGAGAATAATCTTACTACAATTCCAATTTTCTGAATTTACAATCAAATAAGCAAGCGTAACAAAATAAAGTGAAATAAGTGAATGTAATTTACTGATTTGTGTTTCGCACACTGAAGTGTTTTAGAAGTTTTTATGATCTGGTAATTTAGTATTATAAACTTAAACAAAAGTCAGTCAATATTTATCTAGGGACTCACACAACCTAAAACTTCCCCAGCATGTGGAATACTTGCATAACGGTAATTCTGAGAATCTTTTTTATTTAAAGGGCTGCTGTAAGTAAATTATTGGGGAAGAATTTTATAATTGTGCCGTTTGAAGGTCTTCTATTTAACTTTAAATATATTGAATAACTTTTCAAAAGAATTCAGTTGCATAAATTTCATATTTTATATAGGATGACAACAAAAAGAAACTTTTAGATTTTAGAATTTTAAGGATGTGGACTTGTTTTAGTTCCTACATTTTGTTTGACAAGCAGGGCTGGTACAATACAGTAAGCAAAGCACTAACTTGTGAAGGGTGCCAGTGGGTAGTCGTCCAGAATCTTTTTATTTTTTTACTGAATGGAGCTCTTAAGGCCCAACATGAAAAGAAGGGTAGCCCAAATTAACAGTATGGGAAAGGAGAGGTAAGGATTTGCAGCTTGTAGGAGAGCACCATAAAATCCTAGCGCTGGCCCTGGGATAAGAATGTAATCAGAAAAAACACATAATAATTCTTGAAAAGACATAATCTAAAATTTAAGTCACAAAATTAAAATTACTATGTTTTCTAGAACTAGTCACAAAGAATTAATTGCAAATCAATACTTTTTAAAAACTTTGTTTAATCAATAGTTTGAGCCCAAGTCAGTGTTATGATAATACTTTCAGTTCTGTATTATATCACTTTCTTCTTTTTCAGGGGAGCCAACTTACTAGCTGTGAATGCCGATGGAAATATGCCCTATGACATATGTGAAGATGAAAAAACTCTTGATTATATAGAAGCAGAAATGGCCAAAAGAGGTAAAGTTCTTAAGTAATGTATTTTATATATATATATAGTGAAAACTCCATTAAGTGTCGCCATCTGGACCGGGACTGTGACGATTAACCGAATAGACGGATAACAGAAATTTCGCAATAAACATGTACAGTAACGAAATTTCAATGCTGGTTTGGGACGAAAGGCAAACAATAGAGTTTTCACTGTATCAGCTTTACATATGAGATATGTCCTTGTTAATTATTAATTGAAGCAGTCTTCACTTTCTGCTCAGCTCAGAATTGACAGCAGAGCAACAGATCAAAATTCTGTATTCGTACTAAGGAATATTGGGGGACATTTTTCTTTGTAACCTTTGATAGCAAACACTAAAAAGATTGTTGATTCGAAACCTCTGCTGGGTAATGAAGCGAGTGAAAGTTCAGATATTCATGCTTTTAGCCAATTGAATTTTAATTTCCTCCCCCACCCCACCCCTTTTTTTTTTTTTTTTTTTGAGATCATCTACATGAGAAATTGGCATTCGTCCCCAGAAGGCTTCTGTATTTGTAACACAAAAATTCTACATCTCATTCTCAGTTCAACAAACATTTTCTCAGTTTTTTTTTATTTTTGGCAATGGATCAGGAAGTACAGTCGGACCTCGATATAAGGTCACCCCTCATATAACATCACTTTTCTAAAGTCCCGGCTCATTGAATAGGAATTCGTTGATATGGATTATCGGATATATGGTCAGGTCTTAAATACCATAATCGCATATAAGGTCACTTTTGTCTGTGATTTCAGTGCCACACTGATTCAATTCCAAGAATTTTTCCGTGAGTACGATCTTTTATCGGCATCATTTCTCCTACTGACGGAGGGGACAGCTGTTTCACAAAGCACTTCATCCCCTCAAATTCTAGGAAAAAAGATGATGAAGACGATATTCCTTTACCTGTGTTAATACAAGATATCAGAAATCGCGACTGTGCTATAGAAGGGGAAAGTGAATTTGTGAGAATTTATGATGAAATTGCTACCACTTCTCAAGCTTCGATTTCCGAATTGTTTCGCAAGTTTTAGATTCCAATGCATTAGAAAGTGAGGATAACGACAGTGATACTGAAAGTGAAGTGTTGACACAAGCAGAAGCACTCAGAACATTAAATTTTCAGAAACTATAAAACTTAGAAAACATTGTACAAAAGACGAAACCAAAATCGCGACAGTCCTATATTATGGATTATTTTAAGTAAGGTCAGTTGTACATCAGTACTTTGCTTGAGCATACTAGTACTATTTGTATACATCTTTATTCCGAATTAAAATTTTTAAAAAATTCCATTAATTTTAATTGGTTCAACTAAATTATAATATCTCAACCTAATCAACTGATATTTTTGTACGTATTAAATTTTACAAAGAATTATACTGTATTTATATAATGCTTATTTATTGACAAATGCGTATGAATCTGTTGTAAGGTCACTTTCGCGAGGTCCCAAGGGGTGACCTTATATTGAGGTCCGACTGTATTTTGTTTTGTGGCTTCCATTTCTTGATATCTTTCAATTTCCAAATGGTATTCTTTCTTTAACTATTGCAATGCACAAAGTGTCATGGTTTTCCATGTCTTTGAAAATCACAAAAAAAAAAAAAATGTAGTTTTAATAACATTTTAGAAAAGTTAGTTGATTCCATATAAATCAGATGCAGGTTTTTAATGTTCATTGTTAAGATAATGGAAGAAGATGCACTTAATAAATAGTAAAGAAAAGAAAATTGTGATGGTTTCTGAATTCGTAGTTCCAAAACTGCGGCCTTCTATCCTTTATTAATTAAAATGCACCTTTTTCTTTCACGCTTTTAAATTCCATCACATTTTGGCCAAAATGTTTCATTCTCTTTTGTGCATGCTCTTTCCTTTTTTTTTTTTTTTTTGTATCATCTGAATATTAAATGTGCGTTCTTTTGCTTCTCGAGTCTTGCAGAAATGTATGTTAAAAATGGTTCATCTTCAGAGGATTGAGAGGATTCTGTACAAATTTTATTGCTCGTTTGACTCAACAACGGCAAAAAGCATCATTTTCCAGAAAATAAGTTTTGAAAGTTAATGAAATGTGTTGATGCAATAGCAACACAATTTCACTCTCTAACAGCGAGTTTCAGTAGCTCAGTTACGTCATTCTACCAGTGAAAAGAACTCCAACAACCCATTTTGTTTTTTTGTTTTTTTGCAAACAACCCAAAACGGATCATTTTAGGGTTATGTTGTTGCAGCAAATGAGCAATAGGTAGATATTTGTAGCAATGTCCAATGATTGTGATATCATTCAGTGATAGCACGATTTACTCTACTGTGACAGACCATCAGATTATTAGTTACCTAATTTGATGAATCACTGTATATAAACATAAGGTGAATTAGTCAAATGACTAATACAGTGATGGTTAGGGATGCTAAGAAATGAAGCAAAACGTAACAAAGCTGTATGGACTGCATCAAGAGTATTAAAAATATTTTTAGAATAGTTGCTTGTAAAATTAATATTTTTTTCTTTAATTTGTGAACTTTCCATTATTGGCAATTCATCAGTACTTGTCTGTTTTTTGCTTCCATTTATTGATATATTTCACTTTTTCTAGTGATTTTTTTTTTTTCTTTTAACTTTACACTAAAGAAAAAAGTTAAAAGCTCTTGTATTTTTACTTTTGCTTACATTATTTCTAAGTTTTGAATCAAATTTCACTTGTGATTTTTGACCTATTTCAGGTCGAATATTATTGGAATTTTAATAAATAAATTTTAATTTAACAAGTTTAACTGCGGAAATAATATTAACATCACAATAATAAACATTTACATAAATAAGGAATCACTGATCTGTTTTTAGTGTTTTCGATATCGGGAATCCAGAATAGCTGATTCAGGGTTCCAAACCATCATCAGCTGGATTCACCCAGTATCTTACAGCTCAGTGATTCCAAGAAACATAAAGTAAACTAAAGTTAGTAAGATAATGGCCCTCGATATTAAAAAACAACAATATATAAATTAAGAATAAAACAAGGTAGGGATAGCGATTAATAAACCAATCACAAATGGCTTCTGATACGTATAAGAAAATATAATAATGCTATCTCCAAGTTAAACCATAATACCTGAAAATTTCATTGCTCCTCAAAATTTAATTCCTCCATATCTACCCTTAAACTGCGATAATGTTCTGTGATTTTGCCAATTCTTCTTGTATTTTTCCTCTTCTCCTCTGCCAACCGCTTCTCTTCCTCTTGATTTCTTGGGCGGCGCTATTATTCCAGAACTTTTGTCATTTTGTTTAATTTATGTTGAATTATTGCTTTAATGTCCTTATTATTATAAATGGGATTGTTGCGAATGCAAAAGGTACAATTGTTGCGATTATTATGATTGTTGTGATTATGATACCTGTCCACAGACGGACAGACAAACTGGAATTATAAGGCTTCTGATACTTGTATCAGAAGCCTAAATGGGCAGAAATTTAATCCCTGCTAGCAATCGCTTAGCTTATGAAGGATTAAATTGTAAAAAAGAATATATTTAACAACAAGTTTAACATGCGGAAATAATATTAACATCACAATAAAAAACACACAAGCACATAAATAAGAAATCACTGCTCTGTTTTTAGTGTTTTAAATTCAGATCAGTGATTCCTTATTTATGTGTGTATGTTTTTTATTATGATTTTAGTAAATTTTAATATTTCTTTTATAATTCACGGAAAGAATTTGTTTATTGTAACAGTTGAAAAGCCCTAAATTTGATGTAAGCCTAAAGCAAATGGAAAATTGATATTGAAATTGAAATATCAATATTAAAATATTTTCCCTTTACTTGTATACAGTCTTATGTTTAAACAGAAGAAAAAAAAATCAAAATTTATTGATATAGTACAGGAAGAGGTGGTCAACTGAAAATCAGTTACAGCATGATTTATAGAAGCGACTTTGAAGGCCTATATTTCTAACAGTGCAATTTCTGGAATTTTTTTTTGCTTTCAGTTAGTTACAAGTAAACATCAAACCATCAAATTCAGACTTTAATGTATTTTGAAATTTAGTTGTTTCACGGCAATACAAGATTTTTAAGATTTCATTAAAGAAAGACCAGGAAAACAAAATTGTCTCATTTAATTATATTGAATTTCATGTGAATGGATTGAGTAATAATGCAATGTGTGTCAAGAGTAAACTACATAAAAAATGGAGAATAGTTCAATAAGAATCTTAAAAGACATAGTAAATATATCTTATATAAATTTATTTATTTTAATTATGTATTTCTTAATTTCAGTATGAATCTTTAGGCTTTTTACTGTTCAGTGTTATTTTTTATTTTTTTTTCACTGAAAATATTTCAATATTATATTTTAAAACTTGGATGTTGTCCTGTATTGCTAGCTTCTTGTATTATTAATTTATGATTCTGTAAATACCGCTTTACTTAACCATGTCACTTTTTTAAACCGTGCACTTCATTCTAGGAAATAGAAAACACGGCACTTAACATCGTTCATGAATTAATTTTCTACCTCTTTTTTTTCTAATCAGGAATCACTCAGCAGTTGATCGACGACACAAGAGCAGCCACTGAAATGCAGATGCTTAAAGATCTTCGATGGATTGCTGAAAATGATGGTGATTTAGATTATCAGGATGAACAGGGTGCTACTTATGTGAGTACTAGTGTTTTGCCATTGTTGTTAGAATAATTTTTATCAGTAAAAATTTACATTTCTGTAAAGCATATTACAGATCTGTTCAATTTTTTTAAAGTCCACTTTAGGAATAGATTTCTCAGTCTCCACGTTCTCTTTCAATGTTTTGCAAATCAATAGCCACTTTTAAATATTCAGAATATCTGGGAAATTACATTTCAGAAGCTTAAGACCTCCTCTGCCAAATAACTTAAATATCTTACAAGGAGAGGTCATGGCCTGTATATCACGAAAATCAATGCCCTTTTTGTAAGATGAATGTACTCATGGAGTTCTTCAAAAATACATATGGATTGAGGGGCAAACTCTCAAGCGTTTTTTGAGATATTTGACATTGTTTTCATTGATTTTCGGGCAGTAGCTTATTAACTTCCTGTTCATTTTCTAAGCAAGTGTTACTGTGGTGCAGTGGGTTAAAGCATTGGTCTGGAGATATAAGGGTCATGCGTTCGATTCTCATAGGGAACAAGTGTCTTTTTTTTTTTTTTTTTTTTTTTCCCAATTTTTTTCCCCCATTTGCTTTTTTTTTTTCCTGATTATTGTAGGAATTGAAGTTGGAAAAGTAATATACAAATAGAAATATAAATATTATTCTCCTTAACTTACTTTTTATTAGAAATACTATACATTTAATAAATATATGTAAAATTAAAATAAAATAATATCACTAAACATTTTCTTTTAATCCTGTCTTCCTTCTTTCCTATTTTAATACGCTTTTCTCTTGAGATTTTATCGAGTATTAATAATTTTAACAAAATATCAGGAGAAAAGAGCATTAGTATAGGAAAGAAAAAAGGCAAGATAAAAAATTTAAAAAAATAGTTAAGTTGCATATCTTTATTATTTTATATTTAATAAATAAAAATATTTCTAATAAAAAATAAGTTAGGGAGAATATTATTTATTTATTTCAAATCATATATTACTTTTCCAACTAATATCCTTAATTATAATCAGGAAAAAAAGCAAGGAAAAAAGTCTATATTAATGAAAAACGAAAGCAAAAGGAAAAATAAATAAATAAATAAATAACAATAAGTAATCATTAAAAAAAGAATACATTTGTCCCTTACGAGAATCGATTACACAATCCTTACATCTTTGGACCAACGCTTTAGCCCACTGAACCTCGACAACCTTGCTAAGAAAACGAACAGGAAGTTAATAAGCTAAAACATGAAAATCACTGAAAACAATGTCAAATATCTCAAATACTTGAGTAGGCCCCTCAACCCATACATATTTTTGAAGTACTTCATGAATACTTTCATCTCACAAAAGGGCATTAATTTTCACGATATAAAGGCTATGACCAATCCTTGTTAGCATAAATTGCATCAATTCATTATATTAAATGTTATAGTCTGTTCCCTTGTCTTCACTATGCTTTCTTAACTAGTGTTATTGCTTGGTAGCTTGTGAAATGTCATTGCTCCCGTTGTTTGCATGTATTCATCTTCACCCTACAGTGTTTTATATTTATTACAATAAACAGTAAACATTCCAAATGATTCCTCTACATTTCAAGGTTTTGTTGGCACAAACGAACAAAGATCTGTTTTCAGCAGCCGCCATGTTCAAAACTAGTAAACGAAAACTACGCGGAGTGACTAATGCTCCATCGTCCACCATATATGGAGCTGTCATGTGTCTCCACAGATAGACTTAACAAAACTGAAACTTTAAATCATATGAACTTGTGGTTTATGAACTAAGAAGTGGGGGATAGTTAGCAGGTATTAATCTGGAAAAAGTTAGGATTTCTATAATTAATCTTAATTTCTGTAAAGTAATTTCATTTTAAGATTTGCAAAATAATTCAGTATTTACAAAGTTATATTTACAACGTTTGAAACTGGTGAGCCACTGTATGTGTGGCTACCATAAACTTTGTCTTATGGCACCCATCAAATATTTCCAAAGTTGTATTCTGTTTCGTAACTCTGCCTATTAAATGTTGTCGGTGAAATTTATGAAAAATGTACAGTCGTGCTCTATTTAATAGAAGTTCAGAAGAACCAAAAAAAAGTAATTATAAAAATTTTAAGTAAAAGAATTAGGAAAACAGGACGTTTCAGAATTCCCTTCGGGATTTTGGAGGTCTTTAGCTCACAAACAAACTTGACCACAGGGACAAGAGGATAGCAGTGAAAAGAGTACATAATCAAGTTTTCTTTTGTCACTGACACTAGGAGGCAGTAGTGTGGAAAGATGGTGTTTTCAGGCAAACAGAAATCATTTTGTTTTGCAACTCGCTAAAACTGAGTCAATTGTAAGAGTGAAACGTGGTTTCAGAACCAAGTATCATACAGAACCACCGACGGACAAAACAATAAGAGTGATATAGGAAATTCGATGAAATAGGCTATTTGTGTGCCACAAAAGGAACAGGCAGGCCAGGGCCATCACCTGTGATTGCAGAATTCTTTACCAGGATTCCTCAAAAATCAACATCATGCAAGCCGAGAATTACAAATGTCTCGTGTGACTGTTTGGCACATCCTACACAAAAGACTTGCCTATAGACCATATCAGTTGAAGCTGCTTAGGCTCACTCCTGAAGATAACAGTTTCCACCATGAATTCTGTTTACAATTTCAAGAACGTCTGCAGGAGGAGGCAGATAAGGTTGTGTTCAGTGTTGAGGCGTGCAAGGTCACTCGCCATAATGTGAGTATTAGAGTCACAGAAAATTCTCATACAACAGTTCAACACATCCGTGATTTTCCCCCAAGGTTAATGTGTTCTGTGCAATTTCATCTTGGAAAGTGTATGGACCATTTTTCTATGCCAAGAAAAGTGTTAATGGTTTTTGTTTACCAAGACATGTTACGGCATTGGCTATTGCATCAGTTACATGAGGATAGTGACAATTTCACTTTGCAACAGGACAGAGCTCCTCCACATTTTCATTTGGACATTCACCATCACCTCTATAAAACACTACCTCACTGTAGGATTGAACGTACATCTAACGAAGACTCCGCACTCCCAGGTCACCTGACCTCAATCCATTGGACTTTTTCCTCTGGGACTCTGTTAAAGATAAAATTCATGAAAAATATATTTAAAAATAAATCTAGTTCTTGTCACACGTTGCATGGTAACAACTGCAACCACAATTCTTCGTCAAAGCTCTGGCAAATCACTTGGTAAAGAGTTAAAAATATAATCTATGTGACAAGAGTTAGATTACAGAATTAATGACTGTTGAATTACTAGGGGAGGACATATCGAGCATCTTTAAGCTATGTTTAAAACTTGATTATGTACTCTTTTCACTGCCATGCTCTCATCCCTGTGGACGAGTTTGTCTGTGAGCTACAGACCTCCGAAATCCCAGAGGGAATTCTGAAACACCTATGTGTATATATATATATAATACAGGATGGCTCAAAACAAACAGTACTAAAACACAAATGTCAGAGTTTCAGTACCACTAGTGAAGTTAGAGTTTGACATCTGCAAATGACATGTTCCAAGTGGGCCCCCTCCCTGACAACACAAAGAGTTCATAGCAGCTCACTAAATTTTGTAACATATCCTGAAATAGTGGCTGCTGCATTTTGTGGAAGACATGTTCTTTAAGCATTCCACAAATGTATACATCGGGAGGAGTAAGGTCTGGTGAATGTGACGGATATGGAAAATCTCTGAACCAAGAGATGACATTTCCATGAAAGGTAAGTCTCTGTGTTGTGTGGCAGAAGGCACGAAAGTCATTGACGAATGGGAGTAGGCATGTGTTCATTTGCGATGCTGGTTTTGTGTCACCGGAACCCATCTTCCTCAATGAAGTAGGAACCAATGACGCCGTACCCTGATATATCACACACCTAATGGTTATTTTCTCTGAATGCAATGAACATTCCTGCACGATATCAAGATAGACAAAGCTTATGAACCGGTTCAATCGTCAATTAATGTAACCTGTAACATGAATATGTGCCTCATCGGAGAACCAAATGTTATTCATGTACTCCGGAATTTCATAGGTCACGGCAAGAATATGGGCACAATACAGTTTCAGAACCTGCTTATCGCCCTCCCCGAGACAATATTCAGTCTGGATGGTGTAAGAGAATGCTCCGAGAACCTTTAGGTTTCTTTGTAAGGATTTTCGTGACATCCCAAGCTTCAATGCTATTTTCCATTGACTACGCTGTGGCAACTGATCCACTGCGTGCCCTTAATTGTCATTGGTTGTTACAGTTCTGGGATGCCCTGTACATCCTTGGCGCTGCATCAATACACTACCGGTTCGTCTAAACTTGTTAATCACTGCTAGAATGACACTGTTGCTGGGTGCAAGTTTGCGGAACTGCTGCGGAAACAACACCTTCACTCGCTATATGCTAGGACCATTATTACGGCCTAATCTGTATGAACGATTATATTGCATGACAATAAATACCTTTTCCTCTGTTGTCAGCACCATTATCAGATGTTCAGTAACAGCCATGGCAATAGAATGTTCCACAGCATATTGTATTCGCATGGAGTCATGGTTCTGACGCATTTCTGCTTGAGGGTGCGACACCGTGTTTCAATACTGTTTCTTTTATGCCATATATATAATTTATAAAACTTTTGTTATTTTGTGTAGTTGTGGTTAATACAAAAAGTTTGAGATCACTGGTTTACAAACAATGAGATTTTATTTTTCCTTTTTATGACAGTTAGCCTTTAACTATAAAGAAAAATTTTTATGACAGGATTTGAAAGGAAAAAAACATCACAAGTATTACATTCAACTAGTTTAAATTAAAAATAAAAAGCCCATTAGATCAAGTGATGTAGGCAATTGTGTAATAGCTGGAGGGTTTTCTGTGGTTCATCCTCTAGACAGGTCTCAAGGTTCAAACACAACGGGCTTTCTGAAAGTAACAAAAGGAAAATGTCTGATGAGGTTTTAAGTAAAAAAGGAGTGGAATTGAAAAGCAAGTGAGCTTATAGTTATTCTTTATATAGAATTCTCTCCAAGATGTGCTAATTTTGATAAATTCCTTAATTTTTAAGAAAATATTGAAATTGTTTTATTAGCCTTCTTGAATGCAGTATTAGAGAAGCTGATAAATAACTTGATCTTATTATTTTTTCCCCAGCAATAGATGGTTTTGCTTTCTAAAAATATTCATATATCTTAAATATCCAACCTTGAGTACTAACGTTAAATAAAATAATAGTTATTTTGCATTTTATTAGTAATGCAATTGAGTAGTAATGTGCCAATTGTAGTATTCTTATATGTACTATTTTACAGGAGTATAGTAATAGATACTTATTAACTTGATTTTTTTCTGTTTTGTTTGTTAATATTGTAGAAACATCTTTTCATTAATTTCTTTGTCTTTTTTTTTTTAGTTACATATTGCAGCTGCTAATGGATATTTCTCAGTGATTGAGTTTTTATTGGATAATAATGCCAATCCAAGTATTCCTGATAACGATCGATGGCATCCAATCCACGCAGCTGCCTGTTGGGGACATGTAAGTAGCTTTATCAACGTACAGTTATCTATAATCAGCAAAATATAGCCCTTGACCTTTTCTCTCTTACAGTATTCTTAAGTTATTAAGGATGAAATTCCGCACTGTGCTGGTAGGTTGATTCTTGTCTAAACATTGTGTTTGTCATCACTTACAAAAGAACTCGGTAACTTTATTGTCTAACTTCACCCTGAACATTCATCTTTGTGATGAGGAATGAAGCCTACTGTGGTTAATCAGATGAAACCTCAAAGATTGAGGATTGTGATAGGTTTGTTTTCTGCAATTTTGAGTGTTAATAATTTTTAGTATTACCTCCCTAACATCGCAAGATTACACAATGAGTTTCTTTTACAAGTGTAGACACACCATAGGACAGACATTTGGAAATTCTTATCAATGATTTATTATGTTTAAACATCCCAATTACAGTTAAATTCTGGGCACTGTAGTAAGAAAATCAGTAATTCATGCAGCCTTTGCTACTAGTAGACTATTTAAAGTAGATATCTTTCAACAGGCTACAAATATAATGTAAAAGATCTTGGGTACTTCTTTGACTATCAGCATTCTTTTAGAATACTAATTTTTATTTAAATTGAATGCTAGATGAGACATGTCACTTAAGTTACTCAGCAAATGCTAGAATTTTTTTAAGATCGCCACTCCAAATAGTCTGAGTGGAGGGAGAATAACAAGCAGCATTTCCTCTAGCAAGGACAAACCTTCTGCCTTTTGCCTGTAATGATCTCTTACATATCTCATCTGTTTACATGTTTATTAAATTGTGAGGCCTTAATCACTTTTGACACTGATTGCCCTGTTTTCCTTTTGCCCAGTTATTTATTCTACATTCGCTTGTACCTCCAATTGCACTGTAGCTGTTCATATAGTATTGTATTCCGTTACTTTCTTGATGTAACTTGGCCACTGTTGCCATTACACATTTTAACCCCTGCGCTCCAAGGAAAATTCTTTCATACAGTACCGTATTGGCCCGAATATAAGATGGCAGTTTTTTCCAAAATCCCATCCACGAAAGTACTATTTCGTCTTATATTCGCAACCAAACTTGGAGCGCGCACGAAACCGAAACGGAAACTAAGCGTGCTCTGGTGCTGAAGCAACACCGCCTGGTGGTGTTGGCTGAAGTCGATCGTAGGCCTAACCAACATGCTCCAAAATAAAAAAATATAGAATATATATTCTACTACGGTGTTGTACTTTTTTGCAAAAATAGTTTAATTTAATTTCATAAATGACATTTCGCCTAGCTTAGAAGCCACAGATTTAACTAAATATTACTGACCTTAAGCCTATTACTGCAATCAAAAGTATTAACGATTTCATCATGAACTGGATGTGGGAAGATAATTTGTCAACGAACTTTTTTTTTAAATAATTTACTGGAAATATTTGTCGAATTACGCCTCATTAATAGGTATAACGTCTTATATTCACGACCAATAGTTTTTTATCAAATCGGAGCTCAAAAAATGCCATTCGTCTTATATTCGAGCCGTCTTACATTTGGGCCAATACGGCATGTATCATATACTTGGCACAAAAAGTCTTTAACTAAAGGGTAAAAATAGCAAAGGGATTTATGCAAGACTTATGATTTGCAAATTAGCTGTTTCAATTGGATTGCCTGCTTGTTATTTCTTTAGCCATTCAAAGATCATGCTATAAATTATTAATGAATTATCTTTTTATTCTATAATAATTAAGCTCATTATTATTCTGTAATAATTGAATACTTGGTGAACATACTAACAATAGCAACAAAAAGACCTTTGTAATAATCGTTTTATTTTAAAGTTTTGTAAAATGGAGCCTGAGAAAGCTACCTTTACGGAATATCGCCTTGTAGTTATGGTGTTTTATTGAAGTAAATATGATTTATAATAAGATACGTAGAATATTGTTGCTATTCTTACATGTGTTTGCATTAGAAAATTTTACTTCCAAACAACAAAAATTTAAACATTGTAATTTTTAACAGCCTTATGAAGTTTCTTTATTAAATTTTTAGCCTGATATTTTGGAAATACTTGTTCAACATGGTGTGGATCTTAATGCCCGGACGAAAAATGGAGAAACTCCATATGGTATGTATTCAAATTTGTAAAGTCTTTAGATTATGCCACCCTTTATATAAACAATTATGTAGAAAAACTTGATAATCTAAAGGCCGCTTTACATGTACCATTTCAGGCCATAACGCAGGCAATGTCAGAGTAGATGGCTAGTGAAAAGCAAGCTTCAAACACTCTTTGTTTTACATGTCCCATATCGCCTTCCATCACACGGAAAATTTACACTTCTCATCATGCCTACGTTTTATTTACGAAAAAAATAGCAATGATTTATATAAAAATCATTTATTCAATGCATCGAATAGGCAAAAGAATGTTTTTAATTAATTAAAATAGGAAGTATTCATTTTTTTTTTCTCTTTTTGTTTTCAGTTTCGATATTTCTCGTTAAATCTTGACTAACCACGATATGTTTTCGAGATTCCAATCGCTCGTTGTTTCAAATTTTCAGGCCGAAATTATGTAATGATTTTGATTACTAATGTAACTTTTCTGAAAGCATCCATGAAAACATAAGGAAAAGATGACCTCTGTATTTTGAATAAATAGATACAAATCAATTGGACTTCAAGTTCTACAATTCATCACCAGGAGCGCTAGTGTCAGATGGCTCCTAGTGATAGCCTGAGCGATGGCCTGTCAAGCTTTAAGTCGGGCAATGAACTCGCCATCTCGACATGGTGCGCTTATGGCAAGCGAAATGGTACATGTAAAGCGGCCTTAAGTAATAAGCAACTTTTTCATGAACACTGAATTATTCAGCTGCAAATTAAACCTTAAAATTCATTTACACATGAAATCTAATGTGCATTACAATGTTGAGTCATACAGAAGATGAAGCCCTTAAGTCAGATTTGAATTGTGGTTCTAATGTGATAAAGAGTTCCTTAGTCACAAAGATTAGCCAATAAGCAAGTTATTCTCAAGCTGTAATACACTGCTGTCCTTAAATTAAGGGAGCTTGCAGAATGAACTGTTCTGGTTGTCTGGTCAGGACCAAACTTGGTAGGCAGGGTGCAGAAAGTCTTCCAATAGTCATTCCCAAACAAAAAATAAAAATGGTAGAACCTGGATAGAATAAATAAAGTTCAGAAATGACGCCTGTGTAGTGGCAGTGTGGGTCACAACACAGGATGAATTGTGTGACAATTGTTAGCCATGTCCCATTGTGTCCATTTGGACTGCAAAGGAGAGGCAGAGTGATAGGACGTCTTGAGGTAGGCCAGTCACAAGTGGAAGTGTCTCGTGCACTGAATGTATCAACCAGCGTCATCTCTCACTTATGAGACGTTTCCAGTAGGATGGAAATATTGCCTGTTGCTATAACAGAGAGGACGTCCTCGTGTCACGATAACCTGGGAAGACAACTGTCTGAAGCTAACGGCCAGACAGAACCTCTGAAGCACGGTGCACCATCTCCCCAGGGAGCTGGCACAGCCACGCCGACCCTTGAGCCAAGCTCACCGGAGGGGATGTTAATTGTGCACTGAACACATACAATGGAGCCATGTCATGTTTTCTGACGAGTCCTGGTACAGTCTACACTGTGATTCACAACTGGAGGAAGCAAGGAATCAGGGCAAATCTTGCTAACAATGTTGTCAGAAATGTCCAGGCAGTCTTTGAAGCAAGGCAGATACCTCTTCTTCCCTGGCCTGCATGTTTGCCTGATATGTGGTCACTCGGCAACTAACCCGTCATTGTCATCCAGCAGCCAATACCAATGAAATGTGGACTCGGATAGAAGTAGCCTGGCAGGCGGTACCCCAGGAACACATCTAAGGCCTGTTTGATTTGATGCCACAGTGTACAGCAGCTCGTGGAGGCTTTACACCATACTGATGTTTTTGCAAGTACTGTTGTTGCATTGCTCAGAAACTTAAATTGTTAGTAATGTGTGTTATTAATTTACATTCTAATGGTTCCTTCATGGTGTTGCAATTTTCACAAACATGAGTATATTTGTTTAGGCCGACACACCAGACTAGAATAAACAAAACATTTATACAAGTTAAAAATTACATTAAAAAACAACTGGTTTCACCTTGTGATGAAGCTAAAGTAGTTGTTTTTTAATGTAATTTTTAAATTGTGTAACCTTTTTTATTCTAGTCTGATATGTCGCCCTAAACAAATATTTTTTAAATTCACCAAGTGCACACAAAACATTTTAATAAATTTGATAACATAGATCTGAGATTTTGCTAATAAACAAATAAACAAGTAGATTTATCAAGTGAAATAAATTATTATTCAATGTAAAGTAATTTTATCTCCATGTTGTAAATTTTCAATTAATCACAAATGGGCTGGTGCTGCTTTGAATCTGCAGGTTAGTTAATACTATGCTTTCAGGTGTAATCTCCTACTCGCACTTTTAAGCCAAATGGTGGCTTTGCCCATTGAAAACACAAATGACCTGGTGCTGCACCAAAGTCAACATAAAGGCAGGGGGAAGGACTATTTCCTTTCTGAAGGAATGTCTGGTATTCCATCTTCAAGCCTAGTTTACCACTGTATTTAAGTCAGAAAAGAATCATCTTAACACCAACTGTCTGTCAGGAAACCCCTGTTCAAGAATTGAAAGGAAAATTTTGAACGTTCTGACTCGTTTAGTTCTGTTGCTTTCTTTATAGAATCAGTTGGAAGGAGTACTTGGACGGAAAAATGTCATAGGTTTATATGCTTCTAAAATGCGAAATTAATCTAAAGAATCTTAGAGATAACATATAGCTTAGTACAACTTTTCACAATTTTCTACTTACCACCGTAGCCGATTCACATGTTAGTAACACAAACCTGTATTATGTTAATTAGACAATGAAAAGCAATTTAACATTAAGCCAATAGAAATATCAACCCAAAAACCTCTCAGTACTGCTTATAAAACACTGTAAAGTACATAAAGAACCTGAAAAGTAACTACATACAAAATACTTATGTAGAGTTTGTTTGTCTTTAAAATAGATATCTGTGAAGATCCTGAACTGAAAGAGAGAATTCAGCAGCTAAAAAGTGAAATGGAAATTAAAAGAACACAGCAAACCAATCGCCTGAGACGAACTCATAGTCAGAATACTCGCAGGTACAAATTGAAATGTAAACAAACAGAATCGGATATTTCATTAGTCTTGCAAAAGAGAAAACCATGAATGTAATTGTTCTTTTTGTTATTTTTAGCCAATCTGTTCGAAGGACAAGTATTAGAGAGAAGAGTCAGATTTCATGGAAAGAAGCCAGGGAAGAAGCCAAATTACGATTGGTTCAACAAGATAAAATTCAGGTAATTATTTAAAAGTAGTTATTTTTTAAGGACTAAAAATAAAAACTAGCAAAAATAAACCTGATTTAAAACATCTAGTTCACTCTTTTTCAATTGGAGGTTATGAAATGATCCTTAATTTTTACAGATAGCTTTCCCCTCTTACCATCATAGGATATTATCTGGTCTAATGCTTGTTGCATCCTTTACAATGCTTCAAAGAGGAAAAAAGGATTAGAATAAATTGCTAAACACACGGTTTGTCAATGATTATGATGGTTACAAACTATTCATCCCAGACAGCAGAAATTTTATAGGGATCCTAATTATTTGTCAGCTAAGCACCAAAATCGACATGAAGAGAAAAGGCAAAATCTTGTCAAAATACATTGTTGCTGAAGTACAACATATTCACAGAAACTCGAAATTGTAATGATACCAAATGTGGTTTCCCCCCCCCCCCTTTTGAAAATATAATTTCTATCAATACATGAGTTATTGTAATTTGTTTACTATAAAAAAAAGCACTAACAAATGCTCAAGAGTTACTATCACTGTTTTAGGAGTATCTGAAAGCTGCCTTTGTAACCAATGACGGCTATGTGATGGCCTGCCTGATTCTCAAAGGGCTTCCTTACTGTTTGTACTGAGCAGAGGCAACAGTTCTTAGCAAGGGGACTTATGACAGATAAGAAGTAGTAGCTTATTTCTTTTAATTATAGCAGTTGATTCAAAATGATTGAAGAATAAGCAGAAGAAAATAAGTGTATAAAAAAAAAACATTGTTACATGTGAAATTAGACATATTTTTCAATCTTTGACAAAAGTGGAAAAACCTGTTGTCTCTTCAGTGACTGATACAATACAAGCATTCTTACCCTTTAAAAAGCAATTGGAGGTTTGCTTCAAAAGGAGAAAAAAAATACTGAAGATCCTACATGAAAGTAAACCTTTTTTTTTTTTTACTTAAAAATCCATTCCAACATTAAATTTTCATTGTGAACCTCCCAAAGAAAATAGAGCCACCGTTACAAGATTTTCCTCAGTAAGCCCCTTGATATCTTGCTAAACCATTCAATAAGAACACCTGCATTAGGAATGAAAGAGCTAATCGAAGTGGAAATATGTGATCACAAATGAATGAATGGATTTGCATATTTGCCCTTAAAATTGCTTTTTCAACTTTTTGTTATAAACCTTTCTTCTCTCCAACTACAAATATTACAGTGGATATTAAAAAAAAAAAAAAAAAAAAAAAAAAATCACTTAATAGAAATTAAGCCATTTTTTATCATTGCAACTCTTAATTCTGCAAATATATTAACAAATAATATCCAAGGTAGAATAACACTTGAAGTAGCAGAGTTAAATAATAAGATACTGTTGCTCATCCAAACTTAAATCAAAGAAAACCTAAAGAATATAAGAAGTTAGACCAGTGTTAACAATAGGTTTTCTTTGTGATACATTAATTATCAATTATAATATATCACAATCGAACCTATCAAAGGAGGATTTTGGAATATGAAACATTATTAAATTGTGTCAAATGGAAAACCTCATAACAACAGTTTACAGTTGGAGAATTTTATGTGTAGTTAACTATGCAAACAAAAATTACATGGACCCCACTAAATAATTTCAACAGTTTGAAATTTAAAACATAAAAAAAGATAGTATGCAAATACAAGCAAGGAATCCATTAGTATGTTAAGTCTATAATAATCATATATAGGCATTTTTTTTTCTGGATCTACACAATCACAGTGTCATAAGTAAATTGGATAGCTGACTCTCCAATCTCAATAACACAAGAAAACTAGATTGATAAAATTTAAAACAATGTTGGAAAATCATACATCAAAATTGGTGCTTGAGCTCCAACTTCAACCAGTGAAATGATTTGCAATAAGATTCATACAGTAGTACTAGCCAAAGTATCTCGCATAGATACAATATCTACCATTATATAAAGTAACTTATCATGTTCATTTGCTAAACAGCTACAAATCATCAGAATAAGATATATAAAATTATCTAATAAGAAATCAATAACATATGGAGACTGAAATCTCCCATCGTCTCATATTTCTACCCTACTTCTCTTTAGTCTTATCAGTATTAATCAACTTAGCTGCTTTTTCAAGCAAATATAAAACTGTCTTACTATAAAATAATATAATGGTTTTTAAATTAAAGCAAACGATTTCATTCTTTACCTTATTTTATTAGATGAAATATATTTTTAAAAAAGCTATTTTCAATTTTTCAGGTTAATAAGCAGATAGAAAACGAAAAGAATTTGATTGACAATAAAGATGAAAAAACTGTGCCCATCATCAATGTGGACGATATAACATTGACATTCTCTAGTGGAAACAAAGATAAATCCAATTTGGATTGTAACAAATCCAAAGAAGTTTCCATTGTGGATATCATAGGAAAGCAAAGTGAGAAAGAGAAAGAAGCTTCAAGTGATCAAAGACTAGCAAAGCAGTCGGACGGAAGAGACAAGTGGAACAAAAAAGATAATTTCCTAAAACCTGAAACAAAGGAAAATGGAAAGTCTGATAACAGCAGCTTATCAGGCAGTGAGTGTGAAGTGATTGATATTATAAGAAACTCTAATACCAGTGGCAATGAAAATAGCCCACATCTAGATTCCTCGGCCAAAAGCATAGCAGCTGCAACAGCTGTGGCTTCCTCACGAACTCAAGCCGATGTCAAAGTGGATCTTTCAATTCACGTGACTGTTAATGCATCACCGAATTCTTACAATCCAACGTACGGAACTCTGGCAGATCTGAAAAAACAACGAGCAGATCTGCGTAGTCGCGGAAGTAATCTTTCGGCCTCTTCGAGAGAACAGTCTCCCATCGAAGACCACAAGCTAAATGGACATAGTAAGATAGAAGCGATTAGTACCTATGGATACGATCATCCTCCGTCGCCTACTATGGAACGCCATCGATTCTACGGAACAGCTACCGAAGTGATCGGACCCCCACAGAAGCATGGTTGCTGCCATGTCATGTGAGTTAAAAGGATTATTAACGGATACAATACAAGGTGCTTTGATTTCAATAGGGAACAATGTAATCATTGATTTTTTTTTTTTTTTTAAACTGATTTTCTGTTTATAAATAGAATGCGTAATTTTATTATTTTGTTTTAGGAAAAAAAAAAGCTGCTGCTGCTTACTTTTATATAAATATATTTTCTGTATTTAATTTTCTATTTTTAATCTTGAACACACTCCCGTGTTTTATTCAGTGAGCAGCTTTTTTAATTTTAAATGGTCTTTAAAAAATAATTATTGCTGGCACCACTTCCCTTCTTTAAGGTAATCTTTCTTTACTAGTAGGAAATGTGTTACAGTTTTGAAAGATGATTATACAATTTAAGAAAGATTATTGCTATACTTAATCCCCTTTTTGAGGGTGCAAATGAGATTTATAATCGTTGTGAAATTTTTAAAATAATCGTAAGTTGCTTCATCTGTAGATTTTGGGCAAAAAGAACCCTGCAGTAATTACTCAATATTAGTTTTTAAAACTAGCTGTAAATATATATATATAAATATAAATTTTCAATGAAAAATTAAGTTTGTATTTAATTAATTTAAGAAGAAAAAAAAAACATACGAAGGCACTGTTTGGTTGTTAAAGCAAAGGGACCAAAAAGATAATAAAGACTTGTAAATTATTTCCGATACTTAACGATGTGAGACTGCATTGCTACTATCATGTTTACTTTTTATAACTAGTGTATTGATTCAACCATTTCATCTTTACAATGATTTTGGATGCACATTTTTATCTCCGGGGGAGAGAGTCCCGAGTTTGATTGAATCTTATTCAGATTAATTTAGAAAGGAAAGAAAACACATTTTTCCAATTTTACTCAGTTAATTGTATTTAATTTCCATGGGATTTAAAACTAGAACATTACAAAAATCCCATTTTTAATTTTTTTAATATTGCTTTTAAGATCAAGAGTTTCTTTCACCAAAAGCTTCATGAAATCAGTTGTAAGGATCTGAACAGAGAAGCGGCTCACAACTATTAGTATGTGGTCTGGTGAGATCCGAAGCTGTAAACATTTTACTGTTATTTTTAATTATTCAAAATTTATATCTGATGATTTCGTTGTAGTTTATTAGCGATAGCAAAAGCTGATGTTCTTAACGCAGTATTTCAGAAACTGGGCTTAAAATTCATTTTTTTTTTTTTTTTTGGGTTGCTGGCTGTCTTTGTATTAGAATGGTTAAGAAAAAAAAATTAACCTTTTCCAACACATTTTTTTTTAAGGAAGTACAATATATAGTCTTGAGGGAGGAAAATGTGATAAAATAGATAGCATTACAAGTAACATTGTTAGTTTTCTTATGGAACTCCAAAATTTTTCATTCCAAACTGTTTTTTTTTTTGTCTACAGTAACACATTTTGATGATGAATTCAATTATTCTTAAATGTAAAATTTTACATTACTAATAGTAGTACAATACAACTGCACTGGACCAAATAATGTAATAACCAATTAAAACAACAACAACAGCCAAACAGTTATTGGTAAAGATGGAAAATATAGGTTAATAAAAGGAAAGCCGTTTTCAAACAATATACTTTTTCTTTTCTTATTGATATGAGAATAGACTCTTGGAAAGTGCAAGTTTGCAATGCAAAGTGTCGTTTTTTTTTGTTTTTGTTTTTAAGCTTTAATAAATTAAAATTATACTGCAAATAAAAAAGTGAAGATATTTTTCTTTTTAAACAGACAAGTTAAACAACATAATCAAAACACTTAGTAATTTATTTATTGATCTCTGAAAGTTGTTAGTTATTCTGTTGTGATCCTAATGAATAATTGTAAATTCTTCCATATCAGAGATTGATTTTTTTGGTAACACTTTTTGATCTCAAGAAATGGGCAGGTGAGACTTGTATCCTATAGAGCCTTTATCAAAATGTGTGCAACCGTCCAATTACAAAATGTAACTTACGTTATTAATTTTTTTTTTTTTGGGACAAAAACAGAAATTATAAAACACAAGCTTAGTTCTTATGCAAGTGTTAGCAGATAGGAAGACTACAAAAAAAAACTGTCCCCTCCCCCTAATTACACAACATTAATCAAAATCTCTTAATGCCCTCCCCCCAAAAGAAAAAGACCTTGTTGAGCACAAGGACTGGATGCTAACATGAAATGCTCAGAATTTTACATGAAGACTGGATGAATTTTACATTACATATCCATCACTTGTAGAATTTCGTGTTTATGGCCTAAAATAAAACTCCAATTTATTTATTGTAACCCAATACGAAAGAAAATTAAGTACAGTCTACTTAAAATATTGTAACCTATTGTGAGACTACCTATGCTATTTTTTTTTTGTAATTTTGTTGTGCTTTTTAAGAAAGTGCCAATAAAAATTTCACCTCTTTCTAACAGAATGAATTATCAGACTTGGGAAGTTATGCATTATATTATAATGTAAAATTCTAAAAAAAAAATAAAAAAAATAGCAATTTTTACATTATTAATCCAGATGGTTTTCATGTTATCTTTGAATAACAAATGAAACTTTTAACCAAAATATATAACTAAGCTGTGGATTCAAATGTATTCAGTTTGTTTTTTATGTGAGCTTTCCCAAATCTGATACATACATACATGATGGAAAGTTTCCCCCCATCCAGAGAATATAGAACGAATCTACTTCTGAATTTGTAGTAACTGTTAATGAAGTGCCTGTTGTGTCTTTTTGAAATGTTTATCTTAAATCTATCTACTCAAAAGAGAGAGAAGAAGAATAGTAAATACTTTTTCTCACAAGAGAATGTAAGAGGGATTACATTGTTATTGCTTTGGCCTGCAGTGGAAATAGCAGATTGAGATCTTTATAATTTTCTTATCCTCTTTGTGCATCATTTGGGAAAGATAAGGAAGGATGGACAAAATCAGCATTTACGCCCAATCTACCACAGATCCAGCAAAATTCTGAGATCAATTTAATTTTTATTTGAACCACTGATAGACTACTGACCTCTAAATTTCACTTCAGCTACAACCATCCTTTCCAACTTGTAACCTCCAAAAATAATTACAGGCTAAATTTTGGGCCTTCTAAGTTAAAGACAGAGCAGTAGAATGGTTCCTGCTTCTAATTGACATTTAGAGAAACTAGCACCAAGCTGATATCCACTATTTATATCAAACTGCCAGAAGATTACTGGCCTTGTTTTAAAATAGAACTACTATTAATAGCAACAATCGTGCTACATTGCCTATCATAATGCACAGGTAATCTGTATTCCGACTGTAGTGCTATCTACATCATCAAATTATTGATCGTAAAATTGTTATTCAGGTACACAAAGCATCCTTCGTAAATAATTTCTTGGATCAAAATCTCAATAGATTTCTGGCCTAAAAATGTGACATAACAGGTGAGTGGAATCTCTGAGAATGAACCACACACATTCGAAAAGCACGACAACAAAAACAGATTTCCATGTAAATAAAAGCATTCTGACATATTCTGATACATTGAATATATGGCTTTTTAGGCATAACAAAATGTATTTGTTTTGTTTATTAAAAATAATATAGTCAAGGCAACATTAAAATTATAATTATGAGAATTCTTCCTAATTTCCAACCAAGAGTTGTCTGTGGAACATGTTCGACAGAATTTTTAAAGCTTTTCCCTGATAATCTATCTTGTCATTGCCACTTGAATGGTATAGAATTACGGCACATGTAAAAGCAAGCCTTTCACTTACAGAATTTGGAAATGGACGATTAAAATTAAACTCTGCAATAACCATGTTTGAATGCAACTCTGAAACCACTGTCACCATTCAATGGAATCTGAGAACTATTAACTCTCTCTTCCTAACAGTAATTCAAAAACACAACAACAGCAAGCTTGACTTTAGATTCAAGTTGATACATGAGCCCTTTGAAAGAAAGATTTCATTACTACAATATCCAGAATAGAAATAAAGAAAAACCAAATGACATAACTAATAATTTACGACTTTTGTTTGTCTTATGGTCTTCCAAATGAACATTCTGAGTGAAACGTTACTATTCAACAAACTTCAATAACAGGTGGTTAACTGTAAGTAAATTATACTATTAAGTTAATAGGTTTCCCTCTTGATTCCGGCAGCTGACAAAAAGATAATATTTTTATAGATTGTAAGTTAGTAAACTATTATGTGTTATTTGTAGTTTCTGAAGCACTTTTAATTAAGAATCTGGCGGATTTACTTAACTTGATTTTTGTTAAATGTTCCTACGAATAATAAGTTCCAACTGTAGAAGTTTCAACATTCCTTCCTTTACAGTAGGGAATATGATTTTAAATGATATGTCTTAATTCATACCATGAGAATTTTTTTGTGTGTGTGAACAATTATTTTATGCTAAAGGATGTAGTCTTAGTGTTTTGCTTTAGCTAATGAAAACTTGTACATAGTTATAATTAATGCTGTAATTATTTTAACGACCTAATGTAGTCTTTACAATATGTTTCACTGTGTGTTGTGCGTATTTTTATTTTACTTATCAACAATGAACATTCCAATTAATAGTTGTTGTAAATTATATTTTGTGAGGCAAATCCATTTAAATGCTGTATAGAGTAATCATAAATTGTTGAGTGGATGAATTACTGATAAAAAAAAAAAAAAATAAACATATGATTAGCTGATGTATTATAATGTACTTATAAAGAATGTTTGTCCCATTTTGTATTCTACTTTAAGGATGAAGTAAAAAATGCATCGATTTTTTTCTTTTTCTTTTTTTTTTTACTAACATTCTTCTAAAAGTATTAGTATTGTGTAACTCCTGTATCTGTGGTCTCAAATTCATAAACCAGATGATCAGCAATCATCAAGCGGGAAGCCTTTTGCTGATTAAGAACTACAGGTTATTTGATTTCCAAATGAAACTTCACACATTAGCATGGCATTGAGGGTATTTCACTTTCTTTCCTTGAGACAAATTCAAAAGTTAGTGAAATTTAAAAATAACGGTTTGTTCATTAGCTATGAATTTCATCATTTAAACCAGAGTTTTCCAAACTTCCTTTGTTATGGAACACTTTATACTGGTGGGAAATGAGTGATGCACAGACAGAACACATTCAGTTAGAAAAAGAAATGCTCGAGAGTACAATCCGAAGGCAAAACTTTCCTTTATGCACATAAAAATTATTCAAGTAAAATTCTACAAACACATTTATAAAAATTTATAAAAAAAAAAAAATGTAACCGGTACAAGGGAACCGGTTAATTAGAATTTTATCAGAAAAGTGTTTGTAGAATTTTACACATATAGAAGCCTTTATCATAATAAAATTAATGTAATTTATATGGAACACTTGTTCACCTCTTACAGAATACAGCTTGGAAAAAAAAAAA
>JAFIDM010000007.1:18770136-18784095 GCA_023159025.1 Thereuonema tuberculata | reverse complement strand
TTGTGCGTTATTTGCTTTTGAGTCTCAAGATAAAAATGTAAGAACTTTACTATCGATGTACCTTGAGATATGACTGTGCAGTTACAGCAGAGATCCCATAAAGCCTTCACAAACCCTTTTGAATTGCAGGCGTACGTCTCTGTATATCTGGTTTTAGGCATTTCCCTGTAAACACACTGAGTGTGCTGTCAGCTGTATAATGAGACAGTATATAATCAAACTAATATACTGTAATTAGCTGTAAAGTACAGTACTTTACAGAAATAATACATAGTTGTGTTCGTGCTTTTTTACTGCAGAAATATATCATACTTATCTGCTATTTTTTTTTTTTCGTTTTACTTGTCGTTATTGATGCACTATGGTTATTTAAATAGTGCACATGTAATTTGAAAATAGTATTTTCAATAACAGTTGCGTATTTGCAGTAGTATTACATATTATCTATAAAAGCTCATTCACATATATATGGCTTACTGTTATTCTGTATATCTGACTTTTCTTAAATAATTTTTGACTTACAACCTATTGGACAAAACCTAACCCTTCTAAGTCAAGGAATATTTGCAGTCTGAATTTATTTTGCTTCCTTCCAATAAGGACAGAATATTAACAAAAGTAGTTAATAAACTTTGAAAGCAACCTACAAAATTTGGTCAACACCACAACCAAACAAAAGTTGCAAGATTACGAGAGCCCCATACCTTCACAGACTACGTCAGTTGACCCTAGTCATAACTTACTATTGTTACAGTAGGAGGTGATTAAGCCAGCCTTATCTCAGAGGGTCATCCTACGACCTCTCCTATTTATTAGAAGTAAATGTTACAACTGACACCAAGACAGTGCAGGCAAACAGCAGTGCTGAAATGCCACGATCTTCATTCCTACGACACAGAATTAGATATTACATAAAAGCTTAACATTTAGAAGAATAAGAAAACACCAAACACACCAAAATTTGTTAAAAAAGTTTTTATAATAAAAATGTTTTTTTAAAAATACATTACGGAAAAACCAAGGTCGAGAGCTTTCGGAATCTTTGTGATTCCCTTGTCAATCAAATTAACAATGAAGTATTTTGGTTTTAAATAGGGAATATAATGAAAAAAATCTGTCCAATCAGAATAATTTTGAAGAAGTAGGGTTGACCAATGGCAGGAAAGATGCAAATTGAGACAATCAATCAGGAACATGGTGAAGGATGACGGGAGAAACTTCTATGATTGGTGGTGTCGGATTTTTTATAGCATCCTCTGGTGGCAGGTTGATGAATCCATTTTATTTTTCTTAATATATTTGCAAGTTATATTTACTTCAAAAGTTCAATACAGCAAGCATTAAGTCTTTGGCAGGCAGACATCTTGATACATTTACATCACCGAGAAGTTGTTTACTGTGATCCCCTCTGTAAGTAGGGTTACATGAAAAAAGTTACTAACAGATAGCAGCATTTAACTGCCAAGTCCTGAAAAGTCTACATAAATTTATGGCTTTACTAGTGTTCAAAATTTAAATACCTATAAATACACATCAGTACTATTTTTGGAATCAAGCCAAGATGAAGTATAGTACAAATTTTTATTGCTTAAAAGGTTAATAAATTACACCACCTTTCCAAATTTTTAATCCATTTTTTTTAATGTTTATCAAATTTATTGTTACACGTCACAAACTTATTATCTAAACTACAGATTGTTAAAGTTTAATTGTAGTGAAATTCTTTTATGTAAATGAATTGAAGGAAGAGGGATAAGTTATCCCTATCCTTTTTTATCTGAAGAAGAAGAGGAGTTGATGAAATATAATGATTAAATAGTTTGTCAAAGGAGAAATTGTTGTCGTTTTTGTTTCTTACGGGTCCTGCACTATAAAGATTTATTGTTAATTCAAGCATCTAAACAGTTACAATAATCTTCAAACAAATATCGTAAAATACAAATTTGTATTTTTAAACATTTTTTTTTTTCTTTATTTTTAAAAGTAACAAATCTCCTGCTTAAAAAAACAAAATAAAATAAATAACTCAGTAAAACTCATTCAAGTAAAACTGACAGTTTGTTTACCTGGGAGTTTAGATTGGCATTCTTTACTTCCTCCATCTGACTTCCACATCGTCAGTCCTATACCTATGAAAATAAATCACAATCATCAAAAATCACTTAAAAATAATAATAAATAAAAAAATGAATAGTTAAATAATAAATGCAAGCATTTTATTTCCTTTCCTTAAAAGTCCTGCATCTTAAATGAGTACTTTATGAAATCCTGAGTCACAACCTTTTAGTGATCCCACTCTGATAATTATATTAGAAAATTCTAGGAGGTATAAAGTTTTCCTCTAAAAGCAACTCCTTATATTTTTAAAGGTGTTTCTTATTTTTACAAAGTGAATGTACATATACTAAATTTCACACTTGAGATTGGAAAGAAAAAAAATTAAGAGACTACACTAAAAAAAAGTATGAAAAGCAGTCTTCAGCAACAAAATCTTTATTGAAAAACTCTTCTACACATCACACTAATATTTGAAAGGTTTATTAAATACTAAAAGACAAATTTTCAGAAATTGTACACATTCCTTTTTTCAAGTCAGGAAGCAAAAATTAGAATAAATTAACAAACAAAAATGGGTAGAATAGGATAACAAAATTCAAATTCATCAACAAATGCAACATCAACAAATTCAATTGTTGTTACAATAATAAGTTAGCATAAATAGATGTCAATTGTATTAATAAAAATTTAATCAATCAAATATATTACAGTGAAACCTCCACTAACGGACACTCCCGAAAAGCGGACACCCCCCATTAGCGGACAATTTTGCAATCTCCAGTCCCTTAATATAGACGTTTCCATGTATTGACCTCCGATTAGCAGACACTCCCAATAACGGACAACATTCTACAGAAAATGAACGATCTTGTGTTGTTTTTCAAAGCAATAGAATCAGGCTACAGTAATACATAGCGTCCAGAGGAAATTTTGAAATTATGGATCACGAACTCCAACGAAAACTCCAAACACATCAAAGTTCGGAAACGGAGACAAGTGCGATCGACTCTATTGTCTTCGACTGGTTTTGCGCTGCACGAGTAAAAAACATTCCCATTAGTGGGCCATTATTGCAAGAAAAGGCGTTGGAAGCAAAGGGGACTCTGAAGGCTTTGCAAAGTTAAACAATTTAAATATTCATATTGAGAAACATGTTTTCAATGCAAAAAAGAAATGTCAAACTCTGTTAACTGATTACTTTAGTTAATAAAATTAATTTTTTAAGCCATTTGTCTTACTTAAACTAATGACAAAATTAATACTGTAATTAATTTTGTCATTATTTTAAGTAAGACTAATGGATTAGCATTCATTTAAAAAGGAAAATAGTAAACAGTTTGCAATTGTTCGTATTTTCTCATAGGTCAATGTTAATTGTAGAAATTTAAGATTGTACTAATTTTTCATTAAATGACATGCTATAAGCTAAAAAATGAAAAAAAGATAGTCCTCCCCAATAGCGGACACCTCCCAATAACGGACGAAACTTCCGGTCCCGTGACTGTCCGCTATTCGGAGGTTTCACTGTATTAAAAATTTAAATCTTCAAAAGTTGCTATTTTTTGGGCATCAAAACTTATATAATCCTTAATAAGCATTATAATATTACAATCTACGAAGGCTCCTTTGTATCTATTGAAGTTCTTACTTTTAGAATTTTTAATAACGCAACTTTCTAAAATTTCCTCAATTTTGTTTGTTAATTTATTCTAATTTTTGCTTCATGACTTGAAAAAAGGAATGTGTACAATTCCTGAAAATTTGTCTTTTGGTATTTAAAAAATCTTTTAAATACTAGTGTGATGTGTAGAAGAGTTTTTCATATTTGTCTGACATATTTGAGATGGAAAGAAGGAAGATCGTTGAAAAATCTTTATTAGTTATAATCTTTGGAATAGCAAGGTTGCAACTGAAAAGAAAATGTGATCATGAGAAAAAGTGACTATAACATTAGATGAATAAAAAAGTTATTCAGAACTTGTGCATTTAATGAAGAGGACCGATTAAAAAAATAAAACTTCTTATGAACATAAAACTTTGTCTAACTGAGCTCCTCAGAATTTTATTACATCAATCATATTCATTGTCATCAGAAATCAACTAGAAGCAATTAAAATCAACTAAACGTTAATTTTGTATTTCTGAGATCATAAAGTAACAAAACTTAAATGTTGACCAATGAGTGACATAAGTTAAGGTTCCAATTATCTGTTCATTTAGGAAAAACAAAAGTAATATACATCTCACTAGAGAACTGTATATAAAAAATTCTAAAAATAGACCATATCTTTAAAATTTTTAAACCATTCTGTACCACTAGCGAGTTATCTCGTCCTAGTGACCTTGACCACTATGTGCCACTTCCCAATTAACTCGTCTTTGAAAGGTAACAAATATTTTCTAACAGACCGTTCTAATTGCTTTAGTTTTCTTGGGAAAATGATATTGTCACCTGTATTATGAATTGATTTAGCCACAAAAATCAGCTTCAAATTATTTCTTTGAACATGAACAGTACTTTAAAATAACGAATATCTGCTGGTTTATTAGACTATTTAAAAATGCCTCTGAAAAAAAAAAAGGTTTTAATTTCAGTGAAATTATAATTTATTTCCTAATATTTAGGAGCTTTATTCCAAGATGATTCTAAATTATATTTTTTTATTATTATTATCACTAAAACATTGTTATTGATTTTTTTTTGTTAACGTAAGCTTTGTTATCGATTTTAATCTTGAACATTTTTTCTTAAAAAAAAGTATAATATTGTCAAACCATATGTTTAAGCTGTTCATTAATATTTTCATTACATAAAAAACTAAGCAAATAATCAATTCTGAGTGAAAAACAATCGAAAGTCACATTTTAATATGTTAGGCTTAACTAGCTAAAAAACTCGGCACGCAGAGCACTCCTCCGCCGTATAAAACCTGGCAGTGAACGGGTTAAAAGACTCTTTACACCTGTAAAGTCTTAATAAAAATATAAACTGAAAACTTTTAATTGAAGTCATTAATAAAGCCATACACCTGAATAGTTATGCAAAATGATTTATACAAAAATTAATTTTACAATATTTTGACTAGTTTCTCCATGGAGAGATGTTATTATCAAGTCTTGATAATACGACGGAGAAACTAGTTGGAATATTGTAAAATTAATTTTTGTATAAATCATTTGCATAACTATTCAGGTGTACAGCTTTATTAATGACTTCAATGAATTTTAGTACATGTAAAATACTTCAAAACTGAAAACTTTTAACTATGAAACCTTTCCTTTATGTCGTAGACATGAAGGTGAAATCCTAGGCTTTTAGTTCTAAACAAGCTTCTAAAAGAAAATTCACTCATTAAATTCAAGTAATAAGAACTTTTATCATATCTGGAAAAAAACCTGAGCAAGTCAAAGTGAAAGTTATAATATAAATTCAAACTTAAATAATCACAGAATCAATTACAAGTTAAGATGCCGTAAAGTGCACTGCACGAAATGCACCATTTTAAGAAAAAGAAAACAAAAAATGTTCCATATTATTGAAGAAATGATTCAGTTGAGTTTCATTCCTTTAATGTCTAATATTCCATCATAACTGACTCCCTGTGTGTTAAAATAAGTGGTTATCAATTTCCTAATCAAAACTGGACACGACATCCTAATTTATCTGTATAAAAATGGTTTGCTTACCAATCTACGTGACTTCTTTCCTCATTATTAAGTAAAAATGGTTGGCTCCTAATCTTCTTAATTTATTAATGTTTTAATAATTTTCATTTTTGATTGACATTTTCTGAATGAAGCACTATCATGCAACGCTTGCAAATTTCTTTAAAAAATTAAATAATAAGCCTTTAGAAGTTTAATAAATCACCTTCTGATGAATCAGGAGAGCAAGATGATTCATTAGCCCAGCAGGACTCGCATAGTGAGTTTTTTTTTTTCTCACGGTCAGAAATTAAAGACAATATTTTGGTGAGCAGAAATGATGCAACAGTAACACATTCTCCAGCTGACTTTTATAATCTACCCTGTCGGTAGCAGGTAGAGTGGAGTCATCAGTTGTCTCTGTGCTTTGATAGAGAACGTTTGTTCACTTAAGTCATATCTAGAGAGAGCGATTTTTCTCACTGTGCGAGCTCTGAACGTTTGACTGTTTTAGTGTAAGTGATTTCCTCATTGTGAGAGCTCTGGCTTGTAGTATTGTGTTTTTTCAAGTAGATATTGTTTTGTGGAATTAATTATATATTTTTTTATGTTGGAATGAAATATACTGTATATTTAGAGGTAAATATAGCTTATTATTTTATTTACGATGATCATTTTTTGGAAAAAGACAAATAATTTCAGTGTAGTGTTATAGAACAGATTTGATCTAAGATATTACTATAATTTGGAAAATATATGTGTAAAGTGCTTCTTTTTTTATTATTTTTTTAATTTCTGTTTAGTTTTTTTCAACGTATTTTGTATTAGTTGTAATTGATTTTTAATTTTTAGTTTAATAAATATCATGATTTAATAAATTATTCATTAATTATTTATCCCTTAACAAAAAAGCTATATAATAACTACTGAATAGCAGAATAAAAGAGGTGTGAGAGAAATCTCATGTGCGAGTACTTGGGTGATGATAAAGAAGAGCAAGTACTGCAGGGTTAAAAAAAAAGATTAAAACTTCTTTTTGGTTGTAAATCAAGTGATTTCACTCCTAATTAATTCTTCACTTTCTTTAATTCCTCAGTGCTTTACATTTGGAATTTATTTACACTTCCCATCAACAATTAACAAAATTTACACCTAGGTCTTTGTTTTCATTTTCAACATTAAGAAAGAAACAAACAACAAAACAAATAAACTGCAGTTTACACTTTGATTTACTACCAATCTTCCTAAGACATTAAACATACCAAAAAAAAGTATGAGAAGAACATTCATTCACTGCAATGTGATTGTTGAACAATTTTTTTCAACTTATAAAGCAAATTCTCTTAATACTCCATTATTCAACTGGTATCCATTTTTGATAGAAGTAGATTTTAGATCAAAATATCATCCTCAAAGTGTTGTCAAAGAACTGTTAGTTCTGTCTAACTGAATCTTTTTCTTGGTCTATTCCCTTAGATAAAATGTCAAAGTCTACCTACCTCTGAGTGCATGTTGTTTCTGATAATGGAGTGTTGTAACCTGCTCGGAACATTTCCCATCCAGCCTGAGCAATCATAGCACCGTTATCAATGCAAAACCTAGATGGAAATACAAAATTAGAAAAAAAACAGTCCACTTATTTTTTTCTTTCTAGAAAGTCATTTTTCAGATCATACAATTTTATAAGATTGGTTGCTATTATTTTAGAGTAAACAAGCTTTAAACAGCTGCCTAGAACTATGAAACTAAGCCTATACTCAAAAACATTAAAGAAAAAAAAATATTACCATCCATGCACCCTGCCCTTCAAAGTTCACAATTTAAAATATTTTAACAATAATCCTATAGAAAGCAAGTTTAACGTCCGTAATTATTCATAAATGGAGACAAAATCGCCAACCGGACAATAAAAATGCTTTCGCACATTGAGCCAACATCAACGGGAATTCTGTACAAATGTTTCATCCTTATTATGGAATCATCAGCAGAATATACCCTTGATGTTCTTGTAAAGGACCTATAGCCTATACTTTTAATTTGATTTCCATTCATTTAAATTATTAAAATGAAGTTCATCAAAATTTACAGATAATGCCAATGCAAAACTCCATTTTTTTAATGTAAATTTCACATTACAGAAACTGACCATTGCTTGTTAATAATTTTGTGAAAATTAAATACAACTTGGAACCATTAATCTTATGAAGTGCAAATGAAATCGAGATACTTTTTTTTTTTAATATTTTAGAGGCAACCTATTAATATAAATTGCTTCTGTATTCGATATTAGAAAAGTTTTTTTAAATTAAGTATTCCTTAACATTTTGCATAGATCAATATACTAGGACTGGACAACAAAAAGCTTAGATATCATGCTTTGTTGCATTTAACAATTATGTTCTATATTAGTTCATAGCTCTTTATTTTAAAGTCATGCTTTGTATTGACTACAGTTCTCCCATTTTATGTGGTTTACCAAACCCACAAAACCACTATTGACTATACTTAGGAAAGTAGGTGAAATTTTCCATTAAAAATTTATATCTAACAACATTACATTAATTTTGAAATGCTTTACAACGTGCATTGAATAGAACTTTACTGGCAACTTACCTTTCGTCTGTGGCAAATAACTTAGCTCCACGTTCTTCACACATTACACCCATCATTTCTTGAAGTCGCAAATTACCTAAGATTTATATTTTGATTGATTAAGCAACTAATCTATTTGGCTAATTTAACTAAACCTTACAATTAGGCAGCTTTATTTTAATTTACAATTTCAAAATGGTTTTCTGTTTAATTTCAAAAAATAAACCTTGAGCAAAAAACAAAAAAAATATAAAAACTTTTTTTATTTTAAAATTAATTTAGATGTCAGCAAAGCAACCTAACAAATTTTTATTTCCTCCATATTCTATTTTTGTTGAGCAAAACCCTCACTTTAAATAAATAAAAACAAGACTATAAATTCACTAGGGATCCAGAATATTCTATGACACTTCTCGTAACTTCCACAATAGTTCTTTGATCAACTAGAGAAATAAATGAACCAGTAACTGACTGGTAAAGGAGTGGTAGTGTTGTTATAAGAAGCTGAATTAATGCATCTTACAGAGACATTGTTCAAACCTAATAATGGGCAGCTAAGCAGATTGATTGGAATATTTCCATATAAATGGATACGTTCAGCAGAGATATCGAGAACTGGACGAAAAGTGACTTAACAAAAGAAGAGGTAAAAATGTTCAGAGTGGTTTGTTATTCCTGGATGCAAAAGGAAGTGAGATAAATATATGTTTATAGCTAGAGGCTGACAGAAGATAAATATACAAACGCTATACCTACGACAAATAACTTATTGTCATCCACAAATCGCTGGAAATTTTCAATGACTAAATTGTTTAATAGCATTTAAGACAGGCAAACATGGAATTTTCATGAATTCAATAAACTACAGCAGGAAGGTTGACTGCAAGGACAAAAAAATGCCATTAATGTAAGAAGAGAATAGGCTACAGAATAGAAAGCTCAAATATTTATCTGTGGACTAAAATGTATATGACATATGAAACAATGATGATTGAATGCAATATTGAATCAGATAAGCAATGAAGCCCACACTGCATGGCAGATGTCAGAGAGACTGTTTCACAAATTCAATTTCTGGAGCAAAGATGTAAACTTCATAAATCTACTCTCAGACTAGTGATGGAAACATTAGGTAGTGTTCCCATCACTATTTAAGATTTTGCTTTACAGATAAATTTGCTCCTTTATTTCCAAGGTAAATTATTTAAATAATTGCATTTCTTGAAAGTATCTTCTTTATGATTGATAGATAAAAATAAAGACTTCAACTCATTACTCAAGTATTTTAAAAAAATTATTTAAATACTGAAAAACAGCAAATTTTTGAGAATTTTCGAGATTATGTTCAAAATTAAAGAAATAAATTTGAAAACAAAGTCTTCATCCCCTATCTTAATGAGAAAAGTTTTTTGTTAAAAAAATTATGTAAATCATTCAACATTAATATTGGTTTTAAATACAATAATAAAATTAAAAATTTACTTTGCAAAAAAATTAATCATCTTGAAAATAAGAATGAAATGGATTTAATATATAAATTGATTGTAAAACTTGCGGTAAGTTCTACATAGGGGAGATCAAACAGGTAAGAGTAGAAGGGGTAAGAGCCCTAAAAAATAAGAATTTGGATATTTCTGACATTGCTTACCATTGTTTGCAAAAAGGACATGTCATGGATAAGGAAGTAAAAGTTCTTTATAAAGAAACTGACTTGAAATTAAGGAAAATTTTGGAAAGCTGCATTATTAAAAATACTAAAAGTAAAAATTTCAATAGATATGAAGGAGCCTCAGTAGATCCAAATACTATTATATTCATTAAAGAATTTATAAAGATTGTAACAAAGAAATAGCCACTTTTGATGCATTAATTTATTAACAAGGTCACATATTAGAATTTAAATTTTGTTATGTTCATATCCCCCTTTTTGTTGTTTGTTAATTTTATTCTAATCATTATTTTCTGGCTTGATAAAGAGAAGATGTATGCTTCTCGAAAATTTGCTGTTTTTTAGTATATAAGTATTTTTTAGTATTAAATAAATCTTTTTAAATACTTGAGTAATGAGTTGAAGTCTTTATTTTTATCTATCAATCTTGAGATGGAAAGGAAGAGGATTTTTGAAGAATTTGGTATCTTCTTTATGGTTTGTGCTGCTACTATAATATCATACTAACTATCCCATATCTTACTAACTTCATTACAGTTTTTCAATGAACTTTTTAATGAACTGCAAATGCAGTTTTTCACTAAATTTTAACATTCTGTAACAACTTGCATCATGAAGGGCACATTGTTACAAGTTTATATGACAAGTAAATCACTTCATTTTCCTTGTAAATAAGAAGTATTGTTTTCTAAAAAGTTGAAAAGATTTACAAAAAGAACTTTATTACACAATCAAGAATTGTCAAATCAGACATAGCCAAAAAAGAAAATCAAAAGTAAAAAATGTAACAATCTGCCACAATCTTCAACTTCAAAAAGATGACTATTGACGACCATAGAAGCAATATTATGAATGACACCAAGGAGCCACATGAAAACTAGGTCAGTACTTCAAATGAATGGGTAAGGGCAAACTCGGGATGAAAGTTAAGGCTTTTATTTTAGAAAACAAAGAGCTTGACAGAGATTAAGTAACAGAAGTAGGAAACACTTCCCTGGCTGAAGATGAAATGTCTTAAAAATGAAAAGATCGGATAAATATTGAAGAAAAGTTTCAAAAACGTGATGAACAATAAAAATAAAAATAAATTAAACGAGGTTTAATTGTGGTGCATAGCAACCTTGGAATAGCACATAAAAGATGTTTATGTCTGTTTATTTGAACTGATAACAATGGTGATCATTTATTATCAAAATAAATACTGATCAATGATATTTATTATAAGAAAACGAATGCAGGAATCCTGTACACTGACAAAGTTCAACTATCACAGTGAAATTAATCAAAAATTCTCCATTACAAAAGTATATTTTCATAAGGAAAAAATGTTTAGAGGTAAAAGGTTAAGACACAAGATAATCTGTTTGTTTGTTTTATTCCAAGCAACAAAGAATCAAGGAATGTAAAGTAACTGGGGAACTTCCAAGGTAGATCTGAAAAGCAGTCTCTACTCATGAAAGAACAATCTGTTAGCAATTGCATGAAAATAAACCTTGCAAATTTGAAAGAACCTTTTATTAAAGATGAACTGTTGTGTGAAAGAGACAATGACTGAAATTAGTCAAAGTTACAGAACTTAAAATAGTCATGCTAAAATAAAACGATTCCTGTAGACAACATTCAACAGTGGTTCAAATGTTCCACATCAAAAAGCAAAGCTACAAGAAATAACGACCAATGTTCCTCAGATATTGAAACATAACATAATGAAATATGTGCTATTGAATTGGCTTAGGGGCTGCTTTTCTGAATCACTTTTTTTTACATTAAACAGGATGAATATTGGAAACTTTTGATTGTGAATAATTGGAGAAAAAGGAGACGAAGTAAGAACAATTGCTTAGAGTTTACTAATTGATATTGGATGAATTATGGTGAGAACATCAAAGAACACCTGGAAGTGTTATCATGAAAATCTGCTGAAGAAAGTTTATACGATTCTCATTTTTATAATCAGGGGCTACCCAATTGTCAACTATAATATAAAATATAATTATGTAAGAATTATGATGATACTGTGGCCAAATACGTTATTTTATGTATCAAAGTAGTTATATAAAAATGTTAAAATTAGCAAAACAGAATAATGTAATACTTACAGCCTACGCCTCCAACAATCAGAACTTCCTGTGATCCACAATGAGCCATTGCTCGTTCTGCAAAATAAAATGGTCCACATTAGAAGAACTTTTTAAGATACTTAACACAAAATCTACCAACATTCACTCACAATCTGTCAAGTATATAATTTGTGAAACAAATGAAATTTACTAATCAAGTCTTTTTCCTTGTCCTAAATTTATTATTGTAAAATACTTTTTTTTCCTACATTATTTTTTTGAATATAAAAAGCATTTCAAAACAAAAGTTAATAATAATATTTGTTTTTGTGTGTGTGTCTCTCTCTCCCTTTCTCTTCTTTTAAATTCTGCAAATTATCAAGCTCTGTGAAGCTGAATGATAATTAGAATAAAGAGGACCATGATAGGTTTGGGATGAGTATAAAGAGCAAGAAGAAATGATATAAACAATGATATAAAATAAATAAAAGAAAAAAATTAGAAAAGGTACTCAACACAAATATGATTTTAAAAATACAAGAGTTTAACAATATGAATTATTTGTTGCTTGTAATTCATATTAGTTCTTATAATTTTTACGCTACAAAACAGCCCGAGGTCTTTCTCAATTTTAGTAAATGCTTTTTGAGAATTATTTTATACTTGAAAAAGGGATGTCGTTACAAAGAAGATCAAAACATAAAATATTGTTTTCAATATAAATAACTGCACTGGTTAAAAATAAAATAAAATAAAATAAAATCACTTTAGGATTAATTTTAAATTCCTGATTTTTTTAATTAGAATGTAATTGGGTGTTATTCAAGCAATGTTATTCAAACTTTTCTTTTAATATCTTAGTATTTTTACAAAAAAATTTAAAGTGTTTATTATAGAATTATACAAAAGAATATAATTACTGTTTTCTTTAAAGCTGAAGCATCAAAGAACAGCCATTATTTAACCCCTTCAGTGCAACAACAAGGTACATGGTTTTAGACTAAGCTCTATTCCCTATCCGAAAGTGCCCAAGAATTTTCAGGTTAAGTTTTAAATGTTAATCAAAATAAGCAGTAGATTCCTAGGTTTTCGTATGCTTTAGAAAAGAGTTGGATTTTAAGATTTCATTAGAAATGCTATCGAATATACTATATACAACTTTGGGAAATTATATATACTGGTAGATCTATATATAAAAAGAATTATATCAATCATAAAAAAAAAATACTATTTTCTAAACAATGATAAGAAATTATACTTTATATCACAGGTCTGCTTTACAAGCTTCAAATAGATGCCAGTAAATGTGGGTATTATTTATTTATTTATTTCTGACAGATTAAAACAGTGTGTCATCATTAAAATAGTGCTGTAACGATACAACTGATGTTGGAAAAAAAAACAAAAAACAAAAACAAAACAAACTAAAGAATGCTGGAGTATAATTCAATTAATTTATGAATCAGATTTTTTTTTTTTTTAGTTATGCTTCCAGATGTGAAACTGATTGATAGGACTTAGGACTTTATATGATGAACACTTACTTTCAATCAATAATACACACTTTTTTTTTTTTTTTTTTAAGAAATTTTAAATTAAACTTTAAAATAAATTTTATTACATTTTATTTTCTTATGGAAATTTTTATTTTATTATAAATGTAATAAAAAAAAAATCTTGCTAAATAAATTTTATCAAGTCTTAAAAAAAACTGCACTGAAAGGGGTCGGCATAAACAAAGTTGAGCCTTAATACGAAAGAAAATTCAGAGAAATGGATGGTAGAGATTTTAAAAAAACAAAGGTTATCATCTTATGCTTAAAACTGAAGTGCTACCTGTAGTTTCGATAAGCATTGCAAAGATAGTCTCTTGTAAAGAGAAGCACAGATCTTCTGGTGTGTATTTTTTTCTTTTTAATAAGTCTGCAGCTCTTT
>JAFIDM010000007.1:18744250-18754687 GCA_023159025.1 Thereuonema tuberculata | reverse complement strand
TCCGCTAGATGGCGTAACCAACAGAACGGTGATTTCTCTTCCCAATCTATGCGTCCCCCCTCCCCAATCTTTGCGAGAATAATTTTTATAATTTATTTCCGAATCATGTATTCAGTTCTTTAAACAAGTTCACACGGTCAATGTCAAGTTGGCTGCTTCTTTCTTTTTTTTCCTCGGAACTTTTGATAGATTCCCAGTCGTTCAATCTACAACAATATTTTAACTCCTTTGAATGCCCCCCCCCCCCCCCATTCTACGTGAGGGTCATTGCACGTCAAATCAGCAAATGCCTCTCAGGTGACCCTCTCCGATTTTAATGAAATTTGGCACAAAGGTACCTTCACTCCTTGTATGAAAGCCTACCAAATATTATTGTCCTAACCTTAACCATTTCTAAGAAATAGCATTCAGAAGTAAGGGTCTGCAATTTGTAACTGTTTTTACATAAAGTTTTCGGGCATTTTTAAAGCTGTATAAATAAAGAATAACTTGAGCCAGAAAAACAAGCTTTCATAAACTGAGAGTATGTATATATATCATAATAAATACTGCATTAAAATTAGTTGGAGTCTTTTAGTTTGCCTGAGATAGGCTTACAAAGTAGGCATTTTGTAATGTTATCGAAAAAAAAAGAGAAGTTTTAATCCTTCATAGATTTTGAGAATAAAGCTGGATAAGTATGAAATTTTAAACAGGAACTCTTTAGGTGCTTTCTGATACCGTAAAATAAATATTAAGCAATTCCGTTAGTTATTTAAAAAAATATGAGCTTCTCAAATTGGTAGTAAAAACAAGTTAAAATGGTTTTAAGAAGCAACAATCTACTTTATTTATGAAGTCAACTTTAATAACATCTCAGTAAGGAAAATCTATTTTAATACAATATTAAATACAGCATTTATGAATATTCATTTTGGTAGAAGCGTTAAAATGTTTTTGTAAAAGTTCTCTGATCCAATTCAAACATCTGTCCACTGTGACTTTGGGAGCTTTAACTACGCAGATGATATTTGTATATAGAATCCAAATTTTGTCTTTTGTACAGGGTCAGGATCTTATTATAATAAATGTCATTATCAAATTATTAATTAGTAAGATATCATAAGGGGCGGAGGATGAGATGCTGTGGCCCTCCATCAGACCTTTCATAGAAATATTAGTCCTCCGACTTCTTAAGGTTGTGCACCACTGACTTAAACAATGTAATATGAATCATCCACGGAAATTAAAGAGGACTTGAATGCGTCAACTTCAGTTTTAGGAGTGTCACCATTGAAACCTGTATCTAGTAGTTATAAACACACTTATGGGAAGCGTAAAGCAAAACAGTTTACCAATGTAGTAAAACAAAAAACACAAAAAGTCTTAAGCATTGATTCTGAATCTGCCAGGCCGAGCGTTGTGAACCTATGGTTTAAGTAAATTTAAATCTTAATTTTAATTAAGTGAATATAAGTAAATTTTAGTAAATGAAAACCAACGACTGCACATAAATAAACAAAAACATGCCTTTGAGTTGTCAACAGAAGGAATGGCAGGTAGTATATATAATTCAACAATCAGATGAAAATAACGATGTTGAAATTAACTGTGTAACACCTGCAGAATCCCGTTTACTTTCCTGACCCTGTTTGTCTTAACCCCACAGCCAGAAGTCACAGGGATTATCCGAAAAATGTTGTGTTTAGTGGTCCGATTGCAAACTTCCTGAAAAGAGCCTTGGCAGTCTTCGCACATCCCACCCACAATGGGCTGGTAGTAAAAGGGTTAAAGGCAGCGCACAGAAAACACGAGTTATCTCGTAACCCGTCCGTAACAGATGGCGCGCAAACACGAGTAAACTCGTGATCCGTCCGCAATGTGTTAAGAATGATCAGGAAATGTTTGCTGCTTCCGGGAGTAACTTTCCAACAAAATAGGAGAATAGGGAGACAGAGTGCCAATTCAATTGCAGAAAAGGCTGTGGGGGAACCTTAAAAACTTGTGAAAGTAGCAATTCTGAAGATAAAAAAATGTTAACAAATTAGAAGATTTTCAAAGCATCTCTAGTGTTTTGTTATGAAGAATCAACACAAACCTCAAAATGGCTGTTAAAATTGTTGACACAAAAACAAAAAAAAAAAGGAGGCAGAAGCTGAACAGTGAGATAAACTGATATTCGAAGGTGCAGGCTACAGATGGTAAACAGTTGTCTCGTTGATAGGCGAACAGTAACAGCTTCTGAAACAGTAACAGAAAAGGAGACAAACTCCTTTCGTATACGTCAGAAAAGGAGACAAACTGACTATTTAGAAGGTGTCTGTGAATAGCCACAAAGGTTTTTCCCATTGGCAAAGTCTTCCTACAAATATATTCAGATTAATAAATGATTGAATTGAAGGTTTTTACAAATTTAAGATTGGGTCGAAGTCTTTTACAATCCAATAGATGTAAGCGATTGTAAAATATAAAATTAAAAAAAAATATCTAGGGCCAAAGTGATGGACCAGAGCTAGGAATTGACAAAGCTTTCAAATCATCTTTACAAGATTGCTTGGATGAGAGATGTCTTCAGTGATTATGCACAGATGCTTCCGAGATACTGAAGGCCGCCTCTACAAAATGCAGAGTCCTACAGGTATGGAAGCTGAACCTGAAGATACTGTGAAAAACAACAGTTGATTGTAAACTCATAATGTGATATAGACTGAGATTTTGCTCTTGGAATAATGAGAGTGGCAACAAAGAAGAGAGTTCAAAAGATGGATTTATTAAATCTGTCTGATATGACATGGAAGAGTTGACTTGACAATGAAACGTTTTCTTATATTGTGCGTTATTTGCTTTTGAGTCTCAAGATAAAAATGTAAGAACTTAACTCTACTATCGATGTACCTTGAGATATGACTGTGCAGTTACAGCAGAGATCCCATAAAGCCTTCACAAATCCTTTTGAATCGCAGGCGTAAGTCTCTGTATATCTGGTTCTAGGCATTTCCCTGTAAACACACTGAGAGTGCTGTCAGCAGTATAATGAGACAGTATATATCAAACTAAAGTCCCCGCGCTGAATAAAGATCCTCCCAGAATGCAACGCAGCTTATAGATTGAGCATTTCTGGCCGACCGCTAACATTGAAAGAGAAGAGGTCGCTTCTCTTCTATTTCAATGTTAGCGGTCGCCCAGGAAAGGACAATCTATAACCTGCTTTGCATTCTGGGAGGATCTTTGTTCAGCGCGGGGACTTTAATATACTGTAATTAGCCGTAAAGTACAGTACTTTACAGAAATAATACATAGTTGTGTTCATGCTTTTTTACTGCAGAAATATATCATACTTATCTGCTATTTTTTTTTTTTCGTTTTACTTGTCGTTATTGATGCACTATGGTTATTTAAATAGTGCACATGTAATTGTACTACACAGTATTTTCAATAACAGTTGTGCAAATATTTGCAATAGTATTACATATTATCTATAAAAGCTAATTTACATATATATGGCTTAGTATTACTCTATACATCTGACTTTTCTTAAATAATTTTTGACTTACAACCTATTGGACAAAACCTAACCCTGTCTAAGTCAAGGAATATTTGTAGTCTGAATTTATTTTGCTTCCTTCCAATAAGGACAGAATGTTAACAAAAGTAGTTAATAAACTTTGAAAGCAATCTACAAGATTTGGTCAACACCACAACCAAACAAAAGTTGCAAGATTACGAGAGCCCCATACCTTCACAGACTACGTCAGTTGACCCTAGTCATAACTTACTATTGTTACGTTAGGAGGTGATTAAGCCAGCCTTATCTCAGAGGGTCATCGTAAGACCTCTCCTATTTATTAGAAGTAATGTTACAACTGACACCAAGACAGTGCAGACAAACAGCAGTGCTGAAATGCCACGATCTTCATTCCTACGACACAGAATTAGATATTACATAAAAGCTTAACATTTAGTAGAATAATAAATCACCAAACACACCAAAATTTGTTAAAAAAGTTTTTATAATAAAAATGTTTTTTTTAAAAATACATTACGGAAAAACCAAGGCAGAGAGCTTTCGGAATCTTTGTGATTCCCTTGTCAATCAAATTAACAATGACGTATTTTGGTTTTAAATAGGGAATATAATGAAAAAAATCTGTCCAATCAGAATAATTTTGTAGGAGAAGTAGGGTTGACCAATGGCAGGAAAGATGCAAGTTGAGACAATCAATCAGGAACCTGGTGAAGGATGATGGGAGAAACTTCTGTGATTGGTGGTGTCGGATTCTTTTATAGCATCCTCTGGTGGCAGGTTGATGAATCTGTTTTGTTTTTCTTAATATATTTGCAAGTTATATTTACTTCAAAAGTTCAATACAGCAAGCATTAAGCCTTGGCAGGCAGACATCTTGATACATTTACATCACCGAGAAGTTGTTTACTGTGATCCCCTCTGTAAGTAGGGTTACATGAAAAAAGTTACTAATAGATAGCAGCATTTAACTGCCAAGTCCTGAAAACTCTACATAAATTTACGGCTTTACTATTGTTCAAAATTGAAATACATATAAATACACATCAGTACTATATTTGGGATCAAGAAGATGAAGTATAGGTACAAATTTTTATTGCTCAAAAAGTTAATAAATTACACCACCTTTCCAAATTTTTAATTCAAGTTTAAATTTCAGAAAATCACAAATCTTCAACAAAATTTGTTGAACTCGTTCACTTAAATTACGTAGCTACCCAATTAACCAAAACCTTCCAAAGTACTGAAAACATACTAACAAACTTAACTATGATGTAAACAACACAAGGAGTCTTCTTCATTCTTTTCTAACATATATTTCATTTTAAGAAATGTGTTTTCTTAAAGTTTGTGGGGAGGAAGTCTTTTCCTCAACTGTAATTCCTGAAGAAGTCCTTTACTAAAAAAAGATGAAATATTGAAGAAGATAAAAGTTGTCTTTCAAGTAAAAGAAGTTTTTTTGATTTAAGTAAATACAAGGAATGGTCGAAATTGAAATCTAAATCAATTTTGATGCATATTTGTAAGACCAGCAAGACAAATATAAGAAGCAAATGGTCAATGAAAAGAAATGAAAGTATAAAGGAAAAAAAAAATCTTCACCAAAAATAATTTATATAATATCCGTATATATAATCTGCATAATAATAAATTATGAATGACTATTAAGTTTATTCCGCCCAGCAAATTAAATGCAGGTAAATATGATACTTTTATTAAGATTAAACGAATACAAACACTGAAAGTCTTTAGGTTTCATCTAAAGAGGAAATTAAAATTACTGTTTAATTTTGAAGCAACAGAAATTTGAAGTTCAAACTATAATAAAATTCATCCTCCTCCTCCTCCTTGTAAAATATTTAATAATATAGTATTAATTTTATTATAGTTTGAACACTCAGAAGAATATAGAGAGAAGAGAATTTTAAAGTCTTTATAAAAAAAAAAAAGATTACCAGATATCTTGATTAATTTAATATTTGTCTAATATCTACACACCCAGTACTAAAATATATCAATAAGTTAACGTGTTGATAGTACAGTATTAAGATAATAGATCTATTTAAGTTCTGTTCTACTATGAATTACAGTTTTTCAATTTGAATTTGTCTATTGTAATTACTAAATTTTAGGTTTTTCATTGATCTTCCACTTATATCTCAAAGATTAGCTGCCAAATATTATTGTGTGAATTTTCTCATGAAATTTTAGTTTGACCCAAAAAAAAAATCATTAATTTTCAAATCAGTGGAAAGTTTTCAAGGAATTTTTTTATTGGATGGTTAACAGTTTGGTCTTACATTCAAATCAATGGGACTCTTTGGACTCTGTGGCATCATTAAAGCTACTGCCCATCCTAAGACCAGCATAGCACCTAAGTAAGGTATAGTTCTCAATTGAATGAGTGAGTAGAAAAAGGTATATATTCCACAAATTTGACAAACTAAACTGAGACAGCCATTTTCTTCTTTGCACGTATATACACCCATTAAACAGAAAAAGTAACATATTTCTCAATTATAAGTCTGCTTACCAGAGCCATGTAAAAATGATTGAGTTGAAGAAGGGACATATCCCAGGAATATGTTCTTTCTTCAACTCAAAGCCGCGTTAGTACCAGTGGCGCCCGCTGCAGCGCTAGTGCTCAATAACATGTTGTTGTGGTGTAGCAGACGACCTGTTATGGTTATTTTTGTTAAGGTTATGTTTGATTGAATATAAAAAGCTGTATGTATATATATTTACAAAGCACAATTTTTAGTTTTCCAAAAGTTTACATTTGTGGAATATGTACCTTTTTCAACTCACACATTCAATTATTGCCAGTACATTTGGAACGGTGACAGTATAACTCATTAAAACTAAGCTCAAACTCAAAATGTTTGTTTCTGGACTACAGGCAACACTGAACTGGCTGTCAAAATCAAATCCAATGAGCAACTAACATCTTACTTTTGGGAGAAAATACAATTAAGATGTTGATGGATGTGAATGTCTTGGCAGACAAATAGTGGCCAATGACTATCATGGCATTAGTGTAACACAGGACTGTATGGAAATTCAAAACAGGCAAGCGCAAAATACCAGCAGATGCAATGACTGAACTCACATAGAAAAGTTAAAACAATATGAATGGACATATCTTGAACCTTTACCTGTAACTTATCAACCTTGTAGCTAAAACTACGAGACAAAAGGATGCCGTTCATAAGTGTCAGACTAGAATAAAATTGTTGGGTAGGAAAAGATCTAAAAACCAGGAACAATTGTTTGCCTTATTTGGAATCCCAGAAAAACTGGAATGAAATTCAGAAGAGATGGTACTCCTAAAACTGCTAAAGACAATTTATGAATTTTCACCAATTTGTAAATTCAACCAATGGAAAGTTAAGGTTTTACAGTACAAGAGGAAGAAAATGGTAAATTACCTTTTTTAGATTTGCTTTTAATAAATAATAATAATAACGTTACATATGAACACTTCGAAAAAAAAAGTGAAAGCAACCATGTACTTAATTTTAAATCTGAACATAGTACCTTTACCAAAGAAGCGATTATCCAGAATTATATTAAAAGAATAGGAGTCAATACTGAAAACAAAAAACTATGGAGAGAGAAAATTAATAAAATGAAACAAGTTTTTGTATTGAATGACTATCCTGTAAATTTTGTAAATAAAATAATCAATATTTTTTTTTTAAAAATAGATCAAAAGAGAGATTAATAAGAAAGATAATGTATTTAGAAATATTATGAAATTACCATTAGGTATAAAATTAGATAGATCAATTAAAAACTTATGTAAGAAAAATGATATTCAGATTGTATTTTATAAAGATAACAAATTAATAAAGATAAATAAAAATGAATATCATGCTAATAATTTATTTAATTATTTATAATTTATAAATCATTTATAAAATGAAATGCAGGGATTGCGGCTAAGTTTATTTTGGGAGCACAGGTAGAACACTGAAAGAAAAAATTCTGGAACATGGCAAAGCTTTTAATAGCAATAGAACAGGCATATCTGACTGGGCAGATCACTGCAAAAGCTATAAACATAACCCAGATTCAATTGTTAAGATATTATATCACATTATAGATGAAGGGGAAAGGTTGAATCTTGTATTATAAATACCTTCCCTTGTATTAAAAACGACAAATTTCTTAAAGTTAGTAGTTTTACTTTTAATAAATTTAAGAAATATATCAAAAATGAACAATGTTTCTTGTAAATAGTATTTATATTTTTCCTCTCCCAATCATTTTCAATTGTATTCATATGGTTTTTATTAAATTTTTTTATTGGTTCCACGATCTTATTGTTCACTATAACATATGACCATTATTATCCATATTTATTCACGAATGGATTATTACATTTTTTAATGTTTATCAAATTTATTGTTACAGTCACAAACTTATTATCTAAACTACAGATTGTTAAAGTAATTGTATTGAAATTCTTTTATGTAAATGAATTTAAGGAAGAGGAATAAGTTACCCTATCCTTTTTCATCTGAAGAAGAAGAGGAATTGATGAAATATAATGATTAAATAGTTGTCAAAAGAGTATTTGTTGTCGTTTTTGTTTCTTACGGGTCTTGCACCATAAAGATTTATTGTTAATTCAAGCACCTAAACAGTTACAACAAATCTTCAAACAAATATCTTAAAATACAAATTTGTATTTTAAAACAATTTGTTTTTTCTTTATTTTTAAAAGTAATAAATCTGCTTAAAACAATAAAATAAAATAAATAACTCAATAAAACTCATTCAAGTAAAACTGACAGTTTACCTGGGAGTTTAGCATCGTTTACTTCCTCCATCTGACTTCCACATCGTCAGTTCTATACCTATGAAAATAAATCACAATCATTAAAAATCACTTAAAAAAATACTAGTGTTATTAAAAAATAATAATAAATAAAAAAATGAATAGTTAAGTAATAAATGCAAGCATTTTATTTCCTTTCCTTAAAAGTCCTGCATCTGGAATGAGTACTTTTATGAAATCCTGAGTCACAACCTTTAGTGATCCAACTCTGATAATTATATTAGAAAATTCTAGGAGGTATAAAGTTTTCCTCTAAAAGCAACTCCTTATATTTTTAAAGGCGTTTCTTATTTTTACAAAGTGAATGTACATATACTAAATTTCACTCTGAGATCGGAAAGAAAAAAAATTAAGAGACTACACTAAAAAAAAGTATGAAAAGCAGTCTTTGGCAACAAACTTTTTATTGGTTATAATCGTTGGAATAGCAAGGTTGCAAATGAAAAAAAAATGTGATCATGAGAAAAAGTGACTGTAGCATTAGATGAATAAAAAGCTTATTCAGAACTTGTGCATTTAATGAAGAGGACTGATTAAAAAAAAAAAAAAAAAAGAAACTTATGAACATAAAATTTTTGTCAAACTGAGTTCTACAGAATTTTATTACATCAATCATATTCATTGTCATCAGAAATCAATTAGAAGCAATTAAAATCAACTAAACGTTAATTTTGTATTTCTGAGATCATAAAGTAACAAAACTTAAATGTTTACCAATGAGGGACATAGGTTAAGGTTCCAATTATCTGTTCATTTAGGAAAAACAAAAGCAATTTACATCTTTCTAGAGAACTGTATATAAAAAAATACTAAAAATAGATGAACACAATGGGATATTCCATCTAGACCATATCTTTAAAGTGTTTAACCCGTTCTGTACCACCAGCGAGTTATCTTGTCCTAGTGACCTTGACCACTGTGTGCCACTTCCCAGTATACTCGTCTTTGAAAGGTAATAAATATTTTCTAACAGATCGTTCTATTTGTTTCAGTTTTCTTAGAAAAATGATATTGTCACCTGTTTTATGAATTGATTTAGTCACTAAAATTAGCTTCAAATTATTTCTTTGAACATGAGCAGTATTCTAAAATAATGAATATCTGCTGGTTTGTAAGACTATTTAAAAATGCCTTCGAAAAAAAAAAAAGGATTTAATTTCAGTGAAATTATAATTTATTTCCTAATATTTAGGAACTTTATTCCAAGATGATTCTAAATTATTTTTATTATTATTATTATTATCAGTAAAAACTAAAACATTGTTATTGATTTTTTTTTTTGGTAACGTAAGCTTTGTTATCGATTTTAATCTTGAACATTTTTTCTTAAAAAAAAGTATAATATTGTCAAACTATATGTTTAAACTGTACATTAACATTTTCAGTACATAAAAAAACTAAGCAACTAATCAATTCTGAGTGAAAAACAATAGAAAGTCACATTTTAATAAGTTAGGCTTAACTAGCTAAAAAACTCGGCACGCAGAGCACTCCTCCGCTGCATAAAACCCGGCAGTGAACGGGTTAAAAGACTCTTTACATAGTCTATAAAGTCTAAATAAAAATACAAACTGAAAACTTTTAACTGAAGTCATTAATAAAGCCATACACCTGAATAGTTATGCAAAATATTGTAAAATTAATTTTTGTATAAATCCTGTTACATAACTATTCACGTGTACGGCTTTAATAATGACTTCAATGAATTTCAGTACACGTAAAATACTTCAAATCTGAAAACTTTTAACTAGGAAACATTTCCTTTATGTTGAAAACATGAAGGTTAAATCATTTAGTTCTAAACAAGCTTCTAAAAGAAAATTCACTCAGGAAATCCAAGAAATAAGAACTTTTATCATATCTGAAAAAATTGAACAAGTCAAAGTGAAAGTTATATTATAAATTCATAATCATAGAATCAATTACAAGCTTACAAGTTAAGATGCCGTAAAGTTTATTGCACGAAATGCACCATTTTAAGAAAAAGAAAACAAAAAATGTTCCAAATCCATATTTCTTCTTTAAATCTCTTCTTCTTATCATAATTAAAATAAAAACTACTAACACTCTCGAAACATTAAAAAATTATATT
>JAFIDM010000007.1:18732823-18744150 GCA_023159025.1 Thereuonema tuberculata | reverse complement strand
AACAACCAAAAAAAAAAAAAAAAAAATCGGGACTTTTTTAAATCGCCGCGGGACGCGGGACAAATTGTTAAAAATCGGGACTGTCCCGCCAAAATCGGGACGTCTGGTCACTTTAGGAAATGAGAAATGTTAATCTACAGGAATTTAAAACTGATTAGTAAAGATCACCGTAGTAATTTTGTTACTAGGCAAACTAGTCGAACAAATAAACAAGGTAATTAAAAGAAAACAAAAAAATAAAAACCCCGATATATATTTTTTTTAATTACCTTGTTTATTTGTTCGACTAGTTTACCTTCTTGTGAAATTCGTGTTCCATACATTAGAAATGAATCCATTTTTAATGTATCGTTCACTTGTAATGAAGGAATAATTTTTCGTGAACAGGAACGAAATGAAAACCTTTTGAAAATAAGTCTCGCCAAGTTCCGTTTTTATTTCAATCAATTAAAACATTCTAGGAAATCCATTTCTTTTATTTCGTTCATTTTATTATCCCAATTAAGGTATTTCCAAGGAAAAGGAGGAAGTTAAAGACAATTGTTTTACGGAAATTACAAAAACAAATGAAATCAATGGGGGAAAGGATAAGCGCAGAACAATTACATCCCCAGTCGCATTTCTGTTTATACATTATGTTGCTGCTTTGTTAAAGCAGTGAAGAATGTTTATCATCTACGGAGGTGAAGGTTCAGTGAAACATGGAATAAAAATCCAAGATTCAAATAATTTGATATATACATTATTAGGTAATATCAAGCATTTTTGATTAATACAAGGTAATTAATGCTTTAGACAGTGTCAAAAGCAAAGAGGCCCCATAATATGCACAATTTTATAAACAAAATTTTATTGGAGACGATCAGATCGTAGTCGGCTATATGCTTCAGCATTTCTTTCTCGTTCTGTCTCTTGTCTCTGACTTTGAGCGAGACCGTTCTTTACGCAAGCGTGAAGCTTCTCGCTTTGCATCAGCATCCGTTTTTCCGTACGTCGAGACATATTTCAATTTCAATCCCAACAATCGCAACAATTGCGTCTTTTGCAAACGCAACAATCACATTTATAATAATAAGTAAATTAAAACAACAGCAGGTTTCTTGGTTTTTATCAACCCATTATTAGCAAACCACTCCTTGAGGGGTCAGGGAGTGGTCGTACAGGTCTGATTTTCTGGACGTGGTCACCTACTTTTTGATGCTGAACACAATGGTGAAGGTTTCATTCTAATATCTCTAACCGTTTGGCCACTACACAGTGTGACATCCAGCAAGCATAAATGCAAGAGCGATCACCTATGTTTTACAGGCAAGCTGTAACATAGGGACCTCTAAAAAATGGGGGTATCCATAGAAAATAGCCCTTGTTACCTCACGTCAAGATCTACATACTAAACACCGTTAGAATCAAGCCGCCATTTTTTATATAGTTCTGGGAAATCCCGCTTCTTTGTAAGTCGTGATTTTACTCAATAATGAACAAATTGACAAGTTTGAAGTCATTCCATCTTACACGCATCAGTATCTCAAAATAACATTTAAGCTAAAAAAACTAGATTTCTGACCGTATCCTCTCCTTTTCACGGATTTATTAAGTTATTCTTCATAAACTGTTAAGGTAATATTGAAACGTAAATCTTGTGCGCATTGTCCTACGGCTTTCCGCCCCTCCCCCTTAATAATGTTAGAAAGTATTTGAATGACAAGTCGTACACTTTTTGACTTTTGAAAAACAAAAGTATAACATATCAAGTCAAACTAACTTCAAGTATTTGAAGTATCAAGTATTTTGCTACTTCGAAATTACCATGATGTAGTTAACTGCCGACGCGGTTGGCTGATTGTCTGCAGCCAAAATATCGAAACCATCAAGTTCAGCAACTGAAGTGCGAATTTAAAAACACTGATTAAATAATATTTGCCAGTATAAGAAAGCTAGATTTCTAATATAAGCATAAATGTATTAGACTAAATAAAAAATATATTAGAAATAGTAAAAAGGTAAAGGTATTTCACTACGAGTCATGCAGGTCCTTGGGTACGCGGGAGGTTTAGAATCCAATAATGATCCTTGACCAACGGGACTAGTTGAAGTCGGATGGTCTAATATTACGATGTCCCCATATTAGAAATAGTAGGTGATCCTAATCGTTTATTACTCATAAATTTACTGGAGGTTTCAGAGATCATAGAGAGAGTTAGCCATGGTCTTGGAGGAATTGGCTACTTAAAACTGCAGATCCGGTGTCGAAAGTACAAAATTCTGTAAAAAAGCAGTTCAGTACGTCTGTAATAAACTGTAAGAAAGTTCTTACATTTTATTATTATGACACCTTTATGTTACTGATTTTGCCTACCTACGTATATCATTAACATTGTGATGATTTTTATAGATATATCATAGTTTTATTTATTGTATTCTAGTTTATTCTATTTTTCTACTGTTCTTATCCATCATTATTTAATTTACTGTAAATTTTAAATTTGTCCGTTAAACTATCAAATCTGTTTGTTTATTTTTGAATTCCTAACAGTTGGTGGCTGTCCCATAATTCTCTTTAATTTAAATACCACGGTTAAAACCCGTTACAATCACATGTCTTTTAAATAAATTGTTAAAGGTCACCAACCAATCACAAATCACTGTACATAGTCTGTAAAAACCCTTGCTCTCCCTGAAATAAACAGATCGAGTTAGTTCTGAGTTTTGATCCAGTCCAGTTGTCAATCTACTATTATTTTTACGAACCAGGCCAGATAACACACCCACAATATCAGCTGATGTTTAATCTCTTCTCCACTAAATAGCAAACAATTTAGGACTAATAAAGAGGCATCATTTTTTCGAATTAGTGAAAAACTGAATGTAGAATGATCTTATTGCAATTCATTAAAGCAAGAAAGTATTTTTTGTAATCTAGCAACGTAATTATTGCATATCTCATACAAATGTATTTTACGTTTGAGTTCTTATCACTGATAGCCTCACTGTTTCTGGTAGAAGATGCATTAGAGCAATGCACAGTTGTGAAATCCCAAGCAGAACGTCAATCGATTGAAGATGGTCCCCAAGGAAGCCACGCGCACCTCGTCGTTATGGATGAAAGTGTTCCTGCAGTGACTGATGACACTGGTAGATGCATTATTAACAAATACCTGCACTGGAATCACCTCATGAGAATCCTCACTTCCTGCAATGTCTTACTCCTTGGGTGTTGCAATCCTAATCTATTGAGCAAAACAACTGAAGATAGCAACATTCATTGTAGCTGATGTAATAGGAGAGAATGTAAATATTCCATTGATACAGGGGAGGAATCGCCATTAACCCAGAAAAACCACCATTTGTCAAAAGGAAGAAAAATTCGAGTGTCTGAGTAGTGGAGTAATTCTTTTCACTCATTTATTATGATATTTTTAATTTCCTTCAGTTACAAATTGGGTTTATTCCTAAAATCTCTTGATCTTCATAAACAGATGAATATATAGACAAGCGGAAAAGCAACTGTCCCAAAATACTTGATGTTTTTGAGGAAGAATTCCGGCTTTTGTGAAGAAACTGTTAGTGAAAGCTGTTAAAGAAATGTGAAGCGAAGATTTAACATCTTTTGAATGCAAATTGCGAAGATGCAAACAATGCCACCAACGTAGAATGGTAACGCAGTAACGATATTTCATTACTTTTGAAAGACCAGATTAAAAGTCACCTACGACAGGAAATACTTCTTTATGTTCACAAAATCTTATCCATTTAATAATCCTGACAGTTTCAAATATGTTAGATTTGTTGATTCTTATTATATTCTCACTTGTCAGATCAAAAAACTTTAAAAAAGTCGAACTGAAACAAACAAAAAATGTTGAAGTTCTTATTGGATTCACCATTTGAATTACAGTAAAACCTCTCAAATCCGGCCCTCGGTAATCCGGCCTGATCCTGAGTAATTTTTTTTTTTTTTTTTTAATAACTAAATTTGTTTCCCTATTCGCGCTTATTCATTATGAGTGAAAAAAGAAAGAAAAACTTTGTCACAATGGAACAGAAGCTTAATGCGTTAAGGAGATTGGATACAGGGAAATCTGCAAAACAAATATCACTAGAGCTTGGTGTCAGAAAAAGCACATTTGTATTGTTCTTAATAAACATTTGAGTGCAAAATTATGAAAATGGGGTTAAAGTAATTAAACCTGGCATTATGTCTTCACAAAAATTGAGCTATTGAGTTATTTTAAGAACCCACTCGGTAGTCCGGCTTTTCTGTAATCCGGCCTACTGGCGCCACATTAGGCCGGATTTGAGAGGTTTTACTGTGTTAAAAATAAAAATTACCATCAAATTCATAAAAATTTCCAACCAATGAGATTACGTATAAAATTAAAAATGCGTTATATATGGGGCTGTTTTCATAAATTAAATTTCCAAGATTTTCTCCCTTACTCCTTTGGGGGGAAAATTCATAATGAACTGAAATTCGGCATCGTTTTCAAGTTGACAGGTTTATTTACGAAACACATTGGGCTCAGTCTTTCACATTATCCGTTTTTATCCTTTGAAAGTGGAATTTTTGGTTGTCAGAAGACGATTGTCTTTTCGCACCAGCACTTCAGTTGTCCCTCTATAAGATCCCAAATTTAGCTTCTAGGGGCCGTTGGTGTAATGCAAAATCGCCCGGTTAGACATAAGCTTTTTATATGGGTAGAATGGGTAATGTCTATCAAATATCTTCACATTTTCCCAGTTTTGATTAATCCGCAAATTCTTTCATTAATTGCTTTTTGCTAATTGCTATTTTAAACTTAATTTGTCCAGATTACATCAATAGCGGTTTTGATTAAGAGTATTTGGTTCTACCTCATATAATCTTTTCGTCTCTTCTTTGTAATTCAAAGCTGTGACAGGAAGGAATATGAGAACAGATGAAATCACAAAATTTCCTCTTGCAACATCCAAAATCGTTCAATGTTTAAGTTGCGATTTTTCACGATAGGGTAAATGTCCGTTAGGCTTATGTAAATACTTGAATACATTTTTCTTTATCCTAGTTCTACATTTAGTAGCTCATTGCAAACTCACCATAATGTCCATAAAATCAAACGGTTGTTGAGTCACTTTTAAGATTGTACAATTATTTCTGTGACACCTCATTGACACGTGACGGGACGAAAGTACTGTAACATAACAAGGCATCACCTGAATATGATTGAGATGTGAACTCGGTAAATTATTAGCATCCGTTTATTAGATATAAAAATAGAAATAGTTCTACAATAGATACTTGCAGAACTACTTAATTAATATATATCAGATTAGTAAACGTTAATTAAATAAGAGTTTTAATTAGGTGGAAGAGGAAGTGAATCATCTGTAATGGACGTATGAAATATAAATACAAACGAGGGTGGATTATAAATCCTAAGGTCAGGTTAATAGGAGGCCTTTATTTATAATACAAGAAGTGAAAAACATAACAAGAGCCTGTGACAGAATAACAAAAAAAAAAGGGAATAATTAAATAGTAAATTACAAATAAGAAGAAGCGTATTCAGACACAGTTGTTTCAGAACAGTTGAGCACTCATCAGCCAAGGTTACGCACGGATCTGGAGACTCAAAGGCGTAAAAGCAGATAACTTCTCCTTAAATTTAGATGATATTATAAATAAATAAATAAATAAATAAATAAATAAATAAATAAAATTAAACTGATCTAAGAATTTGCAATCCACTTTTAATATTATAATATTTTAATGAAAACCACACAATTTAGAGAATACTCTTGGCCATCGAAAACCTACAGGTTCAAATCATTATTGTATAAAATTATTAATAAAGACCATGTATTATATTATTATAGGAACCTTAACATATTAAATACATTTTTTTAAAGATTAAATTATTAAAATACCTGTTAAAATTTTTTTATTCGGCCTTACCTGCTTTAGATTAGCTTTCATCAATATATTTGAATACGTTAATCGTGTATTGAGTTGTTTTTTTTTTTAAGGAATTTTGTCGTATATACTAAAGTTAGGAATTATATCAATATACAGTATCAATAAATTTCTTCTTCTTTAATAAAGTACAATACAATTACTCCTCACTTTACAACCTATCTGCTTAACGACCACCCGCACTTACGACCTCCGCCCTTGAAGGTACAATTTCTATTTCATCGTCATCTCCCTTACATGGTTAGCTCCAGATAACCAAATAAACAAATAATAATGTGTACACTGCATGTCTTTTTGTGAGTAAATTTGAAGTTTGTTGCATAATTTTTATAATTTTATAATTCTACAACGATCCTATATTCCCGGCGCAAGTTCCTTGCTTATCGACCAATTCGCTTAACGACGTTTCGTCGGAACGGAACTCGGTCGTAAAGTGAGGAGTACCTATAGTTCTTAAGTTTGATTTCCATTACAACTTCGTCTTATACAACGTCTTATGAAAACAATGATAATGATATTCGTTGTCTGACAATTATAACTCATCATGTACTTATACTACTTTTTATACCGTAACTCTTTTTTGATCCTCTACAACTCAGGCAAATCAATATATATGTTTATATAATAATATGAAGAGTTAATGATTTATTTATATCTGAAAGTGAGCAATTGATAACAGAAACGCATTCGCAATAACTTCGTATCCATACACACATGGCGAATTTGACCCGAAAAACGTTTTTCATGTTGTAATAAAATCCAGACCGCTTCTTTAAACATGTGGCTATGCATAGCATATGGTAACACATTTTTGGATTGCTTGTTATAGCTGCCTGTTGCTCTTTGAACATTTGGAGTAGTGAGTGTTAGTACGTGTTGGTTTGGGAAGGGGATGAACAATAAAAATTATTGTAATTGTTCAGAGTTTTTTATTTTTTTATTTTGAACACAGTATCTGTTTTCCAAGGTTTACAAGTGACATTAATGTATTTCGTTAAGTAAATTTATTCCTCCCCTCAGAAAAACAAACGTAACCTTATCAAAAGTTGCTTGTGTTTTTGCATGGTTTAGTACCACACTAAATTTCACGAAATTTGTCCAAATTAAAAAAAAAAGTCAGTCAGTTCTATTAGATGTGGACAAAATAATTGGCCTGCTTAACCAACCTGAGCTTTTGACCGCGAGTTTCTGTAAAGCGCTTCCTACAAAATACCATCAAAAGCCAACTAATAGGATTGAACTAATATATCCGATAAACAGACAAACATGACGAAGCCAATAAAAAGATGCCGTGGATGTCCTTGTAAACACTTTCGAAGGAAATCAACCGTCTTCTAATGATATTAAATTTTAGATAACTGAAAAAAACCACATGAAAAAAAGATTAAAAAATCATCGACAAGATATCTTAAGTAAAATATTAAAAAAAAAAAAAAAAATATTGATCACAGGACGGAGTGGTTCTGAACACGAAGGCTGCATTCCTTTCATTCTGATATGTAAATTCCTGATTTTTTTGTTTGTTTGGAATTAGAATTCAGCATTTATTAAGGGTAAAAAAGTAATAATTCTTTTATGAGGAGTCAGACATAACTAACGAAAAAGTCAATAAAACCGTCTGCCTCATTGGCATTAAAATTTCACAGATCAAAGATTTCATTCCTTTCATTACAACACATTTTATCCTTTATTAAAATAATTTTGTAGTATTACCTAATAAGTAGAAATTCTTATATTGAATTTTGATTTTATATAATAATTAATTACAAAAAAAAAAAAAAAAGTTTCTGTAGGTACCTTTAAAAAAAATAAAATAAAAAGAAAGAAATTTTGTTTGATTTCGTAATAGATTTCGTGAAGGTAATTTCATGGTGGTTTTTTCTCAGGTATTTGAATCTTGGAGAATGTACCAAGGACATAATTTGATGGTGTCTTTGTTTTCCTGTTATTACGTGAATCAGTCTCCGATGCATTCTACCCTCGGGGTTGGATCTTTCCACTGCCGAAGAAGAAATGAGCGAAAAAAAAAAAAAAGAATTGAGAAAAATTTCCATTGCCATGACAACGGAGCGATCGACCAATCAATGCGTGGGAGTCGGCGTGACGTCACCGGAAGTGGCCGGTGCGATGGGGCTGCGGATTTTTCGCGCGTATCCGAAGTTGAAACGTTTTGAAGACCATTCTGTAGTGAATAGTCGGTGCCTCGACGAACGTTGGCCTATTCCCTCCATATAAAGGCAAAGAAGCCACCCCACACGAAACACAAAGATGCGCGAAATAGTCCATATTCAAGCCGGCCAGTGCGGGAATCAAATAGGCGCCAAGGTAGTATTTTTCTAGATTTTTATAATTAAATAATTTTGGTAAAGTGTTTGAGTTAAAATACGGGAGTGTGAAGGTTGCCGGTGGCGGGGAATACCTTCCCTGACATAAAGAGCCTTTGCGTAGGTGTCTGATGGAGGCCACTGCCCTTGTGTGCCCTACCGGTTCTAAAGAGCCACTGTTCTCGCCCTCAAGGGCGCGCATTCTTTGGTCGGTCTCTCCCCGTCCCGTGATTTGTGTCGCGTCCCATTTTAAGCCTAACCTTGATTCAGTGAAACCGATGTTCATCACTTGAAATTAAAAATTATTTATTAATTTTATTCATATTACGAAACAGATAAACGCATTCCAGTGAAAATTAAACTACAAAAAAAAAAGTAAAATAACCAAATAAAAAAAAAAGTGCAAAAAACGTAAGCCTTTTAGTATTTCTGAAATCCGTGATTAATAATAAAAATTTAATGAATTTTAAAGGTGTAGGTATAGGCGAGCATCGCACTCGAAACTCTTTAGGCCTAACTCGACCCTTCACGGCCCTTTCACAAAAGCGATTTGTCATTAGTGCTTTCTTTTCATTTGGCAAAGGACCGTTTGTTGTGCGTTTTGTTCCGCATAATGATCGGTGGAAATGCTTCCTGCCGTCAATATAGGTGAATCAGTAGCGAAAAATAAATGGTCGGATGCTGTAACGTGAAAATTGTAGGTCGAGGTTAATTATGTAGACCAGGCTGAAATCGATTCTTCCTCGAGCCGGTGTCTGGTGCATTGTTCACCCAGGGAAAGTCTGTGGTTGGTACAGGGGAACGTTTTGATTTATTATCAGTAGAATACAGAAGACTGGCATATTTGCCTGTAATATTTTTTTTTTATTTTTTTTTGGCGGTGGAAGAATTATTCAAATCGAATTACGACACATACACTTCCCAAAAATAAAAGTTAAAGCTCGATGATACACAAGAAAACGTCTAATGAAATTCAACGGACGAGGAAAAACGGATTTTTTTTACTATTTTGGATATTGTAATTTTCATTTATTATCCAAAAATATTTATTTTTTAAACTTTCAGATATTATTCTAATTGTCTCAGTAGAATGGTTGCCATTTTTTATAGTAGTTAAGGATGTCTTTATATTTTAACGCGTTAGAAAATATGTAAATTCTGAAAATTTTTATGTACTGTCGGAAAACCAATTCTCATTTTGAATGATAATACCTTTGAATACATTATTTTCTTGTGAAACATGATTCTATGGGCAGGATTGATAGGCCTACAGCCTCCATCCCAGCTCCCCATCTGTTTGCGAAGACTAAATTAGAAAACCTAAAAAAGCTACGTATTCTAATAGCGTTCTAAAATTTTACAGTGTTATTTTACTGGTGAAATTCTTTAGCATTTAATTTTTTGTTCCTAAAACAGATTCACTTTTCGAATTTATTTCATGGCAATGAAACTAAAATTGTAATTGCATTGATGATAATTAGTGATAAAGAGTAATTTAATGAATATTGGAGCACAGATGAAAACCTTTCATTATAACTATTACAGAAATCTTTGAATTTCTGAAATCTACATTTCATTAAACCTTGGCACAAAATGTTCGACATTTACTTGAAATGATTGATGGCAGAATTTAATAGAATTGATTTCTTTTATATCAGTGGACCCAAACACTTCAGATTCAAGTTCCAATATCAGATTAATTCAAAATTATGTTAAATAGTAGAAAAAAAAAATGCAGACAGTCTTAACTGGGATAAAAGCTCTTCCTTGATCATTGTTACAGTAAACAATTTCCCTGATCAGTCTTTGATTTTAATTTTTGTAAATTGTTTTACTAATTTTTTAATAATGTAGTTAAAGCAATCAAGATTACGTTAAATTAAAAGCGTTTCAAAGATATTGAAGTTAAAATTCTTTTTTTTTTTTTTTTTTGTCTTTAGTTCGTAAGACATTAAAATATAGTACGAATGGAAAAGTTAATTAACGGAAGAGAATTCAGTGCTGTAATTTGAAGAAATTAAATATCTTGTTTCGTTTTCTAAGTAAAAGGAAAAGAAAAAAAATCAATTATTATTTTTCGATATTTTTAAAACCCGATTTTTACTTAGAAAATAGAAAAGATAAAAAGAACGTTTATTCCTAATGAGTTGGCGGAAACGCAGCAGATTTCCGCTGAATTAAGTTACGATCGGAAGAAGAAAATTCCCATGAAGAAATGTAATTGAGGCAACGCATTCGAAAGGAATTAACGTTCATTGATTGAAAATCTATCATATTACGGCTGGGATAATTTCAGTTTTTTTAACGAAATGTTTAAGTGAATGAAGCTGAAGGATTACGAAACAACTAAAAGACAGAGTTCAACTGAAAATAATAAGTTTTTTCTTTCTTTTTAAATGCTAGTGTAGGAATTAAGATTTATTATAAAAACTTCAAATTTAAGATCACGTTAATTTAGTTTCTTCCTGCTATAAGTTTTTTTTTTTTTTTTTTTTAAATTTGCAGATATTAAAAATGTCTGTTTTTAAATGTTAAAGATATTTGGCGGTTGAACTACTTTAAAATCTGTCATAAACTTATGACAAGATTAGCAATTATGTCAAAGCAGTTACTACTCTGATAAAAGTTAAAACTTCACATTGTAATTGCTTTTCATTACATTGAGGTGCACTTAAAAAAATAAACCTGATCCGAAGGGAACTTATATGACTTATATTAATTTTTGTGAAGGGTCTTGTTAAAAAATAAATTGAGTGAATTTATTTGAAAAAATTCTTTTTTTTTTTTTTTTTTCCAACGAAGCAAGCAGTATCCTACTAAACTGTATTCTAAAGCTTAACTTAGTTTTAGAATACTGCTAAATTAAAGATTCTTTTTGTTTAGTGCTTAATTTTAATGATTTTACATAGTCTCCTGAAACCTGTATGTTAAGTATCCGATTATGCATGTTATTTGAAAGCTACTTTTTCTAATAGTTAGATACATTTTGTAGAATATGAGTAGATTCTGGCCATCACACACATTTCTAATTTAAATACATAAATAAAAATACA
>JAFIDM010000007.1:18679492-18694307 GCA_023159025.1 Thereuonema tuberculata | reverse complement strand
AAAAAAAAAACCTTTATCCTTTCAAAACATCTCAACTATATAATTGTTATCTTATAGCATCTTCTTATTTGTATTTAAGAAGATAATATTTGAAAGTTCTTCAATCAGAAATTAGGGAAATTATCAAAAAAAAATAAAAAATAATAATAAATAAATAAATAAATAATTAAATAAATAAAACCCAACTATCTGATTTATGAAGAACGAGATTCTTAAACAATTTCCCCCTTTCCTCTTTGAATGTAATACTTTTGAAAGAAATAACTTTTGAAAATTACTGCTCTCTTTAAAGGATACGGCCAATGCAGTGATTTACACCAATTATAGGTTTCTTCCACAACTGAGCCAATGTTCTGGCAACAATGGCAACAGACACTAAGGGGGCTCCCATTCCAGGACCTAGAAAATAGTAATTTAACCTTTATATGAATAACAGAATCAAAACTAAATCAACAAAAAATATTTTTTTATTATATTGGGTCAGGGAAAAAGTTTGTGGCTTTTTTTTAGTAAAATTCAACTAGTTTTCTTATAGTGTGAAAATGAATTATTTAAACCAAATAAGCTCCATTATTATCGACAATGTTTTGCCATTTTTCGGGTAGAGCCATGATGCCATCGGTGAAGAACTTCTGTGGTTTCCGGTTGAAAAACTGAATCAAGTGGTTTTCACACGCTTCTTTTGAAAGCAGTTTTTTTTCCATTGAGAGAGTTCTGCAGAGATCGGAACAAGTGATAATCAGAGGGTGCTATGTCTGGACTATACGGTGGATGCATCAAAACTTCCCAACCAAGCTCTCGCAATTTTTGACGGGTCATCAAAGAAGTGTGTGGTCGAGCGTTGTCATGATGGAAGACATGGTGTTGTCATGATGGAATCGTTCACCATGAGCTACTTCAAGTTGGTCATGGTGAACGATTCCCTTTCAATCCCACCACACACACACACAGCATCACCTTTTTCGGTGTCAATCCTGGCTTCGCGAACACTTGTGATGGCTCACCATCCCTTGTTCACGATCTTTGACGCTTCCAATTGTCATACGTGATCCATTTTTCATCACCGGTTATGACACGTTTCAGAAATGGCTCGATTTCATTGCATTTCAGCAGCGCATCACAGATGTTAATTCAGTCTATCATGTTTTTCTCGCTCAACTCATGAGGAACCCAGACATAGAGCTTCTTTTTGTAGCCAGCTTTGTGTAAATGGTTCAAAACAGTTTTGTGATCAAAGCCTAGCTCCATATCAATATCGATACTGCTGATATGGTTATCTTGCTGGACTTTTTCAAGAATTTCATCAGCTTTTTCAGTGAGTGGACGACCAGACCGTGCCGCATCTTTCACATCAAAATTACCAGAATGAAAGCGAGCGAACCATTTCCGTGCAGCAGATTTTGATAAAGTACCTTCACCGTACACAGCACAAATTTTTTCACAAGCCTGCACAATGTTCTTCCCTTTGTCGTAATAAAATTGCAAAATATAGCGAAGTTTTTCATTACTTTTCTCCATTTCAAACGCAAATAACTTTCCAACCACTTCACCAATTTCGATGTTTGTATACTCAAATTAACGCTCGAAGTGTCACCTTTCCAATGAGCATTTAGTGGTGTCGCTGCGATCTGTGTTTCCGGCGTTATTTGCAATTGACGCCATCTATCAGGAAAAATGCCATGAACTTTTTGCCTGACCTAATATGTTTGTCAGTGTATTATCAAGTTACATCATTTTTTATTTGCTTTTCATAAATTTACGCAAACTCTTCAAATCCTCCCATTCACAATAATTTCGATTTAATCCATCTCTAAGCAAAGTTAAAAAGCTTCTACTCTCCACTGCCACCTCTCCCCAGTTTTTTTAATGAAGACATTCACTAATTTATAATTGATATTCCAATCCCCCACATTTCTATCACATAGGTAATTCACAATGTTTCTCTTATATATTTATTTTGAAATTCTTGTTCTCCATTAAATATCTTTCAATCCCATCTACAAAATTACCTAAGTTGCGTCATCTTCTAAATTTCTTCTCTTCCCTTCCTGTCCCATTTAACTATTAAACAGAATTCTGATGCAGAACTCTTAAGGGTCTTGTAACTTTTTATTTACTTTGTAATTTTTCATTATTTTCTTGTAAATGAAGCTCCAAACACATTTATTTCCTAACAAGGAGTTTTGAGTTCTTTCAAAAGTGGTATTTAAATACATTAAATTTTATTACTTTGTTATTTAAATTTTAAAATAAGTTATTTTTTACCTTTTGTATAACAAATGACATCAATATCATCGCTTGTCACAGAAGCTTCTGTCAACGATTCTTTTAAAACTTCTAAAATATATTTCTGGTGATGTTTCGCTGTATCTCTGGGTAAAAAACCTGAAATTGAAATAACAAAAAATTCGAAAATGTTTGTCATCAATAAAATGAAGCTTAAAAAGCTAACTGTATGGGAATTTGAAATTCAGCTTACAGAAGAAAAAAAGACGTCCAAAAAAGAAAATATAATAAAATAAACTAATCCTTAATTGGGCCTCAGAGAAAGGCAGAATTACATTTCTTTATACAAATCTATCCCATACTTTTTTTTTAACTACTTAAAAAATATATAAGAAAACATAAGAGAAGTAAAGCTTCAATCCTAAGTTTTATTTATTTTATTAATGGTGAAAATAACTTTGCTTAAACATTTCCTTAACTTTTGTCACTTATTCTGAATTGATATCCAATAAAATCTTAGCAACTTCACGACAACATTCTCTATCAATATTTCATGCAAAACACAACTGACAAAATAAAGGATATTATATGAAGATAAAAAAAAGTATTATTATCAATAATAGTAATAATAATAATGTAAAAATAATTTTCTAAACTTAAACCACTCAATCAGTAAGCAAATTTTTGGTGATTTTACTCAAGTAAACTGACCTCTTTCTCAAGAATACAATTTTACATTTGAAAACAGCAATGTAGCAATATTACAAAGACAAAGCTATTAATAATGAGAGATCTTACAAAACCTGACAAAATGCAGTGTGATAAACTTTTGTCATTCAGAGAAGAAATGAGAAAAATGTTTTTTGAACTTTGAATCTTGTTTTTAATTAAATAATTAATTGAAGTCATCGATACATTTAAACAACCAATGTTCCAACCATATAAAGATTCAATGAGTTTCTGAAAAGCTTTAAAATGAGAAATTACTTCCCATTAAAGTAATCAATATTTTTAGTGATGATTTTTTTTTGTCTTTAAACAAATTTCCATTCCTAAAACTAAATGTTACGAAAACTTGAAAATTAATAGCTTTTGCAGTCACTTATAGATGTGGTTTCAATGCTTCGTATTTTCTACAGGATTAGACAGATAGCTCCATTACTTGTTTCCTATCATTGTTGTTCATATAAGCTAACCAATAGTCTCAATTCAAAAACAAATTCTTATTCTTAACTACTTTATTATCCATATGAGAACAGAAGGTAGTGTATGCACATTCCCAATACAGCTCTGAATTAACAGCTGATGATCAGATGAGGAAATGGCAGGACATGTTGAGAATGAGGTAAACTGGTAAATGAGGAATTTGTAAACAGGCATTCTTTAAGAACGTTGGATAGCAGTAGAATAAACAACATGATTGGAGAAACTTTTAACTTCGCCTTCCATCCATCCGGATATCAATAGTTATTAGGAAAGATGCTTTAATTGTTGAGTGCTGGCAACAAGTAACAATCAATCGATCTATGAATCAGTTATTAGAATTAAGGGAAATAATAAGGCTTTTAACAAGAAAGGAATCTTTTACGTTGTGTTTCAGAATAAAAGTAAACAAAGATATTTTTATTTATTTGAAGAAGGGGAATATTATTAAATAATTTTCTAAATGAAATAAAGACAACATAGAAATTTATTTTTAATGTAAAGTTCTTCCAATAAAGAGAAATTGAAAAAAAAAATGCACTTACTTGTAAACAGGATAAAAAGGAATAAAAAAAATGATAATTAACTGACAGTTTCGGAATGCAGAGTATATTCCATCATCAGGGACGACACAAACATATAGGACATCACAAAACATTTAGGATGACATGAAGTGGGAATACATAATGGGCTCCCAAGTGTTTCGTGATGTCCTATATGTTTGTGCCGTCCCTGATGATGGAATATGCTCAGTATTCCGAAACTGCCAGCTAATTACCATCTTTTTTTATTCTTTTCTTCCAATAGTTCACTCGTTTCTTGTGCAATATTTTTTTCATCATCATTTCATCTTTTTCCCATAAACAAGGTCGACCTAAACAGCCCAATCCCAAAATGTGGTCGTCTTTATTTCAAGCTCATTACTTTGTTAGAGTAACCTTTACACTGATAGTAGTTCAAGTATTTATAGAAGATAGCTTTTTCAGATACTATCAACTGTAATTAAGACTTTACTAAATATTATATATCTGTCATTGGCTTTATTGTTCAAACAGAGATGCTGGCCAGTGTAAAGCATCTTTTTTAGATGCAAATAAGAAACAATGGATGATGTAATGATAGTAGTTAAAAATAAGAACATTCATATTCTTTAAGAATATTCTATTATCTTTATCTTTATGATTAATATACGTGAAGTTGTTCTGTGAAATGATATGTAAGAAGTATTTCTTATAAACTAGTCTAAGAAATAAATTATTAATAGTTACCTTCACCAGGAGGTGTAACATAAGTACGTCTGGGATTGGATAAAACCACTCCATCTTTCACAATACCAACACCCAGCTTATTAGCACTGCCTTCAAATCCAATCGCTATAACCATTTTTGTTTGCCTAAAATTGAGAAATCGTAAGGAAATTATTCAAAGAAATGAAACTTGTAACAATATTTGAAAAAGTATTTGTGACAATATTTTTTGATTCCATGATCTTAAAAAAGCATACAAAGAAATACAGATTTCAAGAATGAAAAGAAAATTGATTGACCATTATAGGGCATGGGTAAGATTTAGGGAAAACTGAGAAGAGTGGTGAAGACAAAAGTGCATTAAACTAAAAACGGCTTTTGAGGTCAGATGTTTTAACTACGGAAATGATGAGGAAGGAACATTAGGGAAAATTCAGTCTATTGGTAAGAAAAAGGTTTTGGAAAAATTGGTTTTTATTTGGTTTTCTGTACAATAAATACAGAAGCAACTAGATTTACAAAAAGCAGGGAATTTTATGTTTCAAGATTGAGAATAATACAATTTGGTTATGAAAATTATCAAGGTAGGGCAGGAACTTAAAAATTTCACCAAATATTTTAACAATATTACATTAATGTGGATTATTAAATTTCACATCAATCAAATATTGAATAACTTATAAAACAAATTAAAGATAAATAAAATACAGCTGTTGAAAACTTCATTTAGAAAAAAAAAAAAATATGGATTTTGACTACTTATTAATATTACTAGGAGGCTTAACGTCCGTGTATTAAAATAAGGTGAAAGTGAAAATAAATAAAACACACTTAATTACAAACATGTAGGAGACAGAATTAAAAATGATGGCAATAAACTGACAGTTTCGGAATACTTTGCGTATTCCTTCATCAGAGTGCATCTGATGAAGTTCTACGCGGATTATTCCGAAACTGTCGGTTTATTGCTATCATTTTTAATTCTCTCTCCTACACATTTGAAAGAAATTGGGTTTTAATTATTTTCACTTTCACTTTACTTATTAATTTTTGTTGCTCGATATAAAACTTTAATTTTAGCTTTAATTAATAACTTATTATATTATTTAACATTAAAATATTTTTAAAATAATTACTGATACCCAGAAATAACTGTTACAACTGTATAAATACATACGTGCTTCTTTTATTAGGAGGTTAATCAATGTTTTTTTATCAATTCCAAATTGTAATTTTTGTTTAACAATAACAGCTAAGATTATTTTTGCAATTCACTTCTCAAAATATAAATTTTTTTAGAGAGAGTTCAAACATTGCTTCATCCATTTAAATGTGGGGAGGAATGTTTGGATTTACTTTGTGGTTACTTTTATACTTCCATCTGTTTATTTTCAATATCATTTAAAGAATCACTAGATATTTCCAGCCTACCCCTTCTAAGCCATTAAATTGCTCTTATTATTAGACTAATAACAAAATAAAGATATGAAAACTTTTTCAAAAGATTAGGTTGAATTAATAAAGTGAACTTTACAGAAAATCTTGTAAATTTAAGTAAAATTATGCTATATAGAATTCTTCAAATGCACTTGCTCAACATTTACAAATATGTTAAATCACATGTTAGGTATTCTATGGCAAATGGATATTTTATTCAGCAATGGGATTTTTATTATTAGTAATAGTTTAAATAGTCAACAAAGTGAGCACATTTTGGTAATTGAAAACCTTTTTCAGCTAATTAAACTATGAAAGCTCTTGTAACAATAAGAATTTTTTTTTTTAACAGAATCTTTCATTTTAATTTCATGGCAGAATTATAATGATAAAAATCATATGTAGAGATTTGAATATTTTTAGTCAGATACAGCTAAGGAATGCTGGGTGATGAAGATTAGAAATATTCTGTAACTATTATACAGTGTACTCTTGATATCTCGAAAACCTTGATATGTCGAAAAATTATTTTTCCCCTTGATATTATCTATTAATATAATCTCGACCTTGTTATCTCGAATTTTTTTTAGCTTCCCTTCGACTTCGAGATATCGAGAGTATACTGTATTTATATTTATTTAATTTCAATTGTGTTTCTGATTCCTCCATGAACTTTACATATTAAATTCCATTATGTACATAATTTTATTTTGTTGAAATTCAGGTAATGCTCTATACTTTAAGTTTGAAAGCGAATTGAATATCCATTATCTTTATCATGAAATCCATATTTAAGCAGTAATTTACATTAAAATAAATTTTAGCTACTTCATTCAATGTAGGCCTTCTATCTTGAGACAAGTGTCATTTTTCTTTTGCACAACTTCATTTTTTTTTTTTTTAATTTTGTTTTATAATGAATTATTATTTCAATTAATTACAATTTTATATCCACAGTTACCAATGATTTGTGTGATTACATTATAAAGATGTTATATGTTTTTGCTCTAAATTTCGATTTCCTTTAAAATGCCCTCATAATTTATTTTCTCTGTCAGCATAAATATAGAAAGTTCTCAAAAAACAACAACTTTATTTAACATGCCTGTGCTTTATATTCTCATAACTGTATATTAAGTTGTCAATAAAAAGCAATTTTGTTAATGTCTTTCGTAATCTTAAACTGCTTTTACAGCAGAAGTAAATGGAAAGTATCAGAGACTCAATGGTGGAGGTAGTTTAAATAGAGCAAAAAAATCAATACTTATTAGTAAGTATTAATGATCAAAAATTAAGCCATTACACCTGAATAAGACATAGATACAACTAGTTTCAGCTTCTCTCCTTGTTAAGTCAAAACAAGTTGTATCTATTTATGATTAAGTGTTTGTTAGTGTCTTTTTCAGGTTTATCGGCTTAATTTTGGAAGATTTAATATGAACAGTACACGTAAAATTTATTTCCTATTAGTAAGTATGTAGATAAAAAATTATTCTCAGAGTAAGCAAAATTTTGTAAGTAGCAAGAATATAACTTTTGCTTCAATTTGTAAAACACTTTTCCAATATGATGTTAAATTGCTGGTAACGTTTTTTTTTTTCTTTTATCTTTGATATATCTTGAATACAAAAAAATTTAAAATGAAATAACATTCGTAAAATACATTCAATTTTTTTTAAAAGCTGTAATGACATTTTGATTCAATTTTTTTACTTAATTAAAAGTATATTAAGTAATAAGCATTAATGGATGGATATATAAGATTGATGAATATATATCGTCCACAGACTTTTCACAATTCTGCCGATTTCGTCCAAGATGTGTCTTGAATCATCTAACTTCGTCAATAGGTTACAATACGGTCTGGTTTTTTTTTTGTTTTATGTCGTTCCAAAAGAAACTACGAAGATATCATAATGAGAAATGAGAAAATAATTTCAAAATTCTGTGAAGACAATTCTGGTTTTGCAAAATGACTGAATCTTACTAAAACTGAAATTTTCGTGTCCTAATATCATTAGTAATAATGACAAGATATGTAGTTTCAAGATATGAGAATAAACTTCTAACTGAAATGAAACGGTCCATCCATTTCCACTTTTAAAATAAACCCAATGACTGCTATAGCTACTATCTTACATTCTTACATTATCAAAATAAAAATGCAAGTGTTCACGTTGCAGACATGATTTGCAAAAACAACTCCAAAACATTGTAATGAAATGTTTCTGATATAAAATCAAAAAAATAAGGTATTTCGGTATTTGAAAAGAGCTCTTTCATTTCCATTTTTTTTTACCTAATAGGGTGTTGTCATATTCTCGTTATTTAAACAAATATTCATATATTTCGTTTCAATTTTGCCTCCTATCACAGTTCCACCATGTGCTCAACAACCATGCTTTATGGTAGACTGATACATTGTATTTATATTTTTATTTTTTAATTAATAAAAATCATGCATCTACAAATTTAAAAAATTAAAGATTTATCCTACAGCATTTCAAAAATTTAAATGGATTTTTTATATTTATTAAGCAGAATCTACGATTTTATTCGTGCATCTCAAAATTTGTTGAAATCATCGTGCCATACAATAATTTTCACCCAATGTTTACATAAAATGAGGACAAAACGTTAATAAAGTCATAAGAATCCAGAAAAAATGACAATCAAAATTGTTTGAACTTTTTTCTGCTAATAAATTTTACATTTTTTAAGTGTGATAAAATAAAATTTCACTGCAATCTCATTACTTTTTTCTGTGACGCTAGTCTAGATGAGATTCACTTTCGATTTAAGATAATTAAAGGAAATTTGAGCATTTTATTGTTTTAATATATTAGAAAATGTTACAATTAGTATGTTACAAGATCATATTATCTTGATTTTTCGTTTATATTTTTATTCGCAATTTAATAATAATTTCGATATAACTGAAAATGAAGGATTTTTAAAAACGATAAAATCAATCTCAGCATTCCAGAATTTAAAATCAAAGATATTCGGTAAATAAATAAATAGAAACTTTTCTTTATTACGGTTTACTTCCGGTGCAAACGTTATTTGTAATTATGTCATCGTCTGTTTTGCTATTCATTTAAATAAATAAAAAATAAAAACGGAAATTAATTTAAAAATGGAATATTGAAGATAATAAATATGAATTCCCAAAAGAATAAAATTAAAACTGCATCAGCAATTAATTTCAATATAGTTTCGAAAACAATTTATATAATAAATAATAATTATAAAAATAAATATATCCTCTTAAGAAAAATTGTTTTATTTTTAGCATAATATACGTTAATACAAAATATTCATTTTATATTTTGAAAGGGTACAGTAAGAAGCCCTTTTCAACTTCGAAATTTCGTCCATGTAATTTATTTATAAGTAGAAATTGTGATTTTTTTTTTTTTAAAGTTATTATGCTAAAATAAAACAACGTATTAAGAAGACTTAAAATAACATGACAAAAGGCTTGTGTACTGAATATCCTCAGGAAATATGAGCTTTGTCTCCCCACCAAAACAAATCGTAAATATATGGCCATATAGTAATCAATTTAATACATTAGAATTACGAGTTGTCTTTTAAAGTGACAGTGGAAACTAAAATATTTAAAAAGAGATCCACATGATCTAATTTGACCCACGTGGTTTCTCTTGTGGCCTTCTGGGTTGTAAATGAACATCTAGTCATAAGTTTCCGATTGAGAAGGTTACCGAAATGTCATTAACTATGTGCATACGACATTTTGATAAATTTCGGAAAACTTTTTTTCCAGTCCTATATTATAAAAATTACTCAAGTCTACCTGTAAATAATTCAAGGTTCGTAGAAAAAAAAAAAATTACAGAAAAATCTAAGAAATGTAATTACGAGAAGTTACTTAACTAATTAGTCTTAACTCAGAATATAGTGGCTAACTATTGATCAGTTTTGGTAATGATTTATTCAGAAATCTCGGCATATTATTTTTTATGTAGTTAATTTGCTGTGTAGTCGTAAAACTCTTCCTTCGCATAAATTTCCGGTCACCGTATTATTCAGACGTAATTTATCATGCTATTACTACGTTCTTTTATCCGCAAAATCTTAATTATCATTTATTAGCATTTTTTTTTATGATTTCGAATTATGTGTGAAGCGCAAAAATAAATTTACAAGGCACTCGACAAAAATAAATATTTTTCACAAAAACTGTTACATTTTAAAAAATAAAATTTACTTATTAAAGTATTTTAATTTATTAATATGTTATTTACTGTGCAGGATATAATAGTCATGTATACGGAGACTACATTTGCACGAATTTGTTTTACTGTTGTACATTTGAGAAAGAGAACCGTAAAAACGGGTTCTCGAAACGTAATGGTGTTGTATAAAATTTTACAAATATTGCGCAAAATTGGTCTCCGTAAACATGATTAATTAATTTAATAATATTGCATATTTATAATTTTCATCATTATTATTACTTATTTATTTATTTATTGCATTTTATATTTTATCAAGTAAAAAAAAAAATATATATTTATTAGAAATACTGTATTTTAACTATTTTTACACAATCGCTTTGAATAACTCTCTTACTGTATTTTGACCCCCCCTCCCTTTTTTTTAATTAAGGAAAAAGGAAAAAAAAAAAAGACGAAGAAAACGTATTTTCATCAATTATTTATTTATTTTTAATGATTTTAAATGATATTTGGAATTGTGAATGTCAGCCTATTAGAGTATTTCAGAACTTCAGTGTAATAAAACAAAATAAAAACCATTAGGAACTACATCAAGTTCTGTAACATCAACAAAGTTTGTAGATTACTTTTATTTAGGAAAATCATAGAAGCTTACCATCTTGAATTCATCCAATACGTATCCCACTGTGATCTGATTGGTTGTAAAGTTGTGAACCAAATATTTAAAAAAAGTTTTTTTTTCCTTTTTTTTGGATGGTAGGGTACTTCTGGCACTCCTATCAGTGATTGTCATAGAACAGTATGGTTCCAGCATTTTAACGATGTTCCAATACTTTTTCAACATTTTTTTAATGCCTACTAGCACCAAATTTAAGCTTTACGGGGTAGACATGATGGGTAAAATAGACCTGGGTTAAGAAAAGTGTGATGGATAAAATTAAGGTGACCAACCGTCCTCCTTTTTGAGAAGGCTCTGTCCTCCCTTGAGAAGTATCCTCCTTTTTGATGTTTGAAGAGTAATATGTTTTCCTTTTTGATATGTGAAGTTTAAAACCTTTTTTTTTTTGGTTGAACAGATAGCTTTATACCCCTGAAACCCGATAACATTTTTTTTTCTTCAAATTATTTGCGTCCTCCTTTTCATTTTAGAAAAAATGGTCACCTTAATAAAATCAGCTACAGTCCACCAGGCTATGATCATGACTTCTATTGTGAACCTGTGGAGTATGGGCGCTTTTGGATAAGATTTCCTCTGCAACAGTGGATCTCGATGTTTTTAGCTCCTTACTTCTTACTGCTGGTCCTTTTCATCCATAAAGACAAACATATAACGACTCTCCATCTTTGATCATATTAGTGGCTGTAGGAAAACAACTAAATAACCACTTGGATGTGATCAATAGCTTTTATATCATTTTCCAAGAATTTTCTGGATGATTGGTTACTGTTCTATGCTCTGTTGTGTGGAGGGACTGTTCCACTTTCGCATTCCATGCATAATAACCTAATATAAATATGAAATATTTAAATATAAAAGAAATATTCTAAGAAAAAGCTTACTTTTTTTTTTACAGGATACCAGGAAAGAAGTGTTCAGTTCAAAGTATTTCTCTTCATTATGAACAAGTTGGCAATGGACCCCATCCAGTTATCTGTCTTCCAGGAGCTTTGGGTAATTTGCTTCTATCTCTTTTTACTGTGTGTCTGTGTCTCTCTCTCTCTCCTTTTTATATAAATTTTAGAAGTGATTTCAATAATTGTTGTTGATAGAATTTGTTTATTTTTAACAGCATCTCTTCAAAAACATTTAAAGGTAATTTTTTTATTATTAATATATAAACTTGTGATATATAAAGAATTATAGATTACATTTTAGAGGCTTTTAAATATCTTTATCAAATGGAAAGACAGAATTTCTGATGCACTAAAGGAAGTATAACCCCTTAAGTACAACGGTTTCAAAAACAGTAGTTGGGGAATTAATTAGCTGAGAATTGCAAATGAACACTGAAATTTTTACTGTTAGTTATATTTCATATGAAGATTCTACATGATAAAGTTATCAGTATTTATTGTATTTAAAATAAAAAATCAAAACAATCATATTTTCCATGGAATGTACCTTTTCCTTCTCTCATTTCAATGGACATTTTGTAAAAGCAAAGAAAAGGGGTTATAAAGGCAATATATTGAACAGCCAAATTTTCATGATAATGTAACATTAGTTTTATTTTTGCACCACTGCATAATAGTCCCAGAAAACATTTTGAAGAGAATAAAATTGAATGAGTTTCAGTGTTTATTAACATATTCTATATTTTTTTTAAGTAATTGAGCTTAAGGTTTTCTTTGTCTTCCATTCCTTTTTACACACCTATAGTGCCCCCAAGATAGTTTAGCTTAATTGGATGATTTTTCATCCTTTTATTTGCATTTACAATAACTGAGAAATATTTATTCTAGAAGGCTAAAATTTTAATGGTAGTTTGGGAAAATGGCTTTCAATGATAAAGTTAGCTATCAGTTCACTGTGACATGGGACAAACGGTTACCACAGTTTCATATAAAACTAAAATTTATTTTAATGCTTCGTTAACATTTTGTGATCTTACATAGCTTGTGTTATACTTTGCTTATTAATTCACAACTTTTTATCAGTCTTGATTTTCTGGGTTTAAATTTTGTTGGTTCTGGAAATCCAAAAGTCAGAAATCGTTGATTGACTGTCTTTAAGATTGTCTTAAACTTGCATTAAAAATCACCTTTAGATGTGAACAATTGACAAGCAGCTGTTTAATTTACCAAATAAGTTTGTTTGTAGCTTAAATTTATTAACAGTATTTTAAAGTTGATATATTTTAATTATCATCCCTTACAATCTTTTGGGCTTTGTAAAGTTACTTTTCTGGTGTCAAATTGTATCTTCATTTATTAGTGTTAGTTTTATAACAATTTTCTGTGTCTATGGTAAGATTGTATTTATTCTTTCTTCCTAGGTTCCACCAGAACAGATTTTGAGCAGCAACTGTCTCATTTGAATCGAGATAAACTGACTGTGATTGCCTGGGATCCACCAGGATATGGATTTAGTCGGCCACCAGATAAAAAATTTCCATTAGACTTCCTCCATAAAGATGCTGAATTAGTGGTGGAACTCATGAAGGCAAGATTTCATTTGTATTCAGTATATGTATTCAGTGTTTACTCTTTTCATGACCTTTGTGTAACCCACAGAAAAGAACTTCAAACAGTATAAGAATAAGGTTCTGAAAATGCAAAAATAAAAAAAATAATAATTTGGAACATATAAATGATCCACAAATTGAACAACTAAAGAGTCACTAAAACAAGAAAGGAAAAACAGTAAATATTACAAAAAGTATTACTATAAAAGTAAAGATTAAATAAAAGTATGTAATTATACTAAAACTTGTAGTTTCTTATAAAAATGATTTAGATTAAAAATGATGGTAGATGATTTATTGTTCAAGGTATTATTATTTTTGTTTTTGTTTCAAAAATACTAGCTAAAATAAAACATTTGATTTGTGAATCTAAAAGAAGACAAAAGATACAATGATCAAGGAATTACAGTGTTACCTCCGAATAACGGACAGTCACGGGACCGGAAGTTTCGTCCGTTATTGGGAGGTGTCCGTTATTGGGGAGGACTATCTTTTTTCCATTTTTTAGCTTATAGCATGCCATTTAATGAAAAATTACGTACAATCTTAATTAAATTTCTATAATTACCATTGCGATATGAGAGAATATGAACAATTGCAAATTATTTACTATATTCCTTTTTAAATGAGTGTTAATCCGTTTGTCTTACTTAAAATAATGACAAAATTAATTACAATACATAGAAAATTAATTTCTAGCCATCCATTTGATGCCTTAAGCGTGTCCAATCCTAAAGTTTGATCGAATTCTCTGGCTTTTTCTTGGAAGCAAAACACCGCTTATAGGAATGTTCTTTGCATGAGCAGAGCGGAACCATTTTATGACCACTTCGTCGATTTTGATTGTTTCAGTTTTACGAAACTTCAAATTCTTCGAATATTTTTTTTTTAATTCACCATCCACATTTTTCTAATCTCATCTTTGTCCTTCAAAAGTTCACTTATCTGAGTTTTTCCAATTTTAAAACGTTCAGCAAAACAACGCACACACAGCTTTTCTTTTTCAGCAACTTAAAGAACAGTGAACAGTTTTTTCTTTCAGTGCCAATCTCTTCCTTTTTGACGCCATTTTAATTCGCACTAAATTTAATCAACAAGTCTATAGGATAGCTTTACGAGGGATTGACATTTACAAAGCAACTTCAGTGAAAAAAAGGGCCTCAGATTCGTGTATTGAATCATGGGACACAGATACAACATATCAATGTATGGTGGGACACCGATACAATGTATCAATGTATGGGACACCGATGTAAATACAACCATAATGCGTTTGTCGAAATGTTAATCGAAAAAAAAAAAAAAAATTTTT
>JAFIDM010000007.1:18666597-18679392 GCA_023159025.1 Thereuonema tuberculata | reverse complement strand
TCTAGAACATTAATTAAAAAAAAAAATGTATGTAAAGAAAAGAAATTAACCACACATTTTAAAGCTTTCAGCCAAATACATAAGAATATCTTTATTTCAAAAGCACCATTTTGGCTAAATAAGGCTATTTTGAATTAATACCTCATTGGTAGGCATTGCACAATTTCGATGGCAGTGTTAATAAACAATTTTGCATGAATTAAGAAAAGATTTAAAACTAAGGATGTTACTTTTAACACAAAATAACAAAGCATTTAAAATTTAACACTGCATGTTTAAACATAAGGAATGATTTTTATTAAATTTACAAAAATACTTCTCAAAAAACACCAAAAAAAACATGAAAAATTAAGTCTCAAATTCCAGGAATGGATATATGTACAATTTTATTTTTCTAGTAATTAAAAGATTACTTAAAATATTTTTGAAGATTTATTGGTCCCAAAATAATATTAAAAGCACATTAATTTTTAAATTTAGTAAAAGAATAAATGCTTCCATTTGTAAATTTTACCCATATCTAAGAGGATGCTCTAGGACATCGGAAATAGCAGTTTATTTCTGACTGAATTTGGTTGTGCATGTTTTTTTATAAGGTAAATAAAAGAAAGGCTTTTTTTTCTTATGCTGAGCCAAATTCCTTTCAGTTCTGTAAGCATTCTCTATTTTGGAAGACAAAAAAAACAAAGCAAAACAAAGGCTGGTAACAAATTTCTATTCAATATCCAATTTTTATGGAAGACTTCAAAACAATTTTCAAGCTTGTTTTGGAAGTCAAGGAATCAAGTTCAAACGAAATGCCTTATTTGAGAATCGGAATTGTTTGAGAATAATAATGCATAGAACTGAATGGAATTCTTTCGAGAAATCTGAAGCGATGAATACATTTATGCGGCATCTTCGGCAGCCAAATCCTCTTCATCTTCATCAAATTCTCCTTCATCGTCGGCAGTGGCTTCTTGATATTGTTGGTATTCCGACACAAGATCATTCATGTTGGATTCTGCCTCGGTGAACTCCATCTCGTCCATTCCCTCACCAGTATACCAGTGCAAGAATGCCTTGCGGCGGAACATGGCTGAAAAGAAAATGAGTTATTAGAATATCAGATGCAAATACTTTAATATAGCTCATTCTGTTAAATCACTGCCTGTAGCTATTAAATGTTTTAAATCCTTTCATTTCAGTAATACTCATTTACATCTCAATTATTAATACAATCAAGCTAAATTTTCTATTTTGACAATCGTGATTAAAAATAATTTTTTACTGAGCTATTTCTTGAACTTCAAAAACCACTTTAAAAATGTAATTGTAAATATTAGGAACTAGTTAATATGTCAAAATCTACAACTGAATGCATTCTGAAAGTGTATTCTAACAAAAATTTCTGCACTTCTACCTAACAAATCTTTATTGAAATTACATTAAGTTTTTAATGAAATCTTTTTAAAGACATGCTAACTATTTTTGGGGATAGGGAAATATTAAAAAGCTTTAAATATTCAAGATGTGATGAAATTAGCTGTCTAATAAGTAGTATTTACATTCAGATTCTATGTATTAAAAGGCAATCATTTTGGACAGAATCTTGTTTTAGTTTTTTTAGGAATATAAGTGGCCAAATTGAAAATTTCATCAACTTTTTGAGTTTTTGTTTTTGGTTTTTTTTTTTAAAAAAATCCTACCTGTGAACTGTTCTGAGATGCGCTTGAAGAGTTCTTGGATTGCAGTGCTGTTACCAATAAAAGTAGCAGACATTTTCAGACCTCGAGGTGGGATATCACAAACTGCTGTTTTGACATTGTTGGGGATCCATTCTACAAAATAGCTGCTGTTCTTGTTCTGAATATTGAGCATTTGTTCATCTACCTCTTTCATTGACATACGGCCACGGAAGATGGTCGCAACTGTTAAGTATCGTCCATGACGAGGATCACAGGCAGCCATCATGTTCTTAGCGTCGAAGAGCTGTTGAGTCAGCTCAGGAACAGACAGGGCACGGTACTGCTGGCTTCCTCGGGAAGTGAGAGGAGCAAACCCTGGCATAAAAAAGTGCAAGCGAGGGAAAGGTACCATGTTGACGGCCAATTTGCGAAGGTCTGCATTCAGTTGTCCTGGAAAGCGCAGGCAAGTAGTTACACCCGACATGGTAGCAGACACCAAGTGATTCAAGTCACCATAAGTGGGAGTGGTTAGTTTAAGTGTACGGAAACAAATATCATACAAGGCTTCATTGTCGATGCAATAGGTTTCGTCGGTGTTTTCTACCAGTTGGTGTACAGATAGTGTGGCATTATAAGGTTCTACTACTGTGTCTGAAACCTTAAAAAGAAAACAATGATTAGATTATGTGAATCAAATGGAGAAAATATATCTAAGACATGCTAGCATAATTAAAAAAAAAAGAACAATTAATAAGTTATATTTTATCAATTATGAAGGATTTGAAATGATTTAGTTACTTTAGGAGAAGGCATGACACTGTAAGTATTCATAATCCTGTCTGGATATTCCTCACGGATTTTGGAGATGAGGAGTGTTCCCATTCCCGATCCGGTTCCTCCACCAAGAGAGTGGGTAAGTTGGAATCCCTGAAGGCAGTCACAGCTTTCGGCTTCTTTCCTGACAACATCCAGGACGTTATCTACTAATTCAGCACCTTCTGTATAGTGTCCCTTGGCCCAGTTGTTACCTGCACCACTTTGACCTAAACCAGACAATAATCACATCTAATTCAGTAAATTAAAATTATTACCTAGGAACTTATTAGAATAACTGTTTAAGAAATCCCAACTAAATACAAATGAAAATACTTGATACTAAGCATTAAATGGCTGTCCTGAAACCCTATAGAAAGCAGCACAAGGTATACTAAATTTCATTTGCTCTACATTTTCATGATCCTTTACTGCTTCTTATTAAATAAGGAAGAAAGCCTTCAAATTTACTTCCTCCAGCCATTATATATACATACAACATGGAGTATTGAACATATGAAATTCACTTCTAGGTAGCAAAGAATACAAATCTTATGCAAAATGCTTCTACTGCAAGTCAAAACTAAATGATATACAAAGTGTTGTGTTGTTTTACTTATTATTTTTTTTTTTTTGCTGCTTCAATGTATGAATTTACTGCTTTAAAATAATTGCAGTACTTCAGAATTTCTTTTTCTACTGCAGCTATTTTTGACTATTTTTTAACAATTGTACATCTTGCTTTATGGCAAGGATCTTCAAACAAGGATAATTTACATAAACAAAATAATCTGTTGGATATCCTAACAAACAAAATCTAACTCTACCACATATTAGTAAATACCCATTGTAAAACTTGTGTAATGCAAAGTATAACTATTTTGCTTTAATTTTTAACTTTTTTTTAGCTCCAAGAAACTTTTTTGAAGATTAGGAGTCTACTAAACAAGACAAGCAACACTAAATAAGAGCAATTAGAAACTTACCAAATACATAATTATCTGGTCTGAATAACTGACCAAATGGTCCGGATCGCACCGAATCCATCGTTCCTGGCTCCAAGTCCAGTAAGATAGCTCTGGGAACATATTTGCCACCTAAGATAAAAATTAAGAAAAAAAAAAAAAACAATGTTGAAAGACTGATGAAATTAATTCAACCCTTAAATGTTAAAGGGTTACACTTTTTTTTTTTTGGGGGGGGGGGGGCGATAAATTTTCTAAGATTTGGATTTATAAATAAATTCTGAAACAATATACTCAAGATGAAATGTTTTAAATTAGCTTAAGATCAGCAAAATTCAGAATTGAGAATCCTTAAATATTTCAACAATCAGTTATACATGGGATAAGTGACAAAAATATTACTATTAGTTTTTTTTTTTTTTATTTACTTTAAAAACTTAATTTCAAATTAATGATGTAACTGTGCAGAACTGTGACTGGAATATCTGAGGATGAAGACTTTCAATAAACCAAACAAGAAACAAACTGTATAATAATTAAAAGTAATGTAGCATTGTTAAACAGAAGTGATTATCTGACATTTTTCATCTTATCAAAGTCTTTAATACCTCCAAGATATTCACTTTTGATGTCTGAAATCAGTAGAACAGTATCTTGTGGATCTGAAAACTTCACAACAGAAACATTTTCTTGCAGCTGCCAATTCTTAAGTTTATCAGGAATAAAAATTTAGGCATTTACTTAAAAATTAACCTTATTAAACATTAAATATCTCAAACTTACATTTTGAAAATCAAATCTTTCAGTTTCACATAAAAAAATTATATCTACTTTAAAAATTAATTTAGATTTCTGAAAACTAAAAGTGAACTTCATCAACAAACTTTTAATATTCTTGTACAAAGAATTTTTTTCCCCAAACTATAAATTTGCTATCTCCATCACTGGTGCTCCTTTTCAACAGTAAACCATTAATTTCTTTATTATTTTTGAGGTTTCTTGTCGATCATTAACTGCAGTTTACATGCATATCCTCAAATACCAATGTCATGAAAATTGGCCACTTAGGAAATGAAACTAAAGTACATTCTATAGCAAAAAGCATCTACAAAGTATACAGGTGCATTTCTCTCAACTTAATGTTTAATATCTCATTTACTTTTATTTCCTTGGCTGATTTTTGATAACTCAAGTGTCTGCATATCATGAGTAATAATGAGTTAAAAATTGTAATTGAGCCAAGGATGCATGTTAGGAGACCAGTGAATCATTCAATTCAGTAGCTCTCATCAGAAACTACGTTAAATATTTGGATTGCAAAATGAAAAAATAAAAATCTCAGACGGTTTACAATTTATAATGCAATTTCAATTCCATCCAATGATCGTTCAACTAAGTCATTATTGGGAAAAAAAAATTAACAACAATATAAATATTATTAGCTTGACATTTCTAATTCTTCATGTTCCTCAATTAAGTGAAATGGAATCCACAGGTAATGTATTCGAAATCTTTGTTAGTCTCTGAAAAGTTAGACTAAATATGTTATTCCATTAAGACAATTATGCATGCAATAGAAGAAAGTTTTTATTGGAAATGAAAAATAGTTCTGGACAATGTCCATAATTGAGGTCAATCGTTGCTGGATGCTGGAGTGGTTTCCCTACAGTAATCAATAGCAGTACAGGCACACAGCCAAGAAAATGTATCAATGCCAAAAGAAATGCATTGCACCAAAAGCAAAAAAAAAAACCATCACTCGAATGCAGTCTCAACAGTATTTTCCAGAATTCAATATTTTACAAGGACAAAAATCAAGCAGCAGCTGCTGACTATTTTCTAAGATATTCATTACTTGCTTATTGTAGTAAACTTATATCAATTCACGAAGTTATCTTACAATTACTATGCACTTTTTACCTGTGTAGGTAGTTTTTATTACAGATTCATCACACACAATAAAAATAAACACCACCAAACACACAGGATAGGATAATGTTTCTTCAATATAAATAAATTATACAATTCACATAAACTAATTGTTTATTTCGAAACAAAGGGCCTATATTATTTGTCGTTATTAAAAAAAAAAAATATATATCGTATTCTGTGAAGTGATTTTTTTTTAAATGAATATCATTTTCTGAACTGCCATCTAGTGTTATTTTTCTCTACTATTTTTCTTTGTAGAGAAAAAAAAAAAGATCTGTAATTTCATTGTTTGTGAAGAAATGCTAAAAGCCTCTTACAAACAGGAAGTACAAGATAAAACTATTTGTATCTGATCTTCCGTAATCTACAGTTCCTCTGAAACAGTTAAACTGAAACTCCAAGCAGGTGGTTCCAATTACGATCTGCAATAACATTTAAATTTACAAGGATCTAATAGAAATAAAATGTTACATCATTTTCAGTCTTCATAGCACAATCGGACGAACCATATATCTTAACCAGTATAATGAGGGAGGAAAAAAAATGTTTATTTCCTTGTTTTGTCCGAAAGATGCTATGATGTCATTTTTCCTGTTGTTCTTCACCCACCTACGCCCAGTGCGTTTTAAACAGATTTACAACAGCTTGACCTGGGTGGCCATTTAAATGTCTCCGCCCAACGAAATGAGTCATCTCACAAGGCCATCTCTCCATGCATGGTCAAACCACTGAGATAAAAACCGCTCATCCCCCGCAATCGATCCACTCACAAGGACATTTTTTTAAACAGTTACTCGGAAAAGATTTTTTTTTGAAAAGGATGAAAAACAATTAGGAAACATTTTTAAATAGACGACCACAACTGGAATTAAGGTCAGGGAAAGAAAAAAAGAAAACGGAGTCAAAAAGTTTATTTCAGAAAGGCTTGGCAGATTTAATATTCCTACGGAAATCAAAATAGTCAAATTGATTTGTAAAATTATGCACTTAAAGCAAAATTAATGAACATCTATGAAAAGTAAAACGTTCTTAACTTTAAACCTTTTATCCTAGAAAGCTGAAGGTCTGCATTACAGAGTTCTTTTTCATTTTGATACTAAATTCAGGAAAAAAAAAGTAGCTAAAAGTAGCCATAGTCTAAAAGTCTGGAAGGGGCGGGAAAGAGCCACCATATGCACAAAGCTGATGACAGGCGTGTCGCATGCATAATTGCTACATTTTAAATTTATAACATCTAGCAGGTTCTTAATTTTACTGATCATAAATTAGGCGCCTTCAAGATCACAATACATTCATCTTGAGCCTCCAAGACAGCAGTTTGCTATCAATGATTTCCATAAGGCATTCAAAAACAGATACGGCAACTTGTAATTTTCTGATGCAGTATTCTTACATTTGGGAAAGGGGGGGGGGGGATAAACATGCACACATACGGTACGTATATAAGCAAATAGAATTCAGTTTGCTGTTATTCAGAAAAGTGTTCTTCTAAAATGTTATAAATTATAATCACTAGTCTTTTATTGAAAATACAATTTTACAGTAGAATAGAATAAAATAAGAGTTAAAGAAGGGATTAATTAGAAAATTCAAGTTTCATAGAGTCCACTAAAACAATCATTTATTTTCCTGACTTCAATTTAAAGATACTACTGCTATAATTATAACCGATTACTGATTTTGACTAATAAAGAAAAAATAAATTAGGGATTCATATCTAAAGTCATCAAAAACTGATATTAGCAATCCTATTTACAAGGAAAAAAAAAATAAACCCTTGAATTTCAGTGATGCCTCGAAAGAAAGCGAAATTTATTCTAAATTCATTTCTATGCTAAATTAAATCTATTATTCTATATATTGTAAATTTTGTTCGTTTATGACAAAAAAAAAAGGGGGGGGGGGGAAGGTGATCGTCGATCATCTGAGTTTTCTTTACTCAAAACCCAAAACGAAACGCAATTAAAATCAAAACGATGTCAGGCAGGATAAGAAAATGATTAAAGTACAATTTTATAATGAGTACGACGTTAAAAGAAAAGTCCACATTTATTTCTATCTACAATCCAATCGCAATGGTCAAGCAAAAAATCTTTTGGAGACATCAAATTATGGTGATTTTTGAGTGTATATCCAGAAGCAAACCAAGCACATTTGATTATCTTTTGAAATTTTAATGAAAGCTAATTTTAACTGCAAAAATATCTTGTCTGAGAAGCGCGATTGGATTGCAGATTGTAAATAAATTGCTTATTGAAATTTTATTTTCCTTTAATCACTTTTACATCCCATCACATTCATTCTGATTAATTATGATTGCTTTTGTAATAGTTTTATAACTTTTCGTTGCAAATTTAATAAACAAAATCTAATTTCAAGGAATGTTTTTATCTATTATTATTTTTTTTTTCCTGTTCCGCTAGGATTCTGCATTTATGTTAATTGGATTTCCAATCTATATTAATCTACACAGTTCCGTTAAAATTGGTCATTTTAATGTTGGTTGGCGAGCTTCGTTGGTGTCGCGATCCCACTCAAAAACACTGCTAAAAATATTAAAAGTTCAAAGAATAATTATCAAAATTTCTCTCTCTAAATGTTATCCAATTAGAATAATTAGATTTATCTTTTTACTGAACTCTAAACATTCAAGGAAAATAATGATAAACCTTATATATTCGTTTTCACTAATTTTCTTATGTTTATTAATGCTTCCTGTTTAAAATGCGTCGCCTCCAATTCCTAATAAAGCTGCAATGACGTCATTTCTGCTGACGATAATCATGTTTTAAAGAAAAACCAGTCTTCGACTGCCCTTTTAAATTCTTTAGTAAAGACCTTATCACTATTAAAAAAAAAAAACCGCTTCCAACAAGACAGTTCACGTTGCATTGCTAATTAATCTTTTCGTGTTGGGAGGAGTCGGTTATGCAAAGACGACAACCAGTTAATTTCAAGAAACTGCCTCTTTGCTTATTCGGACCCAACAACAGGACTCGCCCACAAGCAAGCTCCTTTTGTAACACTGCACGAAGAGGCTGCTGCCCACAGATGTCACTAAACCATCTGTCCTTGCAGTCTCCTCTTGAAGCCAGTCTCATTTCTGGAGATCGAAGACGCTTCGCAGATCACTTCAATGATTTATACGAAGTTTTAGTTTAGATAATTATAAACGCATGACTCAACGTTTTCGGTACTTGTACTACTATGGGACCCAATTATGTTATTGTTATTCATCGAAATCCCACACTCCCACGACCATTGTTATGGTTCTGATGAGAAAATGATTCAGAAATCTTTAAAATGTTTTTTATAAAAGTTTAATATTTAGGCACTGCAAGTATAAAATAGTCACACAAGATACACGTATTATTAAACATCATACCACCAGAAAATAAAAAAGGTTAAGATACACGTACTTCAGTGCTTACAGTTTTCTTCTTAAAAGCTACATTTAATGCCAACTATCGCTTGTTCGCTTTAGGTGCGAAGTTCGCCTTGCAGCGACTTGCTTGTTCCGACAGATCGACCGCACGGCAGTCCTGCGACGAGACCGCTCGGCTGTCTTGAAATAATTAAAAACGCTCCACATTATTCCCCTTGTTTGGCTAGGCAAAGTTTGTCCTATCTTGGTCACGCTTATGCGATCACAAAATGACGCCATCTTGGACTGACTGCTCGGAGTTCAAGTTGATGACGTCATGACCGGTGAAGTTTGTTCCAGACAAAATCGATCACTACATAATGACCATATATGGCAAACTTTTTTTTTTTTTTTTTTGCAAAATACTATTAGGTGAAGCAATCCTAACTTATATTGATCGTGTATAATCGAAATTTTGCTTTAAGATGTTTTGACGTCATATTCTTTGGAAATATCCAAATTACTGAAGATGAAATATTTACTAGTTGAATTAAAGTTACACAATTCGAACCCCAGACCTCGATTCGTTCAGTGAAGATAGAATTCAAGTTAATGTGAAGAGAGGAATGATAAAACGAAGGTTTTCGATTAAGTCATCTTTACAACAACCCTTCAAAAAAGAAAAGGAACAACTCTATTCCAATTCATATTGAATGCAAATGCGTGGACCAAGGTCATGCAGTAATCTTAAGAAATCAGGCGCCATTACTCATCGGACTCATTTTGAAATTTAAGAATATAATTAAGCAAATAAAAGTACGACAAACCGAAACTATTTGTTAATCATTGTAATACAGTAAAACCTCGATATAGAGCTCCCGCTTATAGCGCTATCCCGTTCTTTACGCTCCTTTTATACAGTCTCTGGATGTTTTCTATGTACAATTAAACCTCGATATATCGCTGTCCCGCTTATTACGCTTTTAGATCACGGTCCCTTGATGAGCGCAATAACGGGGTTTTACTGTAATTTACAAATTTAAGGTCTAATAAAAATCCATACGCCTTCAATATTATTAACCATATAATAAATTTCAAGATATTTAAAGACTTCGATATTTATTCGGAATTTCATGACAGATTGACAACCTTTGCAATTTAGGTAAGTATATTTAGTTTTCATTCTTTAGATGTGCAGCTAGACTGCCACCACTGGCAGTGTGGTAGACAAGGGAATTACAACTCATTATTTCACACAGTTGTCAATGAAATAATTTAAGCAGTCGTTGAGATATTAACTATACAAGTTTCATTAATGGGCTAAAAAATAAGTTAACAGGAAATTTAAGTTAAGATTTTATTTTAAATCTTTGCATCAAATGCTTATAAAAGAAATAATACAGAATATTTTTATTTCAATTTATAAGCCTAATAAAATTAAAGTATTTTCTAGAAAGGTCTACAATTAACCGAAATTCTTCCATCTCTGGTAGAAATTGGGATTTGTTTATACAAAAATTTAATAAAATCCCGATTAAAAATGTTTCACATTTACATATATTTTTATATTTAATTTAACATTTATTTCTTTTCAACGTCAGTGACTAACATAAATTAAAACTTATAGCAGCAGAGTCAATACAATTAGCTACTATCATTCTTCTTACGAATTTGATCGTTTTTGAATAGGCTGCAAGATAGGCTGCAAGTTATTATTTATCAAGCTATTGGAAGGAAACGAGGCAATGAAGTGAAGGGCCATTGTTCCCCAATCCATTATCTTCAGGAGAACTGCCAATGTAAAAGAATACAATTTCGACAGTTATTACGGGTTATTAGACCAAGGGCTCTCCCCAATTTATATGAACTACTTTTTCAATTGATGTTTTGAACAGAATATAGAACAGCGACAACATTTCGGATAAAAAGTCGGCATTAAATGTTATCTCTCTCTTTTTTTTTTTTTAAAACCATACGCTTAACCAGTTATTTGAATGGGTGGAGTCAACTTACATATGATTAAAAAACATTACTAGAAGCACGATTCCCTGGTAGATTTCTACAGTTCGATACTAATAAGGTGCGATCCAATAGTATATCAATGAGGGTCATATCTCATTGTACTGCTTTCAAAAGTAATAAATCTTTATAAATTTAACTAAGGACGAATTTCTTCAGACAGATTTTGCAATGTTGTATTTGCTAGTCAACAAACGGATTAGTTCTTACTGATAACAATTCAAGGTGGAACCACGTCCAATCAAGTAGGTGACATAATTAAGTCTAATAGATCAAAAGCTCTTTTTCTATTCGACTGAACAGATGTAATCTACGATTCATTAAGAATATTACATAAGGAATAAGATAATCAATGCCAGCTCTTGACGTTCGTGTTCAGCTCCAATTATTCGTCAGTAATTATATCTTCCAAATACTCTTCCTTCAATTAGTCGATCGTATTATTAAGCAATCATCGAGATCGTTCGTTATTTCAGTTGTTTGTTTCTTCGTAAACTACAGAGGTATATTTGTTTTGTCCGTGAGGATCAGTGATCACAGCAGTTTAAGTACCAGAAAATATTTTGCCAAATATATACTCTTAGTAATAGGCAACAATACTTCAGGACAGGGTTTCTCAACCGATGATACGTGAAAGACTTGTTAGTGGTACGTGAATAGCAAATGGAGGATCTTTTTATTTTGAAACAAACGTTTTCATCAGAATATAATACGTGGTTTAATCTATATATACAGTATATAAAAAGAAAAGTCCCGACTCGCTGATTGACTCATCAACGCCCAGCCCAAACCCTTGGACCTAGAAAGCTGAAATGTTGCACCGAGGTTCCTTTTATGATGTAGACAAGGAATAAGGCCGGATTTTTCGAAATTCCCACGGGACAGGGAATAAAGAGGATTTATATTTTCGCTTTAAAGTTGCCTTATCGATATGTAGGTGTGGCGCCAACCCGCAATACATCTGAGTTATCCGGAGAAGGCCTGGAAACTCCTATATTCTCCGATCTCAATATTAATTTGCTAAGTTTAATTTTTTTATGCTATGTATGCAAGGGTTCCGGAGCGAAGCGACGGTACCCGCTAGTGTTTACATACTAATGAATGTTCTCACTTTTGGTTTTGGTGCTACGAGGATTTAAGAGGGTTGAGAACCCCTGTATTAGGCTTCAGTATTCTTTGGTAGCGCAGCTTCAAACAGCCTTACATGAATATTAATTTCATTTTCTGTTTCGTATCATTCAAATATTTATTTAATGTAGAAGTGCAGTATTATATCTAATCAATAGTGAATTACCGAAGCTCAAGCTCTAGGAAAAAAATAAGACAATAAACGTTCGTTTTAAACGTTTTCTTTCCCAATTCATTACAGTTCTTATTTCTTAAATAAGCAAAAAAGCCAGCAAGATTTGTTTTCTTTCTTCCCTTTAAAACGCCATCTGGAGGCCTCAGCTTAAAGGTGGCGAGATAAGGTCACGTGACTCAATCGATGAACGGTGGCTGGGCGTCTGAGCAATGGTTCAACGGCAGACAGGGTCGATATTAAAACAGACCTCACCAGGTGGTTCGTCGCGCTCTACGGGATCTGCCAATGATCAGTCTAACAAAAAAATCAACTTTCCATAGTTTTTGAAGACAATGAAAAAAAAAAAAAAAAAAAGGATAACAGTCGAAATACCGCCTTATTTAATTAAGAAATTTAAAAAAATAAAAATAATTGTTGTTGTATAACTAGATGAAGCGCAAAAATATTACAATTTCTTTTATTCCTTAATTTACTGTGTTGGCGTACCTTCAATCTAAGAGAAATTGAATGGCGAAAACTTGTAAGAAGTCTCACATCTGTCAATTTTCTTTCCTGTTTTCGATGAAATTTCTTTACGTTAGGATTGTACCAAGCGACTATACGGCTCTAACTCAGTAAATGGCTAAAATAAGTTCAATTAGAAAAATATATTTTTTTTTTTTTTTTTTTTTTTTTCAAAAGCTTTATTAAACACTTAAAAGCTTAGGGGGGAAAAAAATATCCAATTCTATA
>JAFIDM010000007.1:18655891-18666497 GCA_023159025.1 Thereuonema tuberculata | reverse complement strand
AGGGGGGAAAAAAATATCCAATTCTATATCGGGTGTATTTATTCCCTTTTTGATAGCAACTCTGTTTCAGCCCAAGGTCATTCAAGGTGCTTCAATGGAATCGATTTCCTTTACAATTAAGTATATCATCGAATCCCTCATTCAAGAGGAGACAAAATAGCAATTTAGGATCTTTGCAAGATATCAACTCCAACGCAGTTTTATACTACTGTTCTGTTTTTTTTTTTTTTCTTTAAAAAATTTAGCACTTGCGAAGAAAATATATACAAAAGCTTAACTTTAGCAATCGAGCGATGCAGCTACGCCTTCAATGACCATTGATTTTCAATCGGTCATTTGTAAGTTTTATTATACCTCCAATTTCGTGATTTGCGAAAGGGATGAAACATTAGAAAATTAAATTTAACAGAACATTATCAGAAACAAAAAAAAGAAAATTTAAATTCAAAAATTTACCAACACACAAATTGAAATTAAAATATATTCTCGCACCTTGAGCCATCACCTCGGGAATCTGGGACAGCTGTTTCAGTCTTATTAGTCCTCATCAGCCACATTTATCCTTTACGAGTCTCAGAGTGCGTGATAAAGGTCATTCCCGCATCCAAGGAATGTTTTGCCTTGTTTGTTTTTGGTTAGAGGCCATTCCCGGGGGAGGGAATGACTTCCTTATCTTTATCACGAACTCTGAGCCTATCATCAATGGTAAAACTAGCTGACGAGGCCTAATAAGGCTGAAACAGCTGTCCCAGATTCCCGAATGATGGCTCAGGTTAAGAGAACCTATTTTTAATTTCGATTTATAATTTTTGAGTTATTTTAATTTATTTAACATTTAAATTTTCTAGAAAAATAAAGCTTAACGTGCATAAATAAATTTAATTAATATTTTAACTTATTTAAGCCCGTTAAGCTTTATTTTCCTAGAAAATTTAAATGTTTATAAGTTTCAACCAGGCGACTTCACTCTAAATTTTGATCTGAAGATATTAGAAATGACCCCCCCCCCCCAAGAAAAAAAAACAAAACACTTCAAAATGAATTACTTCATTGTTTTGTTACAAACATTTACTTCTATATTTTCGAAATGTAAGAATTATCAAAAATACTTTCACAACATCCAGATTTCCATTACGGTTCAGGAACTTAACATTTTGTCATCTATGCTTGCAAAACTATGATTTTATTGATATACTTAAAAATGAGATATCTTCACCCAAAAAAACAAATATAAATTCTCTCAAAAACTAAATATAAATTTTTGGTTACTTTTACTTATCCGAATCTAACAGGTTTCGAACTCTCCAAATTGATTTTTATGCAAAGTCGGTTCTTTTGTTTGATTGGAACCGAAGAACCTTTAATGTGACGTAAGTTTGACGTTACGGCGGGAGATCACCAACCAGTGTAGGAAGTAATAACAATGAGTCACCATATATAGGTCGAGTGCAGTGTTTGACCAAATATGGCGGCGGCGGCAACAACCAAAACAGGAAAATAGTTCAACCCAGTGGTTTGTGGCTCTGGGTCACCTCCATTGCACTGGGCTATCTTCACGCAGATAATCTCTGTGTAGCATCTGTTTGGATAGGAATTACGTGTCGTTTTCTTTTCGATATTTCAACTCTTACGTGAGCAACAATTAATTGCAATATAATTATGGTTCCGACGTTTAATTATATGCAGTAATTTGCAAAAGTTTTTTTCCTTTTTTAGGAAAACGAATTAACAAATTAAATTCAACTGAATCTTTCTGAAATTAATTGACAGTGATTACGAATTAATAATCCAATGAGGAAAGAAATGGCCGACTCTCAAAGAATCATGAATCTATATTGCTAAAATCTTTTATTTCTCTGTCCGGCACAATTTCCTGTAAGAATCAAAAATAGAAATCATTTTTACAACGAAACGTCCGCGACGGGAATCGAACCTGCGACATTCTGATCCGAATTCAGACATCTTATCCATTAGGCCACGGGGACTACAACTCTCTTCTTATTGTTTTTTGACTTATGTTTCCTTTCCCTTCCCCCTATCAATAATGAATCTTTTTTTTTTTTTTTTTTAATCTCAAGATTTACTATTTATTTCCGATCCGTCCATTTATTTGTATATAATTCGAAAATGACAATTAGAACTACAATTGCCGAAACGTTGCAATATTTTAAATATAAAATTCTTACTTAACCAAATTCTATATGATGTAAAAAAACAAGCGCGTGTAAACGGGGATGGACTAGTATTTCCAAAAAACATTTCTATTTAACCGATTTTTAGAATTCGAAATAACCGCAATCTTAAAAAAAAAAACCGCTGCCGAGCCTTTTAACATTGCAATGTATCTGATTTTACAGACAAATGATATTTACTGCGTTTGTAAGGCAAACAACAGACTTAAGAGAACGGATGAAAGATTTTCATTGAATACGGAGGAAAAATTTCAGGATATCTACAAGCGGTTTGTTCTAAAATAGAGGTTTACTTTCAATTTAAAATTGCGCCCTCTATGTAAAACTTTATTAATGAGTTTAACTAAATTACCATTCTCTAATATGAAACGTTGCAAAGATTTTCAGAGTACACGTTTGTTTCCATTATCAAATACAGTAAATTCGAATATAGACATTAATAAATGAATTTCATCTGCAGTTCATGGTTTTCGTGGCTCAAGTTTTCAATTAAATGAACATTTGCCGTTATTTAGCGACCCATTTGGGATCAAAATCGGTAGCTATTGTGTTTGTCCTGTTCGTCCGTGTGTCCACCCCTAACAACTCCCAAAGGGAAGGTCGGATCGACAAACTGATTTCACCATCGTGTTCAGAGGCCCAAACACCGTAGAAATAGATATTTTCAGGGGCCACCCATGATCGAAATAGTTTTGGCATAGTTTTCATTAGATTTCCTCTATTAGCTTAAATGTTAGAAATGCAACCATCTCATTTCAGTTGTCAGCTATAGCTTGATGCTTAAGGTCTCCGACTCATTTACTGAAGGTTGTCGGTTCGAATCAGTCTTTATACTTTTTCTTATTTTTCCTTACTTTAATGTACTTCCTTTTTTTTATTTATTATGGGTCGCCCTTAAATTTATGCTTTTAGTACAAAATCATATTCACTTGTTTCTTACTAATCAATCGTTAAAAAAATGCTCATTAACTTAATGAGGGGTGGGGGTCTTATTTAACTTTTACAATAGTTCAGTCTTAAATTTTGAAAAATTTAGAATTTCATGAAACAAAAAAAAAAAAAACAAAAAACAAAAAAAGTTTGATTAGTTTACATCTTTGTTTTAAGTTAACTCCACTTAAATTTATCAAGGATGAACCAGAATTGGCTGTGCGGTTAGTTTCGGTCAAATTAATCTGGCTTCCTTTCAATGTGTGCCTTAATCTTTATCAAAACCTATTTAGTTTATTTATTTTTTCGGAACATAGATGTCGCTGTTGTACAACAGCCACGTTTTATCAAAAGGGTTTTAAGCAACGAGACAGCTTAGTTTTTTTTTTTTTTTTCTCCTTCCTTTCTTGAAAGGGGCTTTAAATTTTATTAACTACTTGTTTTCAAGGCCAACAGGGTGAACTACCCACACAGTTCATCCTCCTTTAATAAGAAATCTTTCCATAACTGAACGCGCAACCCTTCCAAATGGTCACATGAAAACCATCTGCGAACAACACAAGCATCTCTGAGATAAAGCCGCCAAAATATCTACAGGAACTTACTTTTTTACGATAAATCAAAGCATAAATTCATTAAATATCTTGAAATCCGATCCTTTCTAGATGTACGTTGGACGACTTTATCAGCTTATAATTCGCTGTGGGTGGAGATTTCGAATTGCACACTTACATACTGGTATTCGTAAAAAATAAAATAAAAAATATTTGCTATATTATTTAGTCTCTCTAATGTCGAGCAAAACAGCGGAATATCAAATCTCAATGAAGCTACAACAAACAATAAAATTATAGAGCAGACTATAATTTACAGTAGACGTAGTGATGTCTTCGTGAATAAAAGACTTTTTTTTTTTTTATGAAGTACTCGTCATTACCTTGCGCTGAATTTCGCCACAAGGAAATTGCTAAGAGCAATTTCGTTTAAGCAGCTATCTCTAGTGTAATGCAATTAAAATTTACAACTTAACGAGGCTGCATTTTTATAATTAACAAGATAATTATAGGGGGGCCAGTTTCATTTAAAGGGTAGAGTATTTAAATTTTTCTGCCTTAAAGAATGATCATCCATATTGGTCACGTGATCCATAATGAGCGTCTTTGCAGCAATCTTTCTTGTAGTATTTAAAATGCAGTAATTCATAAAAACCACAAACTTTCCTTCCTTAACTGTTGCTGCAAGAAACTGTTAAGGTTTTAATGAATGTATGTTTAGTCAAAATGTTATCAATTTCAATAAACAGATTCATAACGTCTTCCTTAAAAGAAATGTTAAAATATGTATTTGTTTTCTACAATCGATAATATAAAGATTTTTAATTAAAAAGATTGTTTTATAAATTAAGCCGAATGTTTTGATTTTAGAAGCACAGGAATGCTTGTTTAGGCTTGCAGAAGCTAGTGCTGCCATCTACCGGAGTTTTCACAAAACTGATAATTTTTCAATTTCATTTTTAATTTCGGTACAGCTTTTGTCAGTATATTAGTTAATATTTCGTTATTATTAGAATTTTGCTTTCTGTTAACTAGAACGTCTATTATTTTACAGCAAAGTTATATTACTTTTTGATAAGCACATCAACAAATCGATTGGCGGAAAGTGAAATGTTCCCATTTCTTTCCAAACAGTTTCCGAGAAATTGTTTCAGAGCAGACTGAAATCATCCGATGAATCATACAGTAAACAAACAGACGAAGTTGCGTGTCCAACCAGACAGCTTTTACTTACTCGACTACAAGGATGAGAATTTTCTTTTTTTTTTTTTTTTTTTTATTAAGAAGTTTAAAAAAAAAAAAAAAACGAATCGGTAAAAATTATACTACATAGTGTGAAATTATACAAAATAAACGTTAATAAACTAAAATAATTAGTTATAATAAGTTACCAGTTTTCTATCTTAATACTCTTAAGAGAAAAAAAAAAATCTTTGGGATAAATTTAAATTGAAAATTCCAGATAGGGGAAATTACCCCACGTCAATAATATCTAGTGAACGCATAGGATGTCTAATAGAATTGTTCAGATTAGTCAGTCTAAAAGTCGTATTTAGGCCTATTTTCATTCGGAAGTTTTTTATAATGGACTTCTCAATTGGTGGCAATATTTATGGTGCGATTAGACTATTTCAAATTAATTTTAATCGATTATCCGATTTTAAGTACTAAAGTATCGAAGTACTCTATAATTTGGCAAAAACCTCGCCGTTACGTTATTAATATTATTACTGATTAACCATCTGTGGTCTTAGTTCACGAGCATCAACCTACAGTCTCGAAATGTTACGAAGTTAATAATGGATTCCTTTTCTTTACATCTAACGAATCTTCAAGTGTCACGGTTTGTTATGGTTTACCACAATTAGTTGTGCATCTGTTTGGGCACAAAGACTTAATCCTATTATTTAGAAGGTTGTTTACAAAATACAAAAATTATCTATCCCAAAATTACCACTTATTTTTTTTTCGTTTCTATGAAAAATTACTAAAGCTATCAAAAAAGCATGTTAGTGGTTAGAAAAAAAAAAAAAAAAAAAAAAACCTCACAAATACGACAATTTCAGAGAAATAGCTCAAGAAAATAGGTCCAATTTCACTTGCAGAAATCAACTCGTTTCAGCATTTTGTTCAACCGAAAGAAAAGATTAGGAAGAATGGAAGACTGCAACTTTTTTTTTCCCCCTCTTTAATTCTCTTGTAATAAGAAAGAGGCTTGTAACAAGTTTCAGTTATCAGATGGATCTGCATTGCTCCTTCCAATTCCAGAAATTCGGAGACAGAACGAAAATTGGAAACAAAAAAGGATTTGTTAACCCAAGTCCCTGGAACCAGTCGCTGTACCATGACGAGGAAGGTGTGGGCACAATAGTTAATACAACAGGTTTAGTGCAAACAGCTTTTCCTGAAATTTGAACAATTTATACTAAAACAGTATATTTGAAAATGTAGTTTGTTCAAGTATAAAATTATTTTTATTATTTAATAATTCAGAATATAATAGTTTATAGGAATGTACGCAGAGCAGCTTATAAAGTATACGAGGTTTAGTTGATAATGTTACATCATCCATTGTCCAAATAATCGAAGCCAATTCATTCAGATGGGGGATTTTTCAAATGGAGATCCGCAATTAAATAAAAAGATAAAAACGGAATTTATTTTCATTCAACTAAAACTTAAGTAGATACTTTGAATTGTATAAAAAAATATAATTGGAATTAGGTCCAATTCCACATACGCACAAAAAATGAAATAAAGAAATTATAATTTATTTTTTTTTTAACGTAGTTTAACAAACCAATCTCTTCCATTTGGTATCAGACGTTAATGGACACTTCGATAACATTTTCTATTCAAAGAAATGGAAGACAGATACACAGGAAACAAGGAAGCAGCCATATTGAATTATTTCATTTCATCTGCTACGATAAAGAATAAAATCCCTTCCTGATGTGGGAACTGATAGTGATTGTTTCATTAACTATTAATTCGGGATAGATTATGTGAATCATTCAGAACGGTGACTGGATTCACCCCGAATACACGGGAACCGGGAAAATAACATGACGTCATTCATATACAACCCATCAATGGATGAGCGTCGTTCTATCAATCCACTGTTGCCTATTAAAGCTAATTCGCATTAATCAATATAGAATCCCACACCTCCACCTATTAACAATGTCTGTCTCCCGTGAAAGACACGTCGACGCCATCGCTCTACTTGAATTCGAGCCAAAAACCCACTGAGTCACCGTCGGCTCACGAAGTTCACACCAACCTTCGGGAAAAAAAAAAAAAATAGGCAAGAACTTTAAAACCTAATGAAAAATTCAACAAAAAAGATTGCCGAATTCAAATGGGAAGAATAGAGACAATTTACATTGAATATTTTGCGTTATTTTTAGGTCTGATAATGAAAAGAATTCCTATGTATTGCCTGCATTACTAAAAGCGTGGCACTGTTAGAAAATTCTACTGTAGTTGCTTATTTAAAAGACTGCTCGCAAATCACGTAATTGTTTGACGCAATGACAAAGTGAAGGTCAACATAAAGCAGAAGAATAAGCATTATTTATTATTTATTTATTTTATTTTTTTAATTTTTTGGACAAACCATTTTTTTCAAGCTGATTTTAAATAATGATTCGAATACCAGACACTGCGATTTGTGTGGAAAGCAAGAATTGTAGTCTCACAGAATCAACAACATTCAACAATCGATACCAATATTTCCTAATACTGGAAACGGCGGGAAAGAATAAGAAAATAATCATATTTATTGTATTTCTCTTTACTCTTAGTTTCTATTTGTAACTTCTAAGCAAAGATAACGTAGGAGTTGAACGACTTTTAGGAGAAGCACGACCAACCATAAGAATCCCATGATTTCCGTGAATTATCCCAACCAACCACCCACACTTTTCCAATACTTTATTTTCTTACTAGTAATCTCTCGGAATAACTGCTCTTCATTTGTTTGGGTTTTGTTTTTTTTTCAATTGTTTGATTATTATTGACAGAGCAGATGTTGCCTGGTTCTATATCAGTAAATACTACGGATTCAGGTCACAATTATTCACCAACTGAACTACATTTATTGACGGCGAAACAGATGGAATACTTTCTATTCTATTACAAATCTATTTGGATCGAGAATGGAAGCTGCTTGGAGGAATCTCGAGGAAAGTGTTTATTTTGACAAGTTATCCATTTTATGCAAGGAACTGAGATTATAAAGGGGAAAAAAAAAATGAAAACGAGTGAAGCCTCTTACAGAAAACAATTATAAGATGGAATAAAATAATCAAGACTTTGAATATTTTTATTTTGCAAACTATTTGGCATATACTATTTTAACACCGTTCAAGAATATCATCGAGAAATTGATATGGCGCTACTTCCCTTTAGGAATCTTCGCACAGTGGCTCTCCCTGGTGGACTCGTATCGGGTTTTTTTTTTCCTATAATTACGCGAAAGATGTGAACTCGACTTATCAACTTCGCTTGAATCAACGGAGTTCTTACAGCAACACTATCGGGAAACATTTCTTTAACTTCCTTTCACGTTAGTAAAGTTAAAATTGTTAATTTTTAATTACGGAATTGATAAGTAACGATTACTTTTCGACAAAATTTTGAGCTTACGAGATTAGCAGATCCTTAGCAGCAATTGAGTGAATCTACCATTTTCGAGTACGAGAAAGCGATTTAGCCAGGTCTCAACTTCGGGAAAACTCATTTAAGGGATAAATGATTAACCTGGGACTTGAATACTAGGTTATTGTCTACAGTGTTCTTACTTTGGTTTTTTTATTTTACTGAGCTTTGCTCGGTCTTCGAGGTATTTAAATGGAACGAGTTTGGTAAACAACATGGATCAATATTCACACTTATTTCAACATATGTTTAAGTAGTGTGCCATAAACCACCACATTAAGTTTCTACAACAGAACTCTTAAAGAGAAATCATTCACTATAGAATGTCAAATTCAGTAATTATTCTATTCAGGGACGGGTTTATTAGCTTCGTTATTCAGTGCACCATCTTCAACCCTAGTTCAGTTTGAGTTCAATGTTATTTCCAAATGTAAACACGAATCGGATTCAAAATATCTCATTGAGTTTAACAGACGTAAGGTATTACCAATTAATATTATTTTATTCAATTCTTACGTATTATAAATTTTATATTTAAAATACATTATAATATTCTAGTAATAATTATTAAGATATACTATCTAAAAACTTGATCAAATTGCTTTCTGTAAGTTCGTAGCCAATTTCTAGACCATGGTTTTCAACAGCTGTCCAATAACATTTGCGGGCTGCCACCAAAAGAAACGCATGAGATTTAATAATGTTCGCAGTAAGGAACCCCAGATTCAGTCCAATCGATGAACGAAATTCGTATCCTGGGCTGTAGATCAAAAAACGTCTCATTAAAAAACCAAATGGTCTAAATGAGTCACAAGTTGTTAAACATGTTTTAATTAAACGAACAAAGATTCCAAATTTGAATCTGAAGATTAGAAAAAACGAAAAAAATTGATGAAACATGATTAAAATGTAAAAAGCAATCTTTTTTAAAATTATTATTATTATTATTTTCTTTAATATTCTAAGATGCTCCAACACTTCAGTATTTATCGATTTTCAAAACAAGTTGTGAATATAAAGAAGGTAGGGATAGCGATTAGTAAACAATGCTTCGCAACGGCTTCAGAAAGGCGCAATAGCGATTATTGTGATTGTTGCCGAGCTGTATGTGATTGTTGCAAATGCAAAAGGCGCAATTGTTGCGTTTCTTGTGTTTTGCATTGTGGGATACTTCCAGACAGACGGACAAACCGGGATTTATAATCTTTCAGAAGCCTAAAATGTATTTCTTGTCTGCAAACAATGTTGCAAACAAACATTCACACTTCTGACTAAATTTCTTCGTGTGAATCCAACCACGAACCGAAATTGCTTTCGCTCTTTCTATGAATTTGGAAAAACAGATCTGAATATTTCAGACGTTTGAAGACAATTTTAGTGAAAAACAAAAATTAGGAGGAAAAAAAAATCTTTGGAACTGATTAGAAATAAAGTCGTTTCCACCGATGAGAATTATAAACCCAACCAAGACTTATCAACTTTCCTCCCAAAAAACAAAAAAACGATGAAATTCCGATTTTAATCAATCCGCTGGTACAATTCCCTGAATTCAATTGCTTGCCAGCCAGGAGCCAACCGATTTAGTCAAGGACAAGATTAATTAACTTTCGGCGACCATTGTATGTCGAAGTCTACGGCGCATCTCATGCTAGAATTTGCGATTGGAATGCGACGGTTTCTTTCACTGTCAGCATAGCTATTAAAATATAATTCATCCTGTGGCGGCTAGAGGGCGTAACCCTTAAGGGAATGCGCAAGACAGATTTCTTTGAATATAATTAAGATTTAGATTAGCGAGAAATTTGCGTAGTTTTTAATTAGAATTTAATAACAGATAAATGTGTAAGTTGGCTATTTTCGAAGATTAAGACGCCATCTCACGAAGTCTTCCCCTATTACGGTACTTGCTGAGAGGAATTACTAAACGGGTAAGATCCTGGAAGAAAAATTAAAAAAATAAATCGTGATCTTCTGATGTCTCCGGCGACAGAAACTGGAGGGTCCTTGGATCGATACCAAGAGTAGAATCTTCCCGAGTGAATGTGCCTTCCTGACAAAGGGTCTTCAAGTTCAACCATCCTTCGGTCAAATGAGTTTTTCCTGGGGTTAGAGTCAGTAGCGCCTGGTGTTAGCTACACTCGAGCCATGGACCGTGACCGAAGATTCAGCAGCCAAGGAGCAGCCATGGACTTCTCATTGGGTTCGCTGTGAACAGATTAAAATTTATACGTCGTCCAAAATTTCGTGGACGCTGAGCCTCCTCGCCCC
>JAFIDM010000007.1:18642868-18655491 GCA_023159025.1 Thereuonema tuberculata | reverse complement strand
ATCATTCGCAATAGCTTATATATTAGAAGAAATTGGCTTCTCAAAACCTTTCAGTGAATTAATTTGGACTAGATTACATTTATAAAAGCTTTCAGATATTGTTTTACAAAATATCAATAACCACAACGAACGGCCATCGTGAAAGACCAATGCCCTATTACTATCATAATGTATCAATAAGCCTAAGCGTGGAAATCGATTCCTATTGATTGCTTTTCATCACGTGGTTACCTCAAGCCCTAGCTCAATTTATCTAGTAGAGCTTTCCAACTGGACACTGCAAATCGTATCGAAAATCTATAAGCTTGGGTTGGCAAAACAGTTGCGGAAGGCTAACGCCATCTGGAGGAAACCAGCTGGAAAGAGCATTTCTATTCAGTTTGCCCAAAGGCTCTCTCAACTACATTTCCTGAAATTTATTCGTTATCTAAGGATTATTTCACTCGACACCAAATGGCTTCTCAGAAGCCGCAATCGAGTCTTCTTTCCACTCAAGATAAGTTTTCGAAATCAAAATGAGAAAATGATAAATCGAATGAAAAATGTAATTTTACTAGTAACATACTTTCTAAATTTCGACTAACATCGACAAATAACCTTTTATAATAGATTTTTGAAACCATTACTTTTCCCCACCTCTCATTCTGTTTTTGTAAAAAAAAAAAAAAAGATTAACATTGCGAATTAGGTTTATTAATGTTTTTAGGCTCATTTATAATTATTAAAATAATTTAATAAAGGTGAGTAATTGTTAAGGCTCAGTAATTGTAATGACAGTAAAAATTAGGATAAAATGTTTATAATACTTATAAATACACAATAAATTTATAAATATTGATATAGTAAGGTTAAACTAAAAATAGTAATATATCTGTATTATGCTATTTTTAGTTTATAAAGGATTCAAAAATCCATAAAATTATTATGGATTTTTGAATCCCTTAAACAAAAAAATTTGCTATTCCCTTCAAAGAACGTTTACTTTTTCATTTGTATGCTTTATTGGTTCTCGAAAAAGGCAGTCCAGTCAGTTCTGTTTGGGTCATTGGCTTCAGTTGCGACGACAACATTGGGTCGATCAGAGGTCAATAGACGGGAACTGGACAACCATCATCACCATCTTATGCTACGAAAATAAGTTGTTTTGTAGCATGTGTTTTTTTTTTATCCACTTATCAACGAAAAAAAAGTCAGTACTTCTAACTTTCTTGCCGAAGTGTTTTTTTTTTTTTTTTATTATTATTTATTATTATTATTTCCTAGCAATATTACGCAGTTGTTTCATAAATACCAATACATGTACAGTCAGTTTTCGTTTAGGAGCCTTCAACGCTTTTGCGCATGCGTCAGGTCTCGCGATTTCTTCCAAAGGGGCGAGGAAGATGGGATGTTTACTTTTTATAGTGTTAGTTTATTAGTAGCTGGGTTCTATTTGCGCTTTTCGGGAAAGAATTATGGAAAGAATAAATACTATTGCAAAAATAAAATATCTTTTTACAGGAACTGAAAGAAAAACAGGTCTTAGGAAAGTGTCCATCTCAGCGTATCATCCCTTTGCGGAATAGAATCGTCTGTGTTGTTGTGGGTCTCGCATTTCAAAACGAACAGTAGTTATACATGTTTTAATATTGGAAACTTCTAAATCATCTCCAGTTTTTTGTGCTTTTTTTTTTTTAATTTCTAGGAATAAGCGTTTTTTTTTTTTTTTTAATATTTAATAATTCTTAACGTCTTAATGATACCCAGGAATAAACTTAATTTTACTTCAAATTCAGCTTAATTACAATTTCAACCCGTTTGTTCTTTCGAGACCACTGCAGGGAATGTCGTCTTTAATCTCAACCCTCACGAGGGTCTTTCCTACTAGGACGGAAATATGGGTCAAAGCAATACACACAGAAGGGAACAAGATTGCTTATTTACCCTCCTCTCGAACAAGAAGCTCCAGTAATGAAAATCCCACCCCTACATTCTCACTGTAAATTGCTACACCAACAAATGACCATTCATTAGAGTTGCCCTTGGATCAATGTGGAAAAGAAATAGCTCATTTATTGCATGCATGAATTTCAGAAGTACAATGATCAAAACAGTGAAATATGTGAACGAGTCAAGTCCCGTGAGTCTTAACTCACTTTAATATAATTTTGGATTCGAAAATCACCATGGAATCTGAAGGATTATTTTCAGTTTAAGACAAATATATTACATTTTGTCTGAAAGTAGAACGGAATTAAGATTTAAAAAAAAATATCACGTCGTGCTTTACATTTCCTGTTAATGGAATAAAATTATTCGTAATTCGATACAGTCTGCATATTGCGAAGATGATGAATAACAAAATTAAACATTTTACACGCTGTAAATTCATGCGAACAGTTTCGAAGCTTTTCACTTGTAGATCTTTAACTATTGTTATACTAACCAAGGAAATTATTTCTGAAAGATGAGATTTCATTTAAAACAGTGCAATGCAATGCATCTGTCCTTCAGTGAGTCATCGTCGTCGAAATGCCACTATTTTTCCATCCAACACTCGAGAATTATCTCAAATGTTTCTATTTAAATATATCTATAAAAATCACACTTTCTATTCAATTTTCTCCCCTCCGTCATAGAAACTATTACTTTTTATTTAGCTTAATAAGGAAGTTACAGATTTTTTTTTATTTCCCGCTTCGCTGTTCTCCAATACCGACATTGGAGAAAAAAGAAAAAGATTTAGGGAAAGAGCAGAATTACTTCATTAATTTTTAAATAATCAAATAATAATTTTTAAATAATAAAAAAAAAATTAAAAAAATCAATTTTGTTTAGCTTATGAGAAGTTTTACAGTGGTTATAAATTCCATAGAAATATTTACGGTTAGCTTCCTTTAGAATTCTTTATATATTAGAATCCTTTAGAATTCAAATTTTTAAAATTAAAATTATATTCAAAACTTACAACAGTCGAAGGTTTTCGATTTACGGACGACTATTACGCAATAAACGGAGAACAATAAATGGTGGCTTTCGTTAAAAAGAAGTTTATTACCGCCCCTACTCCCTTTCTAGGGCAAAATGTAGGCCAACCTATAATTTCCCTATACGTTCAATGCATGATAATTAGAATGGCCTTGGTCGCAATAAGAAATAGAAAAGAAAGTTATTTTTATTTCGGGAAAATAAAAATTAAGACAGTTTCTTAATCGAAAACAACTTATTTTGTCTCTCATCCACAACAGTACAGCACCCCCTCAATCAACTTTCCCTCCTGACCTCTTCCATCTGCCGTTCCCCGAAATGTCTACTACACACCCGGCTGAGTCCATTTCTCCCCCGCCTAAGGGGAAGGAACAAAATTCAAGATTTTTTTTTTTTTTTTCCCCTGCTGCCACGGTTGTAGCAATTTATAATTCCGACTAAAAATAAATGTCAGGTCACAAACTATTTAACCTTTTCAATAGATTAATTACAGCAATTACAAAAATCAGCAAATGACACTGGCATTCGAGTGAAACCTCCCGAATTATAAAATAACAATGGATGAGATCAAATTATTCACAAGTGACATCCTGGAACAGCTGTTTCACGCTCGCTGGCGATCATCAGCCAAGAGAAGTCACTGTAAATAACAAGGTCTCATTTATTCCTTGAGGCACCACTGCGCTTCCGATGTATTATTCCGCTGCATTCTCCCGAATTATGTAAGCGATTTTTTTTTTTTTTTTTTTTAATATCCCTCCTGAATTCCAAAACAGTTCTCCGAAATAATTTAAATAAATGGAAGTTCTGCTGCATTTCGAGTTTTATTCGAATGCCTTTTAAAAGAGCAAATGTGAATGCGTGGGACTGAGGGGGAGGTGTATTTCCATCACTGCGGATCCCAACCGACATGTTCAGATATGTCCGAGTTCTTATAGGAATAAATGGAATGCTTCCAGGAAACGAAGTTACGTGCTTTGACGTGCCTGGAGGAATCTAAGTGTTCAACCCCCTCTCCAGTTTTCTCAAAAAAAAAAAAAAAAAAAAGTGCGCTCTTTAAAAACTTAAGGGGGTTTTTTTTTTTTTTATATAAAATTATTCCATTTTAATTAACAGTTCAAGAAGATTTACTTAAAGTTAAACAAAATGGGTGAAGAAAATTCAGTTTTATTTAACCTTTTTTTTTTTTTGTTAAATATTATTATATTTAATAATATTTTATTTAATATTTTGTATATCATACAAAAACACAAAACAAGTCCGTTTATATCTCAAATATGATATTTGCTAGAGAATACTACTTAAATTGTAGTACAAAGTAAAAGAATGTGGGGGCGTTTTTATTTCCTAATAAATGTTTTTTTTTTAATCTAATATTTTATTAAAAAAAAAAAAAAAAAAAAAGTAGTGAATAATAACAATGGGAGAGACCAAATTATTTACAGGTGACATCCTGGAACAGCTGTTTCACGCTCGTTGGCGATCATCAGCCGGGAGAAGTCACAGTAAATAACAAGGTCTCCGTACTGAGTAGTGAATACTTTCGAGATAAAACACTGTTGAACAATTAAAAAAATTAAAAATCGTAAAATTTTGTTAATAAAAAATTAACGTGTGTGGAACTCTGTTTAAAATAATAAGCAAACACATTATTAAGACAACTATATTTAACAAAATTCAATCAATCTATTTCAGTCCTCTCATTCTCAAGTGTACAAAAAGACTAAAGCACTTGTACGGTTCACAACATTCGATCAGAACACTGGCCGTAAGAAGTGCGCGCACTACTTCGGAAACTCGTACTCAAGGTTCGCGCGCATCAAAAGGAAAGGCAAAAGAAACGAATGCCGATTTCTTTTCACACAATCGGGTCGATAATAGCCGTTAAGAATCAGTGATTATTCTTGTTAGGCAACAAAAAAAGTAAAATTATATAAGTAAAATCACTTATAATTAATTCATTTAATGAATTATGGGACCAAAGAAAAGAAAAATACAGAGTTAAAACATTTTAAAGCTATCCCTATCGATTTGTACAATTTTAAGTTAAATATAAAGATAACTCACTTCTGATTTAAAAAATAAATAAATAAAACTAGACAAAAAAAAAAAAATAAGATTTTTAACCTCTCATTTGTATTTGTTTGCCTATTTTCTCCCATATGATAATTAGAACTTTGTAATAATTATCTTGACCATTTACGATTATGTCATCGTAAATGTGAAGCTCTAGTCTTTTTGTACAGATTACACTTCATTCGGATGAAGAGGACTGAAGTCGATTATCAGAATGTTATGTTAAATATAGTTTTCATTGTGTGTGCTTGCTTAAATATAAAGCTTATGTTTAACATAAGTCAAATGAAAAGGATTCATATCGACAGTTTTTAGAGTTCAACACATCAAAGCGAAGTTTCAACTTAATTTCGATTACGCCATGAAGATTAATTACAATGATCTACGAGTTAAAATAAAGCTCTTCTACTGGGATATACCGAAACTATTACTATTTGGGAGCCCAATATATTAGACGAAGCAATTAACAATTCAAGATATTCAGAATAAAAAAAAATTGTTTGTGTTTCACACGAGAAGCAAAATGGCGCTGCAGTCGACAATTGTTATTAATCAAATGGAAAACAAAAAACGCGTGTTCTAAACTGAGCAATATATAACTTAATCTTCATTAAATCCTGAATTATACAATTCTTCAACTTGTTCCCATTACTTCGCCTAAAAGCTTTTCAGCATGACAAATGTGTTCAGCAGAGAAGCATTGAGAAAGCAAACCATGATTGAAGCCGAAATGCCATATTTGCACGGACTTTTTAATGTAGAATTTAATCTACATTACTCAGTGAAGACAAATATTCGGATCTATCTACAATGAACTTTTGTTTTAATGTTTTAAGTAACAAAACATTAGAAATGGTAGAATTCATTAAGTTTCTATAATATGTTCATATTGCGTTTAATGCTTTTCATCAGAATTTTCAATCAGGTTAATCTTTCTCACCACGTTGATTGTTGCGCCCTCTATATTCCGTTTCGCTTTCCAAAAGCTAGTAAATAATTCATGAATCTGGGGAACTGTCTTCATGCATGCAAGTTAAGCGAGAGGTTTTCTTTTATAAACAACGACGTTAGTTTAACAATCAGATGTCTACTGATTGAAAATTTACTAATTACTGATAACCATCTGAACTTTATTTGGTCTCCGTTTCAGTAAATCTTATTTGAGCTAAATACCAATCAGTACGTCCCAGAAACGCAAGTGGCTACCAGACAAGGCAAGGACAGGCTTTAGGGCCTTTAATAGCTGATGTCTGACTCCGCACTTTTCGGTATCTCGCGCTACCAATACATACATAGTACACATAATTAAAAAAATGAAAATAGCAGTAGCAAAATTTCGAGAAAATATATTATCACCTCAGCATTTCTGAGAAAGTATCAATACCGTAATTTAAAAGAAAAAAAATTAAAGAAACCTCGCATTTAGAAAATTTAGAATATCAAAATAATGTAGTAAGGGCCCAGCAAAGTAGGCCTATATAGTGCTTGCGTTGGGGATGGTCCCGAGCACAGGGTTCTGCATTTTACATAGTTATCATCTTCATTAATATCCTAACAACTTACTAACAGAAATAAATTGCAAATATAATTTCGACTGCGGTATTGTATTGTCGAAATATTTTCAATGTATGAAGCTGAGATTACGAGTATCATCGATTGGAGTTAATTTGAAGTTAAATATTAAAAAGAAAAATGCTGACGAAATCAGGCTTAGCTACACAAACCTACTTAAAATGACAAAATAATAAAAAAAAATATCATCCGAATTATTATTGTTTGCAAGGGATTCAGTTAACGCAATGCAGGAGATGACGTCAGTAGGTCAGTTGTAGGGTTAGCTTCGCCTGCCAACGTTCGATTGGTAATAAAAAGGAAGATCTCGATGACAGACGGTCGGACGGAGGAAAATGACCTACATTAGATGGGTGTGGTTTTCATCCGCAAGGACGAATGGAACAATAGAAGAAAAAGGAAAGATTACTGAACAGAATGCTGCAATCACAGATTCAAATGGAAACCTAAAATATTAACTCGCTGAAATCAACGAATTCAGTTACGCCGACTTCAAAGCAAGGATCGACCGACTGGCTTTAAAAAGACACTGGGTTTTTAATTAGTGGAGTTGATACGAATAGATTCACTCATCGACTTTGATGCATCTCCTTTATAATGTTTAAAAAATAACTCTTACAGTATCTGAAAAAATTCATTTTCCTGTGGTATATTTCAAAGCACAGTTCGATTCTCAGGACAGCTGTTTCACAGTTCTTGTTTATTACTTGTCCAGTGTTTCACGTATCCAAGTTATCAGGTGAAATCTCAAGAATTTTATTTCTCAATGTTGTATTAGTAGTGATTTTGTAACCTCTTTTTCCTTTAATATACATTTTTCTTATCTAGAGCAGCAGGCATCCCACTCATCGAGGGCGGATCCCTATCTGATAAGACTGACCTTCTGTGATGACAATAAATTCAAGAGAGCAGAAACTAGGAATCTAAAATCTAATCTAATGTCGAACACACAATAAGTGCAAATGTAAACTAGCAAACTTAAAAATCCCAACTTTCTTTATGTTTCCGAAAACAATATGAATGACGACATCCATATTTTGTAACTTTCTGAACACGATGCACTTGATATCTACGATGCAACTAAGAATTATTAAATTAATAAGAATTATTCTCTTATAAACATTAAGCAAGCAGCGAATACTATCCTCAATGCTACCCTCAACTGAAAACACAATAATCCAGTTTGTCTAGTACAAAACCCATACTTAGGAACAAAATAGGTAATATACTTGTTAACCATCCACTAGTGTCATTATTTTTACACGTTGATAATAAAAGTAAATTCTTTTACACAATTTAAAAAAAAAAAAGATTAAAATTTTATAAAAATTAATAACATTAAAGTCGTCGCGGCGAATGTTGAAACCGGAAACACATTATCATTGATTAATTTCTCCGGTATCAATGACGTAGCTCCGCAGGAAATATCAATCTCAATTATCAAAAATAGGAAATATCAAAAATCTCACATATATCTTCTTGAAATCGACGAGCAACGTTAAGAATAATTTCCCTAGCTTGACTTTTGAGAACTTTTCCTCGTCGAAATGTTGAATGTGAAGCAGCGACCGCCATTTTCTCTTCTATTTGAATGTGACCGACCGGCTAGGAAAGGAAAATCTATAATCTGCGTTGCATTCTGGGAGTTTCAACTCTGGCTGCACGTATAATACATCCTGTGGAGCCTTTCGAGCTCCTATGTGGAAACTCCTCTTCAACCCTTTGAATTGATAATAGGAGTTTTGATATTTTTTTTTTTTTTTTTTTTTCCTGTATAAATCTTTTTTTCCATTTCTTCTTTGCTGAAGGATACGGCGAATCCATTTTATCGAATCTGAATCAAATATATTTTAGAAAGTTTGTTAGCGTTCTGACGCATTTCAAATCTAAGAAAGCTATTACATAGGGAATTTAAATGTTAAAAAGTCAAGAACTTCCAACAACCTGACAGCTCAATCCGTTGTTTGAGACTCAAGGTCTGATTTTTATTTATTTATTCTTTTCGTTACAACAATACGCTAGCTTTCATTACGGGAATCCAAGGAATAAACATTTTTTTTTTTTTTTTTTTTTTGGCGATTCAGTATATCAAAATAATGTACAATAGCTATCTACTAAATTGTTCCTTGTTCAGGAATGCACAATACTTCGTCAATATAGTTATTGAGGATATTTTAAAATATTTTCATTAAAAACACCTCACTCTATATTTTATTTTTGTTATTTTTAATATTGTAATATCGCAAATTTATTGGAAAGATGGATTTTTTTTTTTTTTTTTTTTTTTATTATTTAGCTAATCTAATCAATAACAAAACAGATTCTGAAACAGCTATTCTGGGATGTCATACAGACAGTAAACACTTCATGGTATTTTATTGATTGTTGATAAATAATTTTACTTTATTTTTTTGTATGCGCTAAAAATTTAATATGCGGCCAGCGTTAATAAGTAGCACCTAAAATTCTGTAATTACTTTCCTTTTACTTTTCTTGTCTAGTTCTTAGATGTTCCACGTCCCCCCCCCCCCCACGACAAAATCTTTTTCCAAACAATTATAATAATATGCAAATGAAACATTTCAGGTTTTGAAACTACAAAAAGTTTTTTCGTATTTTTTTTTTTTTTATTACTTATATAACTTATAATTACTGGTAATTGATTGACGAAGAAATGTTAAATCTTTTCATTTCATTACAACTTGACAAACAATATAATTGTAAATTTTAAATACTTTTTAATTCCATTCCTAGTATTTCCAATAAATATATTTTAATAATATATTAGAATTTCTCCAGAGTCCCTTTACTACCAAAAAAAATTAAAAATAATAAATTATTATATCTTAATATATAAAAATGAATGTTTGTTTGTCCCGTATGCATTCCTATACAATTCATTGTATATTGCCATGAAACTTTGGAGAGTTGTGCGCACGAAGGTTTCTGAATTAGTAGAACCATTTTACAATATCTGGCGCGCGAGGAGTTTCAACAAATGTGTATTTTCAGTTTCCGGTTTGCAGTTTCCGGTGCGACTCGCATTTGCAACGACCATCAACAAAGCACAGGACAACACATGGACAGCTGTACGTGGCCTGCTCACGCGTCGGAAACCTTCTGATATATTCTTGTATGCACCAGACGGAAAAACAAAAAATATTGTGTATCCAAAAGCACTTCAATAAACAGAATTAAAACAAACTCTTTCTTTGAGTGGCATTGCAATGCATGCCGGGTACAGCTAGTAACCAATAAAACGTAAGTTGTAAAGTTATTTATAACTTATTTCACTATTTAAAATTATTATTTTACTAAACATTACTTCAATAGACAGGGCCTAGGCATTTGGAAATCTCTTAATGGAAGGAAAATAAAAATTAATGTACTTTCAGTAAATTCGACAAGAAAAACAAATACGAGGGAAATTAATTACAAATCATTCATGAATAGTACGTTTTCGGGATTAATAGATCACGGACTAATAACGGAAAGAGTTCAGTAAATATTTTATTGATTTTCACATATTTCCTCCTGTAACATCAAGTACGAGTAAGCTTAGTTATAAAACCATTCAATATTCTTCTGCCACTGGAAGTTTAAATGGCTTACTTTGGTCAAACATGATAATGGAAACTTTATAGTTAAATTTAAGAAGGTTTAACGTACATCAAATATAATATGAAAAACGGAAAAATATAGAAATGCACAAATTCGTTTGCTTTCACGCTTTTGAGCAATCATCGACGGCAATCTGGGACAGCTGTTTCGTCCTAGTTACGACTCATCAATCAGATTTAGCCTCGATGATCAAGTGGATCACTTCCGATAGCGGGAGAAGGATCCATAGGCTTTCACGCGTTCTGAGCTTGATCATCGAGCCATTAAATCTGGCTGATGAGTCCTAACAAGGACGAAACAGCTGTCCAGATTGCCGTCGATGATTGCTCAAAGGCGTTAAAGAAAAAGAATTTGTGCATTTCTATTATTTTTTTATATTGAATATTGAACTAAAAACGTATAGTTTTTTGGGTTCAATTAACAGTCTTTGTATTAATGAAGGAAGAACCTGTCTCTTAACGAAAGCGCCCATTAGATAAGTCGTACTATAAATAGTTTGTAATTCTACACCTTTATTCGTCGTTAGGGAGGCGCCGTTAGTTAGCTTAATGGGAAGTCAGTCAGTCTAGTTTTTCGTATGGATTTCTCCCAGACAACGAGATGAATTCATTTCCACCATTCAGCCTTTGAATAAATACCTTAACCCTTCAATTCCAAGATTACACCACCTTTCGACAACGAGTTTATCTAACTCGCAGCTTTCTATTTCAAACCATCTTTACCAGCTTTTCCGTTAAGGAAAGACAATATTTTATTAATTGAACTTTAGGCAAAAACCAATTTGATAAAATAATTACAATGGCAACTTATGATTTTAACTTTGAAAATATTCTTTCCCGCCAAAGCAACAATGGAAGAAATTCGGAATCTATTAATTTGGAATCTATTAACGTAAAATGATATTACGAATACATTGGACTAAGTAATTTAAGAATTAAAATTAATTTTTTTTATTGTAATTTTTTTCTTAATGGTGATAACTTCTAAGAATTGTTGTTAATTTAGTAAGACTAAATGCTATTATTTGATCATTTAATGAACTAATCGTATTAGATTATCAAAATGTTATGTATCACTAAAATATTACTAAAATCTTATTTCTCTGTCTGTCTGGCGCAATTGTTGTTATTTGTGAAAATAGAAATAATTTCTACAAGTTCGCTACGGGAATCGAACCTGCAACCTTCTGATCCGAAGTTAGACTTATCCATTAGGCCACGAGGACTACATTCTAATCTCTATAAAAAATAAAAATATGTCGGATGCACTCGCTGGTTCTAAAAGCAGTCGTGGGTTGGGAGAATCTACTTTTCCCGGGTTGCTAGTTTCAAATAATAGTTCGTGATTAGTTTTGTAATTATGTAATAAATAACATTTATACTGCTAAAAAGAATATATACTGTATTTACATTATTACTGTTATATGTGTTAAATAACAAAATTTGTATATTTATATAACAAATTATTTTAATATGAATATTATCTGTAAAAACTGAAGATTATATCTTCTACAGAACCTACAGACAGATCCTTTAAATAGGCATCTCGTAGGACTGTAAATTTATTAATGTATGTAATTCTATTTATACATAGTTTTATAAATAAAGCCTCGAAATGTAAGTATTGGTCGAAATTAACTGACTTTCTTCAGATCTAGTGCTCTTTTAAGATATCGATTCCAAACCCAGAAGTATTTTAATTCTTTTGCAAAGTCGAAGTCTTCCTCTGCTTTCGTCTCCTATGAAAGGTAACTGCCCTTATCTCTTTTTGTCCCACTCTTGTAATTTACTCAAATTACGTACAAAACGCAAATCTTTTCCACTTCCTATAATTACGTTCTGCTCAAGTGAGAATGGAAACTGAAACAACCATGGAATTAACTAACAAATATGTTAAATATTTCTGCCAAGCGATTGCCGTAAGTAATAGCACAAAACAAGATGTCTTTGAACCAAACCAAAGGAATGTTAAAACTACCAAATGCTGTTGAAACCCTATTCTTTGGTACTTGCTGCTTGAAATAACACTCCACTCGGGTTCAAATTAATATTCTGTCACTTTTTGGTCTAGAATTTTCGGGGAAGTGCGAAGGCTTTGGGAATTATAATGGATTCGAAAGAGAATAAAGAGGCAACTCATTACAAATGTATGGCAATGAATACGATTCTAATTTATCAAGTGCTCAAATTAAGTTGAGGTCCGGGCTCAAGCAATTGCAAACCTTTTATTTCTTTTATTATATATTTATTTTTCCAATGCATCTAAAATTCTGAAAATTTAAATATTAACTTGTGAAATATCTGGGATTTCTATTTTCTTGTTTTTAATTTTCAAAACATTCTACAATTAATTAAATTAAAATCAGTCAATTTTGGGGGGGGGGGGGG
>JAFIDM010000007.1:18627381-18642768 GCA_023159025.1 Thereuonema tuberculata | reverse complement strand
AAAAAAAAAAAAAAAAAAAAAAAAAAAAAAACGATATATTGTAAAATAATGAATTTTATTTAAAATATTATTAGTGCAATAGTTATTTTTTTAAAAAATAAAAACTGTTTATTGAAATAGTCTGCAGATTAAATTAATTTTTTATTTACGTGTTATCAAATAATCATATATAATGTTTAATTTAAAGGTTTTCTAAATATCACGCAAATTCATTTGATGCTATTCCGTTTCCCAAAATTAATTTGTTTGAAGCATTTTTTTTTTTTAATAGAAACAGATTTTAATAGAAATAATTTTTGAATGTTAATTCAATTAATTACAGAATATTTTGAAAATTAAAAACAAGAAAATAGAAATCCCAGATGCTTCCCAAGTTCATATTTAAATTTTCAGAATTTTAGGTGCATTGGCAAAAGAAATATATAAAAGAAATAAAAGGTTTGCAGTCGCCTGAATTGATTGAATCAGGACCTTAATTTATCTATACTTAATACATATGTAAATACCAGTAATCTTTAAAATCTCATCTATTTTCAGATCTCCAGTCACAAATTTTTAGTCCCTGAAGTATTTTTGAAGATTTAGACTCATTTTAAGTAATTTGTCTAAATTTTACCCACATATCCATAAAAATGTAAGTCACTGCTTGCGGAACTTAAGGGGCTTCCATCTTACCCGCTAATATTCAAAAAACAGAAAATATTCAAAAATCAGAATTTTTTTAAATATGAAAGGTTATTGGCTTAATTTTTGATTCTAAACTTTCAATACCTGTTTAACTGAACTTATGATCCACTTAATTGAAATGTAACCACTGATAGTTAGAAACAGATTTAACTAATTTTGAAACTAGATATAAAGTTTAAGATATTTCAAAAGACTTGTCCCGATAACTCCCAAGTCTCAAGTTAGAAACCAAGGATTTCATTCATTAAACAGCTTAAAGTTACCAGCGTTTAAGTCAAAATTTAAGCCACATATACGTAAGGTCTAATTCTACCTTGTGCTTCATTATAATAGACGTTGATCCGTTCCAGTTGTAAATCGGAATCACCGTGATATACGCCCGTCGGGTCTATACCGTGTTCGTCGGAAATGACTTCCCAAAACTGAAAGGAAAGAAAAAAAAAAGATTAGATTTGTTTCATTGTGCTATTTAAAATAAGAATTACGATGTAGAATTCGGATCATTAAATAAAAGAAAATGTATTAATTGGATTCAAATTAAAGATGTAATTAACACAAAATTATTATGGAGAATGGGATAACACTTAAAGCGTAAATATACATGCAAATACTTATAAAATGTAACTGAGAATACACGAAGTCTGAACATCTGGCAATCAGCCGTAGCCTATCAACAAACTCTTCCACGGCATCACCAATGTATAACAATACCTACAAACCAAAATTCATCTTTACCTTGAAATTTTTTAAAAAGAGACTAAATAACGAATACTAAATAGCAAAAATCTACTCGTCCAAAACAAAAAAACAAAAACAATACAGAATGCGTTTTCTAGATCAACCTTTCTTTGAATAATCGAGCAGCCTCCAAATGCATGATTGAAAAGATTAGTCTCAACATTTACGTCAGGGTTTCTCGATCTTTTTTTACCCATGGACCCCTTTTCCCCCTTTCTTTTTGTTGGGTCCACCCCCAACAGCTAAAAAGTATCAACGAAATAGTAAATGATTACGCTTTATTTTGAATGAAAACTAATTTAATACAAATCAATTATTCTACAGTGGTAAATAATACATTCTACACACTGGTAAATAATTCGTAATAATAAATCATTTTAAAATAAGTGTGATTCAATGAGATCCCTGTGGACTCCGAAGAATATTACATGGACCCCGGTTGAGAACCCCTGATTTACGTTTACCCGATATATAAGCGTAGTATTATCATAAAATCAATAAGTGGTCCAAAGAGGTTACAGTATTACAGATCTAATACTAATGATTATCCTTCAATGAACAGACTTTTATATTAATATAACTTACGTACAACATATTGATGTTTAGATATAAATGTTTTAGATCGATTTCAAACATTCAAAAATGTTTGGAAGTTTCCTCAGAAACAACGAGGGGAACTTTTATGAAAAACTACATGAACTACGTCTTCCCGTTTCTCACTCACCCCCTCTCCCCTAAAATATAAGCTTGATATCAAACATTTAAGGCGATGCTTTTACTGTGGGTTTTTTTTTTTTTTTTTTATATATATATACTTAAGAAATAAACTAATGCGAAAACTGTACCCGAACAAACTTAAAAATATTTCATAAATTAATATTTCATAAATAACTTTATACGTTTAATCAAATGCAAAAACATTCAATGTCAACTATTCTTGTTCTACAAAGGTTAGATCGCGCAAATCCGACAAAACAATAGAACAGTTTTAATTCAAAATATTTAACCTATTAGTTTGTATTTTAAATCATTATTCCAACTCCCCCCCCCTTTTAAGTAATTCCCATTTCTAATCTGTTTTCCGCAATTCGGAAAGAACAGGAAATTCGCAGAATGGTTAGGAGGAAGAGGGGAAGAGGGATTCTATTGCTTTCAAAGGCTAGTGACTAAAAACTGATTAACTGTTGATCGAATCGGAAATAGCAATAATTTCAGTTTCAATATCTTTCGATCTTTTACAAAAAATACTTTTCCCAAAATACAAAAACAAATAAAAAAATAAAATATCACTGCAAAGACGTGATTGATATGGATCTAATTTTAAGTGAAATAAAATCAGTGTATTTCAAAAACGTACTGGGTGCTTGGAAGATAAATAAACTCAAGTTGTTCACATTTCTCAGACATCTGCTTCTATAAGTCCATTTTTTTATTCGAAGCTACAATAGATAATTAACTGGTTAAATGAGTGCTACTTGGGTAATATTTTGCAAGGCATAACACCTTGAAATAAATCTATCCAAGCCACTGAGCAAGAAGTTACTTCCTAATAATGCGTAGCTGTTCACGTGATTTCATACTACATGGAACACTAAATCCACTCTCCCACATTAAAGGGCAAACGTACAGGGAGTACAGATCTGTCAATCTATACCATTAAAAAGTAACAAATTTGAGACACTTGCTAACTGTAAAAAAAAAAAAAAATCTGACCTTTACGAATTTTATTAAAATTAAAATTTAATCACATCTAAGTGACGTACAGTAAAACCCCGTTATTACGCTCCCGCTTATAGCACCGTTTTTTACGCTCTTTTTATACGGTCGCTGGAATTTTCTATAATATCTGTATACTTTTACCCTCTTATAACGCTTCAAATCCCGCTTGTAGCGCTTTTTTTATATCGGAAATTTTGTATCAAAAAGAAATGTAACACTGTAAAGATTCCCTTTTTTTTCCCTGGTAGGAGGGAATCCTTGAACTCTGAAATGCGGGTCTGTGATACAGTAGTGCAAAATGTCGAAGCGGAAATCCCTTTCTGTAAGTGAAAAATTGCAAATTCTCCGTAAGTACGACGATAATTCTACATTAAGTCAAGAGGATTTCGCAGAATCTCTAGGAATTCCCTCATCCAACCTGCGAACAATAATGAAAAATAGGGATGCAATTACCGATGCAGCGAAGGGTTATTGCAAACGTAAAAAAGTGTGCACTAAATCTGCTCAGAAATATATTAGTATTGCTCCTACTGGTGTATTAATTGACGTTAATAGTTACTTGAACCGCATTGAAAATGTCATAATTTATAACAGTAGCACACACACACACGGCAAACCACAATCAAAGATCTTTTCAATAGGAAATAAGCTCATATTTGCACTATATCTATTGCAGAATCACGTATGTTTCCTGTAAAATGTGTCCAAATCTTTCCCTATCTCAAATCATTTCCCGTCTATAGCGCTATCCCGCTTATTACGCTTGAAGGTCATGGCCCCTTGACGAGCGTAATAACGGGCTTCTATGAATGTTTACTTATCGGCGAATTCAATTCCTTCACTGCTGGCTACAGAAAATAAGGCTTCGCTATACAATTACAGCTGGTGTTTAAAAACAAAACAGATGTCCACGTACTTTTTCGACTGACTATTTCAAATCGACCTGGCAGCTAATGAACGAGGGAAGACTGCATCTTCAAAGGAGCTTCCATGCTGTGCTACTTGAGATAGACCAACTCAGGTTTCTATTTGACCGCTGTCTGACTCGTGACAGACAGAAAATATAATAAACAATAGCTGTCATATTGCGTTTCACAGCTTGCCTTAATAGCAGCACGACCGCTTCGAAAAAACAAGAAATTAATCAATGTCGGAACAAATAAAGGATTAGAGTTATAACTGTTCATCAAATAAACCGAATGATTGCTTAGGGAAAAATTCATTTAATTTTATCTTTGTACAACTAGCGCTAATGTGAATTAAGTGCGCTCAACTTTCGACTTATCAAACTGGATGCAGTCATTAGAACAAATAAAACTGACGTTATCATGTGAACTTTAGGGGTGTGAATGTTTAAACTGATAGTAAGTTACCTCAGCTATTTTGCGAGGAAGACACCGGAATATCAAAACGTATTCTTCAGGTTACAATCGATAGATGTACATGTACATTAAAAATTAAAAAAATTAAAAAAAGTCTTTAAAATTTAAGTTATGAGTTGTGAAGACAAAATCCTCGTTAAAAAAAAAAAAAAATCCCATAGAATAAGTATAAAAATTTTATGTTAAAAGTAGAGTGAATAATTCATTCATTCAGCGCATTTATATAAGGAACTACATCAACGTCGCAACAAGACTCGGGAATGCAGAGGAAGATTTTATTACATAAGGGAAACCACAATATGGCTTCTCATTCTCAAAATGGCTAATGAAGTCAAAGTGAGAGTAGACTTTTAACCTTTAATGAAGTAGTTCAATTACTTCATATTTGCAAAGTGAGCAGCTGTCGACAAAACAATGGGTGTGGCGATGGGATGGTGTCTGTCACCATTTTTTTAAAAAGTTCGACACTACTGATAATAACGGACATGTTTATGACAGAGACATAAATTCCCACCCAAGCTTGGGTAATTGAAAAAAAAAATTCCTAACACAGACAAATTTGAGTAATGCACGACGAAATTATCGAACGAATTATTAAAACAATACAGAAATTAATCTTGTGTACCACACAATTTCAAGTTATTCATGAATCTAATTTCACTTTCATAATTCATAGATACATTTGCCATCTCTTTTGTCTTCTGGTATGATCATATCTTATTATTCAAATATATTTTGTCCAATAAACAAAGCGTTTTTATGGATATTATTAATACTTTTCTGGCTCAAAAGATCGAGTACTTTATTTAAATTCACATTTATAATATTCGAAAACAAATAACATACTGTAACAGTTTACATTACAAAACTTGAGAAACACTGTCAAATCTATAGTATAAGACTATTATACCCTCATTACTGTTTTTGGATGTTTAATTATATGACGATGTCTATCATTATTTTTTATTATCCAGACTGTCTGTACTGTTTTTGAAGTCATTTAAAAATTCCCCATGAATTGAAGGTAATTTGGTCGAAAATTGTAAATTTGTGTGTAAGTAAATTTCTCCTTTCCGTTTAGGAGCAGCTAAATCAGACGCAGGTGATGAGATATGTTATAAGGTTTGTAATGTTTAAATTACCGAGAAATAAAGACTGAAAAATATCAACAGCCTCATCTTGGAATATTAAAATAAGTTATATTTATCCCGTAAATTTCATAGTAAACCAAACTTTCGGAGTTTCATCAGATGTATCCTGGCCAGTATATTTTTAGCCGTTTGTGTTATAAAATGGCATGACGTCATCAGAATGCGTGGTTAATTCACACAAAGGCGTGGCTTCTGATTTGAAGACACGCTAAGACTAGTAGAATTGGAACAGATATAATTTGCAATATGTTCAGAAAAGTGTGCTGCACACTTAACCAAGAAGAGCACGGAACAGGACAGCTGTGAATCATCCATATCCTGCCCATCTATTTTTCTTGTACTTTTCAAAAGGGAATTTGCTCTTGGACCGGAACTAACCAGAAAATAATGAATAAAGAAAAAGGAGGCTTTGAAAAGGCGCTCCCTTCCTTTTCAAACGAGACTTCAGAAAATTTCACAAGTTCATTGTTACGTGAATAAAAGCGGAACCAACACCTGAAAGAGCAGAAAAACAAGTTTTAAAATCCTAACAATTTTATTTTCGCTCCATTCAAATAAAACAGACAAAAAGGATTAGAACGATCATCGATTCTTAACTTTATACACTTCTCGATAAACTCAATAAGAAAGGCCTTCAATTATTTCTTGTTTGAAGAGACCTGTAACGATCTTCATTGATAAACACGCTGTCAGAATGAAGATAGGTTGTGAATTAGTAACAAGGTTTTCATTGCTGCCTTAGTTTTCCTTACAAAAGTGGTCTCGCACCCTTTTAATATAATAATCGCTCAAACGATTTTATACTTTTACACGGGCAGAGAAAACACATGAACTTGGATATTAATAAAATTTAGAATTAATAAAAATTTAAATACTTTTAACAACGGCATAAATCTAAGAAAAATATAAAAAGCAATATGTTTGTTAAAATAATTGTCCTCGAAATAAAAAAAAAAAAAAAACTACAACAGCTAGGGAGTGTAGGCATTCAAATTAAGAACGAGTAGCATAAATGCTAACAAATTTATGATTGTAAAAAGTTATTTTAAAATTTACTTTCCCTCAGCAGAATAGATGGTCTTTTGCAATTTTAACTGATTAACATTTATTTTTATTTTTTTAGTTCACAGCCTTTAAAAGTTTCATGTTCGCAAAAGGAAACGCAACTCTATTCTTAAACTATAAGTCGTAACATTTTTAAGACCTCACAAGATAGATTAAAAAAAAAAAAAAAAAAAGATGTGAAACAGTATGGCACACAATTCCCGACAACTGCAGTGAATGGCATTCATTAAAACTTTCCGCCTTTCTAGAAGCGTCGGCACCGGTCTCGGATCGATGGCGGGATTCACGGTCGCTATGGAAACATCGATCGCGGTTCAACGACTTGCGTTCTTCGCCTGCTCCCACGTGATTCATCTCCATGTTCTCCTCACTATTTGCTTCACTAGACTGCCAAGACGCCATTTTGGATAAACCAGTCAGTAACAAATCTTAAAATCTTTTAGAGGAAATGGAAAATAATTTCAGCTAAGTACAAAAGTTCAAATTTCAGACAAGTTTACTGCCGAAGAAGACTAAGTGAAGACTACCGAATCGTTACAATTAAAATGTTTATTCTATGAAATTCGTTAAAGATTAATCCATTTGTAAGCAGTATAAACGATTTTTTTTTCTCCCTCAAAAGAAAAAGCTCTTTAATTTTACTTCGTAGAGAGAGTTCATTACCTTATTTTAAATCCCCAACACGTATCTAAGTCTCGCTTGAATGAAGACTCGATCCAACTTCAAATGAAGTGAAAAGTACATTAATTCCAATGCACCTAAATTCACAGAAAGTCTAGTCGTCAAACATGTACGAGATTAGACTTGCAATAACACTATGCAAATCTAACTTTACAGTACACTTATCTTAAAACTTCATAAAAATTAGAATGCAAACCAACTTATTCTATTACGTGAATGTAATATTAAAAACAAATTGCAAATCATTATAATAAGAAAAAATGTACTCCAGAATTACCAAGTGGAATATCATTGAAAGGTGTCTTTCACTCATTTCCGTTCTCTGCTGAAAATATACCGCCAGAATTTATATTTTCCTTTTAAATTAAGACATTGGCGATATGTATATTTCTGTTTGATTGTTAAAACAAAAAGGCTCAAGGGAGTAGATAAGTGAAAACAAAATGGCGACTGTAACATTAAGTTGGATTCATTTTATATATATATATAAATGAAGAAAGAAAAAATTGTGTTTGTTTTATGTTATTTGCTTCCTTGATGACATCTAAATGTTTCGTTCCAATTTTTAGAAATAAAGCGAATAACATTTTTTTTTATTATTATTACATAGGAATTTCTTATTTTTCAACAATCCTGGAATTGTTCTCAATTATTTTGTCCAAGTTTATGGGTGGCTAAGGTACGCGATTGATCAATTCAAACTTCCTTCGAAGTTAACAACTCGCTGTTTCGGTTAGTCCTCTCCATTCGAGACGATCTTAAAATGTTTTCAGTTAATTATTTAATTTCGTGTTAAGTTAGATTTTAAATATCTTTTGCATTTATGAATGTAGTTAATTATAAAGACGGTATGAATGTAGTTAATTATAAAGATATTCTTGATAAATCTCCAGCTCACTTGGGGGTCGTCCATTAATTACTTGAGGTTAAAAGGGGGAGGGGGGTCAACGAAAATCTCACGTAAACTTTTTCATTGAGAGAAAATATATATTATAGCAAGATTTCCGTTTGTTTTTTTTTTTCTTTTGGTTGTTAAAGCAAGATTTCCGGTTCTTTTTTTTTGGTTGTTAAAATTTTTTGAAATCTCACCAAGGGGGAGGGGGGGGTCCAAATTTTTTAAAAAACACCTCATGTAATTAATGGACGGCCCCTTGCTGCAAAATCTATCAGTTTCAATAGCTTTTCATTCAAAGAAAGCTAGTCCAGTCAACTTTCTCCATTTGACTAAAGAAAAAAAAATTAAAGCTTTCTAATTCTTAATATTGAAAATTAGACTTAAACGAAGAAGGGGGGGGGGGGGGGTTAACGTACAGGACTATCAGTTACAATTATTCGTAATTTAAAGGTTTATGCTGATGATTATTGGAGCAATCTAACTACTTTTCTAGTTGAATGAAAAACGAATTAATTCAGGATTTAACAAAAAGATTTAAACATTCACCGTAACCCGAAACTATCCTTCCTGGCCGCCCTACCGCTGTCATTCAACAGAGGGCAATGGTTGGCAATCGGCAGATGGGCTCTATTTTACAGTAGAGACAGCCATCTATTTGTTGCCATCATACGTCGCAGATTGCCATCTTTCTGTACTGGCAAATGACAGTGGCCTGATAATCGGACACCAGCGCATTTAGCGTCGAAAAGGAGGTTTGTATCTTTAATGGAAAGTACAGATTATAAAGTTTATTTGACGAATGGAGGTTTATTTATTATTATTTTTAATTTTTTTTTTAAATCAAGTTTCTCGGATGCTTCCAAAAACAGCTATCAAAATTAATAATTTTCTTAGAATTTTGGCCCACGAATGTGGAGCGGCAGGGCAACTGATTTCAGAAATGCGGAATATGAATCCAAAGAAATTAAAAAATATTAAAAAATAATAAAAAAAAACTCAATTTACTGAAATATTCTCCGGCAAACTGCGATATAACCCATTTAGTTTCGTAAGCAAAACAGTTGTGGCAGCATTAAATTTATAATGTTGTGAATTCTTGGACAATATTCTTCTGGGAAATCTTCCATAGCTGCTGGAAATCATGAGGAAAATTTAAGATAGTTTGAAGCAGTTTATTTATTAGGAATCTGGATATTGTCGTAGATATTTCAAGTTCAGTAGAAAATGTAAAGTAGCCTTAAAAAACTAATAGTCTGTGTTGATCTTAACTGGATCAATGATGTTCGGTAAAGGCCTTTAAAAAATTAAATAAAATAAAACAAGGTAGGAGCAGCAATCCCAGTAGCGATCGCGTCGTGCTCCAGGGCTTCTACATAGAGCGAATGCACGGGTCACAAAGTGAAGCAGAAAGATACCTATTCACATAAGTAACCTCAATAAAGAACTCAATGGAATTTATCAATATGAGGATGTTATGAAGAAGTTATCAACTCTCACTGATAATCACAAATCAATAACAGAAAACTAGCCACTATGGAAAGAAACCAGTACTACGCTAACTAAGAAAATAAGTTAATTGGAACAATGTGAAAATGTTAGAAATACAACAAAGGAAAAATATAGAAATATCTTAAGAGTTGAAGAAGCAAAAGGGTGAGAATTTATTTGACACAAATGTTAAAATCTCGGAAACTTTGAAACTTCAACCCCCCCCCCTTCCCCAGAAAAAACAAATATGTAGAAGATTTCCATAGATTTGGGAGATCCCATTATAATAGAAATGTAGAATAAATAATTTTATTATTGTTTGCGAATCTAGTTATTTCTTCTTCTATAATCCCACTTCTGAAATGAGCTTCAAGTTTGCTATTGTTCTATCAGTACTTTGCTAGTGGATAGTGGCTTTTGAGTAAACCAATCAGAAGCATTCGACATCGGGGGCAATGTGGCCTATGGCAGTCCGAACCTCAAATACAGTATATGCAAAAATATAACTTTTTTTTTCGTCTTAATGTTTCTAAAATTCTCAAAGGGGGAAAAAAAAAAAAAAGCCCCAAGGTGGGCTTTCTCGAAGTCTTATAAATGCGTTCTGATAACTTTTACATCATTTTTCGGGTCTTTTGCTTAAACAACCACGATAACCACTGGCTTACCTAACAGTTGGCAATGCTAAAGCCCTAGCAACGGGTTCTTCGAACTGTGACGTAGGTTGTGACGATACCACTTAAGACCAATCAAATATCTCGCGACATCAGACAGAGCGGGGATATAAGGCTTCTCCTGCTATGAGCAACGCTCTGTATAGAAGCCTAATAAGTTGTATAATTACAAGAAATTTTATTTTCTGATACAACTGGCCAATAATCAACATCAAAGCTGGTTACAATGACTTTTTTAATCAATTTGGACAAAGGTGAAACATCAACAGGTTTTAGACAGTACTCAAAGGCAAATGTACTTCTGTCGACATATAATTAAAATACCTCGTGTCCTACCTCGCGTAACGAAACAAACAGATATCAATATTAGGTAAATGACAATTTACACCCAACTGAGTGCCATCTATTATCAAAGAGCGCAGAAGTTTTATTTATATCATCAACATTTAACGCGTGCGGGTTTAAATAGTTAACATGGACAGCGTTTAAAACTTACACACAATAAAACTCAAATATATTAATTCATCTTAAAAAGATAATAAAAATTTAAAAAACAAGCGAACAGGTTTCACGGGTTGAAAGTGTCCTCGATAAGTACTTTTAAATTTTTATCACTATTTAAGATAAATTAATACATTTAAATTTTATTAAATGAGTGGACGAATTTTTAAAACTAGTAAGTTTTATTTATAAAATTATAGATATCTTAATGCCACAATTTGAACATTAATCAAGATGAATGTAATTTCCAACAGCCCCGTACCGTATCAGAAGTTAATAGAAAAAAATACTCAACTCTGTTCATTTAAGAAAACAAAACAGACTTTTGCACATCTGTTCAGACAACTAGAAGACTTCCCTGCATAATTCGACTAAAAACTACCGAATTGGATATCTCTGTTATTCATTTACTGATCTTCCGAGGTATTCAATTGAGAATCAAGGATGAAATACCAACACCCACGAATCAATTACCAGTCACTAAAACACAAGATTAGCATTTCTAACAAAAGGTTTTGATCCTCTTTCTGAACAATATCAAATGTTTCAGTTAAAATTCCATTCGTATGATAGAACAGAAAAAAAAAATTATCGAATATCTGTTTATCAAAAACATTTTTGGAAAAACCCATCACATATTGAGAGGTTTTCTATCTCAAATCACATGTTTTGTCCAAAATTAAACATTTAACTTTTTGGTAATTATGTATTTAACAAATAAACATCTTTACAAAATCTATTTAAGCAAATTTTCGGAAAGTATTTCTTCTTTCCTTTTTCAAACTTCTTAAAAAATTGAAATAATTACTGATGTCTACATATCACTTACACTCTCCTGGACAAAGTTTAACATAATCACTTACCAATGACGTACAATATTACTTCTAACAATTCCCATATTTACTTTAATTTTTCAAATTTTACCAACCTTCTGTTTTCAACATATGATTTTACGATCCCTCCTGCTAAATTTCCCAATACTTTATCAACTTCCATTCCCTCATTACGATTAAGTTTACTATCCATAATATTTCTTATAATTATGTACTCTATTTTCTTCTTCTTGAGTCTTTCCTTATATAATAATTTAACCTCAGTATTAATGTAATGACCTAACTCATAGCAGTGCTCAGCCGATTCCGACTTGTCCCCTTGTTTCTTTTTACTGCAATACCCATGTTCTAATACCTATCCCTTAATCGTACGTTTGCTTTCTCAGACACAAATTTCCACAATTTAAACATTCTATATTGTAAATTAGAATTACGTATTTAAATTTGATAAGCGTTGCTACCTAATATTGTTGTACCCCTTCCTATCACAACATCAAGAAAGTGTAAAGCCCCGCGAACACCATGCAATTTTTCAGCAATTTAGTCATCCGATTTTGACGTCACGAGCAGTTTTGAGCCCATTTATTGATTATATCAGCTCGTGACGTCAAAATCGGACGACTAAATTGCTGAAAAATTGCATGGTGTTCGCGGGGCTTTAGAACAGTGGTTCTTAAAATTCCTGACACCCCCCCCCCCTCCAATCCACAAAAATCGTTCAGAATGCCCGCAATTACACAGATTACAAAAAGATAAGATTTAATTTGATTTTCATACTGAAGATACAGAAAAGGCTTAATTTTGGTCCACGGATTTCTGCAATGACTGAGGATCCGCAGAAATCAAACAATTAACTACAAGTTTCAGAAAATACGACTTTAAGCTAAATATACATCTGAGATCACGATAATGCAAAATCATCTTAACCAAACAGGTATTGACGCTTTAGTAGTAGGAATATATTATAATGAAAACACTATTGATTTTGAAGCTAATGGATATAAGGAGATTAGAACCACAAAGTTTAAAGCTAAAAAAATTTATTATTTTTTTTTAAATACAGAAAATATGCAGTACATCAGTACATCCACTTTCAAATATCCAATACTCAATAAAACTCAAATTATCCTCGCAGGGTGTCTACAAAATCTGAATAAAAAAATTCCCTGATTTTTCCCTGATTTCATGAACAATTTCTTTTAAAATTCCCTGATAATTCCCTGATCTGGGGAAAAAAAAAAAACAAACAAAAAAAAAACGTTCTGTTCAACCAAAAAATTCCCTGATTTTAAGTAATAATTTCAAAATTCCCTGATAATTCCCTTATTTTTTCCAGAATAACAAAATTCCCTGATAATTCCCGGTTTCCCTGATTTCCCTGATTCTGTAGACACCCTGCCTCGGATAAGGGTATTATTTTTTTTTTTTTAAGCAGGAAGTTGAAACCCATTTCGACGAAACATTTGTCAGCAGGTATTCGAAAGCTGACAGGTCTACTGTAATATCCTGTTCAATCTTATCTCTTCTGTTTGCATTTCCTGAACAGAATGACAAAAATCAGTTTAAATAAAAATGTTTACTTAAAGCTTATCACTTATTTCATCTTTGTTTATTTCGTATCTGCTTATCGCTGCGGTTACGCCTTGACATCGTTAAACAATAATACAGTCGGACCTCTATTTAACGAACCTCTATTTTGCGAACTTTTCTTTGGAACTAAGAACATTTTGCTAATTTCTTTGTAAAATAACCTCCAAATAGCGAAGTGCATTTTCTATTTAACGAACTTTTTCGAGGTATCTATTTTTTTTTCTCCTTGAAATGTTTTTATTCCCTTAGAGGAAATGAAAGAAATGTGGATACAGCTGAGGGAAAAAGAAGAAATTAACGATGATGTGCTGATTGATGATTATCTTTCACTTGATTTTGAAGTTGAGACCTCGGAAACACTAACTGAATCGGATATTTTGGACAGCGTGAAAAATAAAAACAATACAGCTATGAATTGCGATGAAGATGATCAAAATGGAAATGATCATGATGCAGAAATCAAAAAACCTTCGTATGATGAAATGTTAAAATCATTTGAAACAATCCGATGCGGATTACAATTTGAAGAAAATACTGAAGGGGTTTTTGGTGCATTGCAAAGATGCGAGGCGTACTATAAGGAAAAACACAAAAATGAAAAAAAAAAAAAAAAAAAAAAATTAACAAGACTATTAGTAAAATGTAAGTACGCATGTGGTAATGTATGTTTTATGTCATTAAAATTATTACTTTTTTTAATAATATTGAATAATAAAAGGCGAATCTCTATTTAACGAATTTTCCATATAACGAACTTTTTTTTTCCGGATTTAGTGACTTCGTTAAATAGAGGTGCGACTGTATGTCTAACTTAGGATTAAGGAATCCTTCCCAAATTGATTTTTTTTCTCCTGTTCTATTCGTAATTCGGAAATACTGAACATTGCCTAGGATAAAGAATTTCATTAAATGTTTGAATACGAAGAGTTCAGAGACTTTTTCTGACCCAAGACCGAAACCTTGTGGGAGTGTAACTTTATATTACAATTGAGTTATATGAGAAGTTTTGGGTTTTTTTTTTTCCCCACACCATTTGATAAACTAGACAAATATTCCATATTTTCTAGAAAAGTCTGTAGGTCAATGAAAAACATCGCAGCAAAGAATTTTCTAAATCTTGAAAATCTGAAGTAATGAAATAAAAAAAAAAAAATCGAAACATTTCTAGAATGAGCTAGAATCCTCTCCATGAATTATTCCTTAGCAACCTCTCATAGAACAGTCCAGAAACAACGAGGGATGCAATCATAAGGACCCCTCCATTTCTCCGAGGGAAGTCCATTACAAGACGAGGGGAACGATACATGAGGAATGCGATGAGAGATGGGCTGCAAATGAAATTAATCCGAACGCTGGGGCTGTGGCTAAATCTCATACCATTATTCATTCTCGTTCCCCTGAGCTTCATGAAAGAAACTGCAGTCTCTGAAAAAAACATATTTCCCAAAGGACGCGGCAGGAAGCAATCTTTGATCAAATCTAGATAAAGAAAAAAAAAATGTGGGGGCGTGGAAGACTTCACCTACTAATGACAGTGTTCGTGGAATACTAGATACGACTGTTTTGACCAATGAGTAAGATTTGTATCAGTGTATTTATCTAGTGGTGTATTTAATACTTAGTCTAATATCACTGAAAAGCAATTCAGACTGAATAAAAGTACGAAAAGGGATAAGTTTGGAATTACAAGACGGGTTTACAAACGAAATAAGAGAACAAATCAATTCCCCCCACCTTCAAAATGTGGTCCGAGAAAAAAAATTTGGTTCGAAGATAATTTATGAGTAAGCAAGTAATGAACCATAAAAATAAGTTTATTTATATATAATCAACAATCATTAAAAATATATTCTTGAAGGAAGCCAAATTTCTTTCTACTTGTCATGGGAGTTAGCTCGAACGCCAACCATTCATAATCTGTGAGAAGTGCTGTTCCATAATTGAGGAAGCAGTTTTTTATTCTTTTGTGATTGTTCAGATTAGAAA
>JAFIDM010000007.1:18585544-18600815 GCA_023159025.1 Thereuonema tuberculata | reverse complement strand
GATTAGATTATGGGAAGGAGTTGGGAACGGCCGTTTCGTCCTTCTGCGGACTCATCAGCCCAACCCAGCCTTCCCTTAACGAAATTCCTTTCTGATTTCGTTAAGGCCGTTCCCAACTCCTTCCCATAATCTAATCAGAAAGGCAACTTCTCCTTTTATTCAAGTGCTGCTTTTCCTTTCCTTTAGTTAATTATATATTATTTATAAAAAAAAAATTGGTTATGTTAATAAATATTAACTTACTACTGATTAAGTATTACTGAATTTAATTAGTTACTGATTAATACTTGTACAAATTGTGGCCTTAATTCGTATCTAATATCAAGGGTAGTTGGGGGGAGTTTAAGCATACTTTCTGCCCCCACGAATCGAATTAATTTGGGGTAATTCCTCTTCCCCATTTCCCCTTCAGTTCCCACGTCCTACAGATCATCCAACGATGTGTAAAAGCTTCATGGTCATAAATGCCATATTTTGCGAAATATATAGATCAATTTGTAAATTTATTAAATATAAGATTTATTCAGTGCATTGTTATTTGAACAACATACGGGTAGAGTAATTGGGCTTTTAAGTAAAGTATCATAAAAATCTCAGCAATTATTGTTTCCTTAATACCATAACATTCCATTTCTGAAATTTATAAAAAAATAAAAATTCTGATCGCATTTTTATATTATTTTTATTTACTATACTTACTGTTAAATGAGCCTAATATAGATTTTTTTTTTTTTTAGTGACCATGCAGGGAAGAGCTAATAGGATTCTCGTATTTCTGTATCTATTGCCTTCTACAGCCAAACCGGGAGTCGGAATCCCATGAGTTTTTAACTCGCTGGACTTCTCATGGCCTGGAAGTTTAGAGAAAAATCCGACTTTCCAGGCCATTTCCGATTTTGAGTGGCCATTGACTGGATCAGGAAAGTAGTGGTAATTTGGACAAAACTGGGGTTTATCAGTACTGAATTGACTGTGCTAGAAACGAATGCGACACTCTCGACCCAATGTGGCCATTTCAGGTTCAAAATGGCCAACTGATCACTGACTCAGTCGCCCAATAGGTGCAAAACGGAGGTCTAGAAAGAAAAGAAAGAAATGAACTCAATATGGGCATCGCTTAAAGTTGTACTTGACCCCTGAATTACAACGGTTTTGCTGGCCAACCAATAGTAATGTCACTCTTAACAACGAAAGTGTTTGATACATTACAAATCGTATTGTTTTGTATTAACTACAAAACTGTAAATTTTATTTTAGAGTTTTTTTTTTTTAATACAATAATAACTTAATTTACTATCACTTTACTGAAATCTCTCTCTCCCTCTATTCTTTTTTTTTAATTAAGTTCCATTTTCTTATTAATTGTAAAATGAGATACGTGTTTTTAGTGAAACTAAACGTAATGACCTGAAGACCTTGTCATTGCTGGTGTCGCGAACTATTCTCAGAACACCACCATTATTCATCCATTTGTTTTTTCCTCTTATTGCTGCTAATTCATCATTCCTAATATTTCCGTTCCGTCTGTTTCTCAAGAGGAAATCCAATACAAAAACAGGATCCTTCGACCTATTAATGACTGTTTTGTAATAGAGCGATTTGTTATTTATTTAATACAAATAATTATGGCTGTGAAGAGGTGTTTTTTATAAAGACAATCTACCTAAAACTTCTATTGATGTGTGTAAAATTAAGAATACAAACGCGGATAAACATTCGTGGAATATTTTTATGTTAAATGTAAATGATAGCAATTTTTTTCTTATTAGCTAAAAGCGTGGGAGGAGTTTTATAAAAGGAAGAAATTTTCAACCTCTCTAGATTTACTAGAGATTCCATGACATCATCATTCATCGCCTTTGAGAGCTCAAAAGGTTTGAAAGGGTTTCAGGGAAGAATTTTTTCAGAAAAGAAAGAAAAATATGAATAAAAAAATGTACTTACAAGGTCAAAAGGAGAATAGCAGACGGTCAGTCTAGTTAAAGCAGATAATCGATATTTTATTCAGTGTTCTATTTTTATTGCTACATTTAAATTGTGTTTATATATATAAATCATCTGCTGCGAGAAATCCCGTTAGTTTTTTTCTTTTTCTAAGGTTATGAATTTACATATTTGATATTCAGTCGATATAGTAAATTAATAATTGTTATTTATCTGAAATTGATAAATCTATTTCAGGAATCTAAAAAAAATATTTTTTTAGAAAAAAACTTAATTTAATCAAAATTTAAGAATAAGTAAACGAATAAAAATAAAACGGAAATATTATTATTACCTTAATTATGTATTTTTTATTATGTAAAGTGTAATATGTATAGAGTGTATATATATATGTGTATGTATCAAAAGCATATATGTATTAAAAAATCAGATAAAACATATATGAACAGTTATTACTGTTAATAACTGTTATTTGTTATTTATATGGTTTTATTTACGTTAAATGAATGTATATATTTATAATAAAATTAAGATAATAAAAAGGAAAAGAGAGAGGAAAAAAACTAATAAAAAGTATTAAAATGCGAAGTAAACCAACGAACCTGTAATGTTTTTTGTAATTATCAATTTTTCTAATTATTAAATTGATTAACTATTTGTCAGATTTCCAGAATGTTTGAAATATATCATAAATAGTAAACTGCAATTTTATTAAATATCAGAACCCGTTTGACAAGAATCTTAAGCTCTTAATGAGATTGAAAATGTATTTTACTTTGCTGATAATAATAATTCTAATAATAATAATATGTAAAATATTATTCTGCTTTTTTTCTTTGCTTAATTTATTTCTAAAGAATAACTAAAATAAAACTGCAGTATTTTGATGATATCAGTTTAAATTTTAAAGCTGCAATTTTTGGACAAAGTAAAAATATACATATTTTTATGTAATATCTTTATGTAATATCTTTATAAAATCGAAAATTATTCAACGAAACAGATGGTGTCATCAGGGCGATATACATCTAATCTACAAGGAATTATTTTCATTTCGTTTAATTAACATAAAAAGCTTTTGTAATATACTAAGAACTGTGTTTAAATTTTACGCTTTTAATTGACAATATAGTTATTTGTTTTAATTGTCCATGAAAAAGATGCTCGTTAATCTCTGGGTGAGTCACTTCCATTGGAAATTATTTATTGAATTCTAAAATCAACTCACCTTTTACTCGATCTAATCAGCGCGGGGTTTGCAGGAAAATATTTCGATAGCGTTGCTAAGGGAACCGCTCCGATTCAGGTGGTCGCCATGACAACAGGCCAAGGATCAGAGAGAGAGATCGCTGTTCCGTAAGATATTCGACCTCAAGATAGAAAAAAACAAAATAGATTCCATTACCACATCAGAAATGCTAGCATGAATATCTCTCATACATAAATGTGGTTAAGTAAATTGAAGGTTAATAAAATAATCTGAAATTTATTTCAATCATGACAATTATTTTAACATACGATAAAAAGCTGATTTACAATAATCCAAACTTGTTTTTACCTTGATGTCTACACACCATCCTTACATTTGTTTTTTGTTTTTTTAATCGTGAAAATTAAAGTTTGTAGTTTTGTTTTCTGCTTATTTCTGAATTTCCTATATTTGTTTTGTGCAAATTTTGCCAACTACAAAAGAATCTGGCAAAATACCAACTGCAGTTAGTAAATACACGAATGAATGCTTAATTTACAAAGAATAATACACATATCGAAGCGTAAACTTTACAAGTTTAGTAAAATATGGCAGTGGCGGCTCGTGGCTGTAAAGTTAGGTGAAGAGATAGTAGGAAAATAATTATATTATATCATAATATATATATTATAAATTATATATATTATATATAATATATAATATAAAATATTATAATAACTTCCTTCTTATCTAATTATATTATATCATAATACATATATATTATAAATTATATATATTACATATAATATATATATTAAAATATATAATATAAAATATTATAATAACTTTCTTCTTATCTTCGTCTTTCCAACGTGAAAATGATGTTTCTAATAAAACACACACTATATCTTAAACAGGATTCATATTTAAAACAGTAACAGCACTGCGAAACAAACGCGTTCCGAAAGAATTTCACATTGGAAGAAGAGAACATATTTCTCAGTTGTAACTTCACCTATACGATGCTGTACAGTGGGTGACGTCATGGTTGTCATAGCAACCATCGCTTCGGCTATCCACCTAAGCTCCGCCCCTGAGGTTGAGAAACTTCATACAAAAGCCTACTTCACTTGGCTCGGTGCCAGAACAAAATCCCGCACCAACGGCGCGGGACTTACAAAATACAAAAAATACGTTTCTATTAAAACCAACATACGTGATAAGGAAAATAAATTTTTCCTTATAATAATTGTTATATTATAAATAAATAATATTATATTATAAATAATTGGTGAAGTGCCACTTCACCTACTTCCCCTGAATAGCCGCCACTGAAATATGGTATATTTTTATGCAAAAATGAAAAAAAAAAAAAAAATCACAATATTTAAGCATCTCTCGGACAATTCTCAACAAAAATTTAATTGAAAAATGACCCATTTTTAAATAAAGTGCAGAATTTCTACATTAGAAATTAAGGAATTATTGTTAATAAAAATGTATTTCATAACAAAAAAAAATATCTGTCGCGCATCTACCGAGTAAGGTGTACTTCCCAAAGATGAACTACCTTGAGATTTGTGAATAGTATTTGTTAATAATATTTTAATAATAAAGTTTGATATTCAGCCATCCGAAGTTTAAGGTTAGTTATAGCTAAAAAGCCCAAAATTTACGGAAGTTTTCCATGAAACAACTTCGAGATTCCGTCCACTTCTAAGCTCCACCCCCTAAAAACCCGTGAACATATGTCGATTTTGTTTTTACTTATTTGTAGTTACACCAAAGCCCTAAAAGCTGTTAAAATTTTGCGGCATAAGCTGTAAAAACAACGTTAGAATAAATTTCCTTCCATTCTGATGGCTCCTTCATGGTGTTACAATTTTCACAAACAAGAGTGTATATCAATATTGTTGAATAGATTTTCAATTATATAGTTAAAATTCCTCTTTCCGTAGTCATTATATACAGGGTGATTCAAAATTCCCTGTACAAACTTTAAAGGTAGGTCAGGAATATAAAAACAAACTGTATTCTTAGTGCAACGTATTCCCCCGAATGCCATTTGAATGTGCTAGAGGGCGCTGTTTGGCAGCACATTGGTTGGGCAGTGTAAGTCATCGTCATTTGAAACGTTGACTTTGTACGAGTAGGATGTGTCGCTTCACTAATGCTGGAGGGCAGATATGCATTTAGCCTAAGGGACCGCGAACGGAAATGGATGAGCCGCTGTACGATTGTCCCATGAATGGTTCCCCAACAGACGTGTGTCCAATCATCAAACGTTTGCGCGTTTGCACCAGAGATTGCTGGTGGAAGGAACTTTGACCACCTACTGTGCACCTGCAAGTGTCATGTTACACCTTACTGCCATATTGTAAACGTTGGGCTAATACATGTGTTGTCTTTTATTTCTGAGCCTTAAAATGTACCTTAGAACATATTCGGGTAGTGCTTGCGGACATGCGCTCCACTTTGAAAAATGTTTGTTTTTGTATTCTTGACCTACCGGTACCTTTAAAGTCTGTACAGCGACTTTTGATTCACCCTGTATAAACGGATAGGAATAAATAATAGGGATAATAATAATAACGAGTAATAAACTATTTGTCTCAAAAAATGAAACTTTAATGGCAGATTAATTCAATTAAACTGCAATATTATTCAAAAGGAGCTTTTTTCTTTTAAATTCGTTAACGACTCTAGTTAGAACGCTGTTATCACGATAAATAAATAACTATTATCTGAAAAGGTTGAAAGTTGAAGAGGTTAAGATTTATTCGTTTTTCTCGTACGTTCATTCACTTCTTTTGTCTTTCCTTGCGGGAAATCGGAAGTTGGCATGGCAACTATACTCGATGGTTTAATTACAATCTCATTTTGTAAGTTGTTTACTAACGGACTTTCTTTTTTTACATGACTGAAATTGATTGACCATAAAAGTAGAAGATAGTTGATTTTAATTTAATAAAAGCTTTACCAACCCTTTCAGTTTCATCGTTTTTAAAAAGTTTGCCGGCGAACAGTTCCCTCGGGGGTCATGACCTTCCCACGTGGTTATCGATCATGTCTGTAGACACTGGTTAAAGACAAGAGTCGTCTCTTGTAGTTGCATATAATCAGAGCCTCTTCGAAAATAGTTATAAATTTTACCCAAGAATACAATCAGTTAAAATAATATATTTCTCGGAAGAAGGACTCGTCAGCTGTATTAATCGTCGTTTTGAATAACCTATTTCACTTCACTTGTTTCTGTCAACATCCCTCCCCCCCTCCAATTCTATCGATTGGCTGCTTCTAAAATGCACAGCCCTAATTCTGGTTCTTCAGGGAATACCAATTCTATCTCGTGGAATTTATTTTAAAAATTATCTGGACATCTAAGGATAAGAAATAAAAGAAAATTAAAAATTGAATTGTTAGTCTAAAAAAATAAAAATAAAAAATAAAATAAAATTCTTTAAGGTCATGACTCAAGTAAATGCAGGCGACTGCAAACCTTTTATTTCTTTTACTATATTTCTTTTTCCAATGCACCTAAAATTCTGAAAATTTAAATAAGAACTTGTGAAGCATCTGGGATTTATATATTTTCTTGTTTTTAATTTTCAAAATATTCTACAATTAATTAAATTAAAATTCAAAAACAGTCAATTTTTTGTGTGTTTGCGAGGTATTTATTACTCGGTATTTTCAACTCAAAAAAACTTGACAAAAACCTGAAATGATAAAAATTCGTAAAATAATGTTTTGTATTTATAATATTTACTATTAGTGCAACAGTTAATCTTTAAAAAACACAAAAATTGTTTTGTTTTTTTAAATTGTGTGAGACTAAATTACTTTTTTTATTTATTTATTGAACTTCACTTATCTAAGGCTGTCAATTTTTCCACTTTCTAGCTGTTTATGTTTTAAATGTTTTTCGTAATGAAATTGTAAGCCATGAATTTTGTTCAATGGAGGTAAACTTAAGCTTAAATTTACTATAAATGATTTTGCAAAAAAAAAAAAAATCGATTTTAAAAATACTCATTATATAACAAGAACAAAAACAAAACCTGCAAAAATTTACATGTTCTAGATGCTTCTTTTTAATCTTACACAAAGCACTTAGGAGACTCCCCTCCCTACAGTGTTAAGACAGTTTGACAATGTATGCCTTCAGTGTTTGATATTGTACAGTCGCAAAATCTAAACACCCTCAAGTGCACAAATGACTCCTTCACATTAGTTCCAGGAAATTACGATGACGCACTACCCACAAGTACCCTCTTTATTGCTATTCTCTTCTTTTATTCTTATTAATGTTTACAAACTATCAAGCCTGAAAATTATTATTTTTTTTATCATTGTGGAAGATTTCGCCGACAGTTCACAAGTTTTGTGTCTTGGGTTTACAATGCAAGATATTAATTCTGTGAAAAAAAAAAAAAAATGCATTTTACTGTTATTAGCTTTCAGTGAATCTTAAATTTCATACTAGATTTTTGATAATTTACTGTTCTCCGTAGATATGATTGTAAAATTGCTTTAGAACATTCTAGTGATCAGGGAAATAGGAAATTAGGAATAATAGGGAGAGAGCAATTTTAATCCATAAAACTGTATAATTTTATATATTTAACCATCTTTCATAAAACATATTATTATAGTTATTATTATTTGTCATCATTTCAAAATATTATTTTTCTAACTTCTCGACTGTGTGAGTAGCTATGTCAAACATCTACGATCCAAAATTATTATTTTACCAATAACTTCTTTTGGAATCTTTCTGTCATTTCACCATTAGCCGATTTTCACGAGTAACGTGAGAATGCACCGAGAGGTGACGTTTAGCACAAGATGTCAACTCCAGGACAATGCAATCTACTAAAAATTTGGGCCCGTTCCTCAGCTTGGCACACATAAGAAAAAAAAAAATCTCGTTAGGGTTACTTTTAGCAATTTTTATATATTTTTATAAATCCAATCTTTATTTATTGAAATAATAATGCATTGGCGTAAATTTTTAGGAAACTTTGTATTTGCAATTTTTTTTATCATATTATATAAAATAAAGCTTTGTTTATATAGATAAGTTCAAAGGGGATTTGCTTAATTGCCTAAACATTGGGGGCAGAATAATTCAAACGATAATTTCCTGAATTACGTGAATTACAAATATGAAGAGGGTCTTCGAATGGATGCAGTGCTCCAAGACTGCTTAAATTTTTAACCAATCAAGCTTCCTTTGTCTCTCCCGAAATTTCGAAAATATAGAGGTAAGACCAAGTTTTTTTTTTTTTTTTTTTGATTGGTTGATAGGTTGAATTCTGAGAAGTTATTTTTATTTTGTTTAAAGATCGGTCTCTTAACTTGGTCCTTCCCGAATAAAATCCTAAATATCCCTCATGTATTAAATTATAGATCATTACAAATACCGATATGAAAACTTAACTGTAATTGTTTTCATTGGAAACAAGTAAAAACAAATTTGTGCTAATGCAAAAAATTAAGGGCGACCCATTAAAAAAACCTAAACTTTACCTTAGGAGTGTTGGAGGGTTATCTGCCGCGCAACGACACCCAACAGTCCACCGGAAAAAGGGTGATGTTTGGGAATTTCTTTTCTGGACAATTACTGACTCGATCGCCTTGAAATTTGGATATGATTTAGTTTAGAGTGTATGCTATATAACGAATATAATTTGTTATTTCTGCCTATCCGTAAAAATGCGGACACAGTCGGTTGTGTCAGCAAACTGTTATAGATACGGTCGAATAAAAATATAGACTGTACAGTAGACACTTAAAATAAATAATATCCAAATTTCAAGTCGATCGGGTCAGTTGTTGTCGAGCAAAAAATTCCCAAACTTGAGGAAACAACATCGACTCTGTCCGTATTTTTACGAAATACTGAAATAATTAACCTATTCCTACGGTGTTTGGGCCTCTGAACACGATGGTGAAGTCCGTTTGCCGATCCGACCTTCCGTTCGGGAGGTTGTTAGCGGAGGACAGACACGGACGGACGGACGGACGACAGGACAAATGCAATAGCTCCTAAATGGGTCATTAATAAATTATGTTTAAATTAGGAGAATATTTTGATTATTATTTGTTTTTATATTTTATATAACTCTTCGAGAGAACTAGTGAAGTTGAGGCAGGTCTGCCTGAACCAGATGAAGGGCGTGGTTGAATGGTTGTCTGTTTACAGAAGACGACCCAGGAAACAATTAACTAATTCGAATTCTATCTCGTGTATCTCTACCCTAATTCACTATCTCTATTTGCGGAAAAAGGACATGAAAGTCGATAAAATCTAACAAGTACAGCGGGAGGCCATGTTGCTCTCCATTATGCACCGACCCAAGGATAAAGCAAAGGCGAATTACGAAGCAATTCACATACATTTCTATTCAAATTTGATAACAACTAATTCGCATTCCAATCGAAGTACTCCATTTCATATTAAATCTTCAGTTACCGTGTTAAAATCGTTAATACTAAATCAAACAGAATGTCAGTAATAGGAGGGTTTTTTTTTTCTATTTGAGCTTCAGGTGATTCATACTGAGAGTGAGTGAGTGATGTACCGTATACTATCTATGAGTCATCTGTAACCATAGCGGAGTATTTAATTCACCTCTGGCATTTCGACCTAATTCACTTCGAAGAGAAGTGAATTATCTCTGGCGTGTTACTGAATGCCCAGAGGAAAAGGCTGCTGAAAAGGAAAATCTCGAAATTAGAACCAAAATACATCTCATGCCTCGATCATAATGATCTTCAAATTTTTTATTGATGCAGATGACTGAAAAACAAAATAAAAAATAAAAAATCGATAATAATGGAACAATCGTTGCACAAAACTGTGTAATTCGTGTTTTTAATCAAATCTTCGCTTGATGAATAACTACGAATAATCCTGCATAAATAAAATTTTTCAGTTTAGGAATTTTTAATATTAACAATAAAAAATCGAATAACTTCCGGATTTTCTAAATTGAAATTGTGATACAATTTTTATGTTTTCAATTTTATCTGGATACAGCAGATCGTTCAAACGAAGAACAAAAAGGTGAAAGTATAAAGTCCTAAAAGTTTTTTTTTTTTTTGCTAAAGCTTACGATTCTCGTAGTAGAATAATGCAATTAATTTTTAAGTTAGTAAGTAATAAATTCACGTCTGGTTTAGTATAGTAGTACTAAGGGGCCAATACAACAAACCTTATGCTAAGCTAGCTGATGGTATGTTCAAAACAGAGCGAACTATACGGCATGTCTCCAAAATCACTGATGTTTTGTGCGGTATATAAAATTTTATCCGCGTTTAACTGTAGATTGATCAAATGGTTAGGTAAATTTTTTATGTATCAGTCCAGTAGCTATTATAACAATTGGAATTATTTCTATGGAGTTAAGCTTGTGGATCTTTTTATGTTCTTCTGCCAAATTGAAGTATTTATTATTATCATTATGTAAAATTTTCAAACCATGGGTTTCCCCAGCTAATTACAACATGGCGGGTCAAGGGCCAAAGCACATACTGCCAAGTGTAAAGACGTGTGCGAGAATGATTAGGGATGTGTGGTTGTGTCCATAAATTTCCTAACTATGCGTGTAGTGTTGAGTACCACAGCCTTCTGCAGTTGTGCATAAGTGTTTTTGTGAAGTCCTAGTGTGCTGAGACTGTGGTGCAATGTGTGAGGCACCAGACCAGTGGCAGACAGAACGATGGGTACAACACGTACTCGATCCTGCCTCCACTGCTTCTTCTTCTTCTTCTTATTATTATTATTATTATTATTATTTTCCTGCAATAACAATAGGATGAGGAATTGACAATCGTTTGCCTATATGACAGATTTGAACATCCACCCACAAACAGTTTCAAAATTTCGGGAACAATTTCAAAAGTTTTACGAAATATTATTTTGAGAGATGTTCAAGGTCATACGAGGAATGACCAAAGTACGTATTGGTCATTTATATGTGCTTTGTTGTGATCACAGTCTTGTTTTAACAACGAAATGCCAAAGAGATCCCCAGTCAGACAACTTTCTCCAGAATCACTGAAAATATGTACATTATAAATCCTAGTAAAATCATACAACGCTTTAATAAAAAGCTTTATTAGAGTGGCCTTTACGCAAGACACTCTAATACGCAAGTTACTTCTCATCCCAGCTTTAAAGGAAACGAATACTTAGCAGAGAGCAGAGACAAGTGATCTTTCAGTTTATAGTTTTAACTGAATGTCGTTTCTACTGAGAACAGAGAACCCCTAATTATCCCTCGAACATCAGCAGTATATTATGCCGGTAGCACTGGCATCAGGTAGCTACAGTACTTACAGGACATTATCTGTCAGCGCTGCAGGGATTAGATTGTTGAGCGTTATTCTGAACTGTTATGAGACCAATTACCGTCCGTACAGCTTGTGATTTCCCTTGAGAACGAAAATATTTGAAGGATGGATTGGCCAGCCTGATCTCGGGATCTCAAACTGACAAAGCAAACATAAGTAGTGATTCGGAGATAACGACTCTATTCTACGAGCTTCGGAATCTTCTAGGAGCTGCGGGAGAATAGACGGTTGCCTACAGAGCTTATCCTAATTTACCATCTGATCTAATGGAAGGTGACATCTCACTTTGATCTTATAGTCAAAATTCATAAAAAAATATCAATTGTTTATCATCAGTTTTATATATTATGTTACTTGGTATTTTGTTTGTTTTATTTGATTTTTGTCATTATTTCAAAATGTATATACGCCTATTCTTAGATTTTTAAAGATATTGCAGGCGTTAAAATTAATCATCGAAAGACCTTTACTAAAATTCTAAAGCTTAAAGAATGGATTTTCACGCAGCAAATGAACATAATTAAAAATTAATCAAAACCATTAATCTATTTTATGACAATAGTTAATTATAAAAGTTAAAAAAAAAATACTATATACTTATAAATATTTTCAATATGGTGAGACCTTGGACTCATCAGTATCTGAACAACAGATATGCTGTACATATAGGTCAGTCGTGTCACGTACGTCGGCTTTTCTGTGCAGGATTACTTATTGGGTCAAGAAAAATCGAAAAATCTCCAACGATAGTCAATAATATCAGTTGAGAAAAGATGTATTACAGCGTCACAATAATAATAAGAAGAAGAAGAATAAAAATAATTCGCACAAAAATAATTCTATATTACGAATTTGTAATGAATTTTGTTTGTCTTTAATTTTGGAGTTGTACAATCCATGATAGTATTTTTTTAGCTAAATTTCTCAAAATAAAAAAGAATATATACCCGGTACATTAAATCAATTTTAAATTTTGAAACATTAATGCTTCCTCCCTCTACATTAAAAAATAGTAACTAATTAAAAAAACTAGAAGGTTCAAGTCAGAATATGAACAAAAAAGTTTTTAGCATTTTGTAAACACTTCCCCCATAAAAAAAAAACAACAAAAAAAAATACTAAAATCAGTGACTCTTAAAATTATAGACTGGATCCAAAATGTAGAGGTTTATGGGATTAAGTTATTCAAAAAATGTTTATTCATAAACAATAAAAAAAAAATCAAAAATTAATCTCATTGATATATTACTGTCATAAGGCAAAATTTCAACATTTTCAAATGTATCTAATAATGTAATAACAAATCTTAGGCCAATATATATTTATATATACTATAGTAGTATAGTGTAATAGCTACATTATAACATTTATTGTTTATTTATAAACATAAATTATGCATACATTTGTTTTTGTCTTTCAAGGATGCATATGAATTTTATTTATTTATTTATTTATTTTTCAGGGAGAATATCAACTTTTGCTTTACTATCAGTCAAGAAGCACAAATTTGAGAACTCTGTCTTCAAATATTTATAGTTTCTCTCTTTCTGGTTTTTTTTTTTTTTTAAAAGCTGCATAATTTTTTATTACAAATATTTCATCATGATTTAAGTAGTGAAGCTTATTCATTTTATAATATTTTATCTGAAAATTTTTAAAATTCGTTATTCTCAAGTGTCTCAACAACACTTTTTTTTTTATCCAAGTAATGGCATTTTATATTTTCAAATTTTATTTATTCGCTTTTTTTATTTAATTGCTTTTATTGCTTTTTTTTTAAGAAAAATTTTAACGTTAGTGATGAAAACAACGATCATCGTCATTATCATTATTATTTGAGATTCGTAAACTTACATTTTAATCAATTTAATCCCAAGATGACTTTACAAATGAATTTAGCGCTGGTGAGTTTTTTGCTAAATTAAAAATGTAGCATTAAAAAAAATAATATCAATAAAACAATTCGTAAATTAAGAGAAGAGGTGAAAATCGTCCACCCACTGCGGCACAGGAGTTCCCTGGCACCAGGTGACGTCGGTTTCACTGCAGCGAGTCGCAACAACTACTTGGCTGCTGGTCATGTCGGTTGCCAAGGAAACCCCGCCAGTGCACTGGGGATTTGGTATATCCCAGCCCAAAGAGAAACAAAGATCACTGGATTGCTTTCGTTGTTATACAGTTATAAAAAAGAATCATATCTGGTGTACAACGAATTTTCTGGAAAACCTCAAATGTTTCCTCGTACTGAATAAGCGTTCTAAACAACACATTAGGATTTCAGAATACAAGGACGTGGAAATACTTTGTAATAACGATATCCTTTAAAATAGGATTTTACAGTATTGGACGTTGTTAAAATGTTTAGGATGACAACAGATTTACGTAGGAGAAAGTGGGGGGGTGGGGTGGGGGGGGGCAATTAAAGAATGTATTTGTTCAAATAATTACACTGTTTTTAAAGGAAAATACACTGTTAAAATAAGGAAAAATTTTATAATCTCAAATCAACGTAGCCTTTACAGTTCCCCCTTCCAACCTGTGAATTTATACATTTTTAATATTAGCGACCAAAATCGGTAGCTATTGCGTTTGTCCTGTCCGTCCAACTGTCCGTGTCTGTTCTCTCCTAACAGCTCCCGAACAGAAGGTCGGATCGGCAAACGGACTTCACCATCGTGTTCAGAGGCCCAAACAACGTAGGAATAGTTATTTTCAGGAACCAACCCCCCCCCCCCCCAGGTTCAAAATACAGTATTTAAAGAAACAAAGATTAACGTGCATATCTGGGGGCACGGCAGTGCCCCCGCCAACATGAGCCGAAGGCAGGAAGGGCACTACGTACCTTTTCTGGAAATGTTTCGTCGTATTTTCGAACCCTCATAGCTTCGGCCTAGATAATACTAGAGAGCTCAAATTTTCAGGATAAGATGCAGTTAGCAGACTAATGAAATACGCTAAGTTTCATTTATCTAGCTTTTATACTTTGGATTTTATTAATACCTAAAATACGTCGATTCCGTCACTCACTCACTCACTGACTGACTGACTCATGATCATCAAAACCTCTAGGGTACTTCCTGAAGTTCTAGAAAGCTGAAATTTGGTATGCAGGCTAGGATTAGCACACAAACAACAAAAATTAAGAAATCCGTAACTTTCACATTCCAACCCCTCATAAAGGGGGGGGGGTCTGGTTATTTATTATCGAACCCTCATAGCTTCGGCCTGGATAATACTGGAGAGCTCAAATTTTCAGGATAAGATGCAGTTACCATACTAATGAAATACGCTAAGTTTCATTTATCTAGCTTTTATACTTTGGATTTTATTAAGATCTGAAATACGTCGTACCCTCAATGCTTCGGCCTAAATAATACTGTGTAATAATGTGATTTCTTCCAAAGTGCAAACAGCTTGTATATACAAGTTGACCAATAGAAAAACAAAAAAGTAGGGTATTGAAAAAAAAATCCATTTTCTAAATAATCTTAAAACTAAATTTAGTTGTAATAGATAATCCCACCCAAAACATTTCATGTAAAATAAGTTGCCAAGACTCACATGCTCATAACGCTTTTACTGTTAAAAAGTTATCAGATCTCATCTTAGAAAAAGAAATGAAATCCCACCCAAAACATTTCATGTAAAATAAGGGGTTGCCAAGACTCGCATGCTCATAACGCTTTCACTGTTAAAAAGTTATCAGATCTCATCCTACAAAAAGAAATGAAATCCCACCCAAAACACTTCGTGTAAAATAAGTTGCCAAGACTCACA
>JAFIDM010000007.1:18509890-18570544 GCA_023159025.1 Thereuonema tuberculata | reverse complement strand
GGGGATATAAGGCTTCACGGTATCAAAAGCCTAAAATACGAAAGAAAGTAACTTGAATAGATGTGAAACTGTAGAAGTACATGGAAGTATAATAACTTTAGCTAAATCTAGAAAAACTGTAGAGATAAATAAAGAACTGTAGAGATGTAATTAAGGTATCATTGTATTGTAGAATTTGATATTTTAATATTGTAAAAGTGTAACAAAGGAGGTAGCATTTTCCTCTTTGATTACTTGTCTTTGTTAATTTTGAATTTGGCGGCTTGACAAAGGAAAGGCGTTAATTCTTTCCGAAAATTCGCTATATATTTTAATAAACATTTATATAGCATATAGATATTGTTAGAATTAGTTTATCTTAATGTCATGAAAAGAAAGGAACTGAAGAATAAGGATGGTACTAAGAATTCCTTGAGATTATCACTTCAGCTTCCCGAAATGCCCCCCCCCCTCCAACAAAATCAACAAAACAATAATAATTCACCGAACTGCCTCAAAATCTTTGTGAAAGCTGTTACTTAATCAAGAGCTAGCATCAAGAGTAATTCTGGCTGAAGAAGCCTGAAACAGCTGTCCCAGATTCCCGACATGATAGCTCAGGGTGCGAGAACCTTTGTTTATTTGTGTGTACTTTTAATTTCTTTATGAAACTTGGTTTCACGTTAAGTTATTTTATTTATATAAATATACATGTTCATTCGATATCTCTTGAAATACTATGAGAGAAATACTCAATACGATTTTCTGATCAAGAAACACAACTTTTAAAAGTAAAACTTACGAACATGGGGTCATAATTACAGGTAACCCCGAAGAACACGGCACTCGACGAACAAGAGTTTCGAAGAACACGGATACCTTTCCCCGAATTACACAGTTTCAAAGAACACGATTTTCGAGTAATTCTTTTGAAAAAGAATAAAATACATATATTATTTGATATAAAATTACAGTAGTTAAAAATTTAGAGTAATATTCTCATCAATTACGTCGGCGATTAATGAGTTTTCACCTTTTTATACTTTTAGTGTTTTAGAATTACATTTTTCCCAATTAATTTGACTGAATAATTTATATTTTATATAATTTTCCAATCTTAAACCAAAATTATTCTTCAATTTATTGATTTGAAAGATTTTTAACCAATTGCATCTAGTTATTTTTTCATTATTTTTTTCCCTATTGACATTATAAATGTTTTTCATCATTAAAAAAATAATTTGAATTATGTAATACAAGATTTCTTAGAAGTGTTTACCAATATGAATTCAAAAAATAAAAATTTTATTTTCACACTTGAAACGAAATCCCGTTTTTTGTAGTCTCGAACAACACGGTTTCAAAGAACAGTGGAACCAATAATTAATAGTGTCTTCGGGAACTAGTTGTATACGTCGTCCTCTTGCTGAACATTGTAAGGATAGAATGTAGTCTCATGTTTACATATTCTAAACTTGAACTCAACATACTTATTATCAATCAATTTGTTTTGTATGTTAATAGATTGTTATCCTTTTTGTTAAGAAACAAAAATAACTTACCAAATCAAGATCATGCTTTGTTTAAATGAATATCACAATAAAGAGGCCACGATTTAAAGATCAGTCAATTTTATTATGAAACTAGCTGTACCCGGCATGCGTTGCAATGCCACTCAAAGACAGAAAGTGTCTGTGTTTTAATTCTGTTTATTGAAGTGCTTTTGGATACACAATATTTTTTGTTTTTCCATCTGGTGCATACACGAATAAATCGGAAGGTTTTCCGATACGTGAGCAAGCCTCATACAGCTGTCCATGTGTTGTCCCTGTGCTTTGTTGATGGTCATTGCAAATGCGAGTCGCACCGGAAACTGCAAACGTTGAAACCGGAAATACACTCATTTGTTGAAACGCCTCGCGCACCAGATATTGTAAAATGGTTCTACTAATTCACATAATTACGCTGTTATCCCTACAGTAATTTAATCAATTAATCAAAAATTTTGGATCTTAATTAGTTTTTAACTCACTAATTCAGAAACCTTCGCGCACAACTCACCAAAGTTTCATCGCAATCCGATGAATGGTATAGGAACGCATACGGGACAAACAAACATTCATTTTTATATATCAAGATTTATAGTGTCAAAAGTTCTTCAAATAAAAAAATACTTTGCAATTCTTTCTGATTTATAATTCTTATTGCATTACATTTTGTTATCAAACAGCAGCTTTTTTCTCTTTAAAAACTGTATTCGTTTCATTATTTCACATGTTCCCCATTAAAGTTGAAAACAGTAGTTAACTATTATATATGTGTATAAATAATAAATAATAATTGCAAATAAACTATTTATTAACCAGCTACACCTTCCTTCCAAATTTCATAGCAAAAAAAAAAAAAAAATATAAAATTCAAAGGAAAACTTATTAAAATTATTTTATTGATAATTGATCACTGTGGAACATTTGATAATTATATGATACCAAAAATTCATTCTTTATTTCTAGTTCTCCGTTTAGTCAGATAATACGTGTCAAATGATGGCGTTAGTCAGAGTTGATTTTTACTGAAATTTAATCATTTTAAATTAAAATCTATATATGATGTGTGTATATAAATAAACAGCTCTTCTAATTGAACCTATAGGATTTTCGGGAACGTTCTACTATCTTAATTTAAATCTTTCAGAAAGTTGCTGGTCTGTGTATGAAAATAAATACTATAAAGGCTTTCCAGTCTGTTTCCTTCAATGATCTAAAACTGGATGAAAAGTTATAAAAATATATTGGATGACGATGATTCAATATTACTATCTCAATGCCACCAGACAAGAGAAAATTAAATTTTTTAAGGTCCAATAAAATCCCCTCGATTATTATGTGATTGCCTCGAGACAATAATGTAAATGTTAGATATTTTTCAAACAGTTTAATAGCTTGCCATACATTTTCAAAATTGGTGGTCAGCTAATAACGACTAGAAATGTGCATATTTGTATTAGTTTTTTTTAATTAAATTATAATTACTTACACCAGACTTCAAATTTTATTTACCAGCTTTCTTTCCTATCTTCCAATTGAAGGAGGAAAAACCTACTTCATTCCAGTGATTTGTTTAAATGTGCACCTCAACAATTTTAACAGCATTAAGACAGTTCCGATAGTTTCTTCGTAACATCCGCCATTTTCAACTCTTGAGTATCACAAGAGCGCTCCGTCTGAAGTCCGATTACTAATTACAATTGGTAGATTTGCTAAAATTTAATTTCGCCCAGAACTCTAGGATTAAAATGTTGTATAATTTATCTAAATTAAGATTGTTTTTTTTTTTATTATTAATAAAAAAATAAATAAAAAATATTTATCTAAAGCCGTTAAATTGAGACATAATACAGTTGTAAAACCCGAAGTGCTTTATGGGTCAGAAACACTAACTGGATGCAAAATGGCACTAGAAGATTTGGAAAAGAAAGAAAGAAGAATCTTGCGAAAAATATTAGGTCCAATCAAGAATAAAGATGGCGATTGGGTTTTGAGACCAAATAGAGAAATTTACTTGCAATGCCCTACAATAACGGATGAGATCAGGAAAAGATGTGTTACCCTTTATGGGCACTATTAACAAAGAAAATCCATACTTTCTTCCAAAACAGGAAAACAGAAAAAAAAAAAAAATGGGTGGGGTGGCAAAGCAGTAAAGGACTTAGAAGAAATGCAGATTGATCGGGAGACCCTACTCAGCACAGACAAATTCAGACTAAAAGTTAAGAAAGTTCAAAGGTTTTCAGGAAGACGTAGGGAAAAGGAAAACAACTGGAGCCAAATGGTCGGATGAAAGGAAAAGAGTCCATTCGGAAAGGATGAGAATTTTGGAGAAAGAGGAAGGAAGAGAAGAAAATAGTTATCTTAATGTGGTCCTTATTTTTTTTTTATAATCGTTTCAGGCCAACTAAATAAATAAAAATAAATCGCTCCCCTGGAGATACTTCCATAAATGTTTTGCCTAAATTTAAAGATCTAATACTTCCCGTAACAAACTTATAAGGGGAAAAAAAAAGCAATTTAACTTAAGATACTAAAACTACCGTATCAGATTTTTTGTTTTGCATAATCTCGAACTTGGGTTCGGGTCAGAATTGGTCAAGGACAATTTTTCATTGAAATTTAACATTATGCTCATATACTTTAAAAAAAAAAAAAAAAAAAAAGTATATGGTGAACTACTTGTATGACGACTGCAGTATTTCTTAAAAATTTACAACTTCTTTGATTATTTGTGCATTTGCTTCGGAAATTTGAAGTAAAAACATGACTACGTTAAAGAAAGAAAAAATCACGTTTAGGCAATCGAAATTATTCCCACCCACGCGTAACAAACTATTCTAATCAGTTCAAAATTCATTAATTATAGGGGAAGAAATGAATAGTCACATTTAAGTTTTAAGTCGTTAGTTCTAGGTAAATAAAATGCACGTTTTTATTCTTAAAACTCGAGTCAGATCCGTATTTTAATAACGTTCCTTCAATTACGGTTAGTATCTTAACTACAATCCAATTTTCTGAAGATTTTCGTTAAGTTTTTTAATTTAAGTTTATTTTGCCTATAGCAGTGCTTTTCAACCTTTAACACTTCCCGGCAGACCTACACTTCCTCAAATCGTTCATTGCCATCACAGAATCCTTTAAAAACCATCTTAAGATTTACTAACAGTCGGTTTTTAAAATACAAGACATCCCAATATTTTTAAAGCAGATTTTATTCATCATTAAGTTTATTAATCTTGTCAAAATTAAACAATTTAGTTTATATTTGTATGCTTTAGATTATCTTCTAGATTTTAGTTATGAACATTTGCCTAGCATTACATGACATTGCTGATGTCTCAATTTTAACGCGGCACATGGGTTGAAAAGCACTGGTTTAGTCAGATTCCAGTTTATTTAAAACTTCTGCTTAGTAGTAATTTTATTTTTAACACTGATAATTTAATAACTTATAAGGCTTAGTACTCTTTTAAATGCCGCATTTTTCAACTTTTTATTCAGTTTTAAATTTACAATAAATTAGACCGGATTATTGAGTCTTCAGGTGTTCTCGGTGGTTTTTCCAAGACATTCAACAATTGAACTTTACAAGCTTTCCTTTTTACATAGTTAAAATTAGTCTATACATTAGCCATGGATCACTTTACAAGTTTTAGGGCAACATGACTTCTAGCAGTTGAAACTTAATCCAATACCGCTCGCTGATAAATATTTTTAATTAAAAACAATACTTTAAGAAATACAATTTTGTGCACATTTATTTCTCAAGTTAAGTTTTCCAATTGCCATAGTATTACAAATACAAAAATATAAAAATTTGAAATTTTTTACAAAACTATAGCATAAACAAAAACATGCATGGAATTTTTAGAAGTTTCTTTCCGGTTTTTTTATTTGGTCCAAAATTCGAAATTAGTTTGGAGTGCACAGTCCTCTTTCGTTTAAGAGATTCCATTCGAGATCTAATTCCGTTTAAGCCTCCTCCCTTTCGCCTTCTTCCTCTTCATCGAATTCGCCCTCCTCATCGGCAGTGGCATCCTGGTACTGTTGGTATTCAGACACCAGATCGTTCATGTTGGATTCTGCCTCCGTAAATTCCATTTCGTCCATACCTTCACCGGTGTACCAATGCAAGAAAGCCTTACGACGGAACATAGCTGTTGAGAAAGTGAAAAGGAAATGTATCAGTACAAGTCTACCTAAATATCCTCAAGTTACATTTATGTGATAAATAAAAATTAAAAGTTACGTTAACATACTTGTGACATTAACTCAAATTTTTTCGACGATTCGTGAAAATACTAGGTAACATGTGAACATAGTAAAAACTGATTAAGATATTAACACTACTGTATAGAATTACATTAAAATATCTTTCCGATTGATTTACGCATAAAAACTCACCAGTGAATTGTTCAGAAATTCTCTTGAAGAGTTCTTGGATGGCAGTGCTATTGCCAATGAATGTAGCGGACATTTTGAGGCCACGGGGAGGAATGTCACAAACGGCGGTTTTCACATTGTTTGGAATCCATTCGACGAAGTAGCTGCTGTTCTTATTCTGCACGTTCAACATCTGCTCGTCCACCTCCTTCATCGACATTCTGCCGCGGAACACGGCAGCCACGGTCAGGTAGCGGCCGTGGCGGGGATCGCAGGCGGCCATCATGTTCTTGGCGTCGAACATCTGTTGGGTCAGTTCGGGCACCGTCAGGGCTCTGTATTGTTGGCTTCCCCGGGAGGTGAGAGGGGCGAAACCGGGCATGAAAAAGTGAAGTCGGGGGAAGGGAACCATGTTGACGGCCAATTTACGCAGATCGGCATTCAGCTGTCCGGGGAATCGTAGACATGTTGTGACACCGGACATCGTGGCGGAAACGAGATGGTTCAGATCGCCATATGTGGGAGTGGTCAGCTTCAGAGTACGGAAACAGATGTCGTAGAGCGCTTCATTGTCAATGCAATAAGTTTCATCTGTATTTTCTACCAACTGGTGAACGGAGAGTGTGGCATTGTATGGTTCCACTACGGTATCTGAAACCTAGAAGAAACAATTTTACAATTAGAAAAACAGACCAAGTTTTAAAACTCCAACTCATTTTCCTCCGATAGTTTAAAATTAGATAAGTTATATTTTTTAACGATCTTCCAAGAATTTTGACTTTAAAGCTCGTACATTTTAAATAAAAAACACGTAATAGAAAATTTAGTAGTTTTACAACTTTTAAATTACCGCACGTGGAGTTTACCCCCCCCCCCCCAACATTTATTTTTTAAATAAAATTTTCTTCCTAATTTCCTTTGTTACTTTTATTCTTAAAATTTTTTAATTTTACAAAAATGGGAAAACAAATTTTACTCACTTTTGGTGATGGCACTACGCTAAATGTGTTCATAATTCTGTCTGGATATTCTTCACGGATTTTGGAAATGAGAAGGGTTCCCATTCCGGATCCAGTGCCACCACCAAGAGAGTGGGTAAGTTGGAATCCCTGAAGGCAGTCACAGCTTTCGGCTTCTTTCCTGACGACATCGAGAACTGAATCGACTAATTCAGCTCCTTCTGTGTAGTGTCCCTTGGCCCAGTTGTTACCTGCACCACTTTGACCTGTTCAACAGAAAAATAAACGAAATTCCAACATGAAGTAAACGTTTTCTCAAATATAACTGGTACAACAAAAGCAAATATACTGGCATATTTTTAAAAATATAAAATTATTAACTTACCAAATACAAAGTTGTCTGGTCTGAAGATCTGTCCAAAAGGCCCAGACCTAACTGAGTCCATGGTTCCTGGTTCAAGATCAACCAGGATAGCTCGGGGTACATATTTTCCTCCTAAAAAATATCAGAGAAAAATTTTTTAAGTATCAGCAAACATACAAACAACTTTAAAAAATAAATTATAATTAACAATGTAAAATATAAATATACAAAAAAATATCAATGGGGAAAAAATTAAAATCTAAGATATTTAATGTGCGAAGACATCATCGCTTAACTGCAAATTAACATTCTTACAATATTACGTGAAACCACTACTCAATTTTTGTTTCATTATTAATAAATAAATATCGCCCGTTTATGCTGATTAATGGTTGATTAACAGATTGATTTAACATGAAGTTCTTTTGAGAAATGCTTAATGACTCGACAAATTTTACACATTTTGAATTTCTAATTATTTTTGTTGAAATTTAAAACCGAAGATTAAATACCATATACCTGCGGAATAACATTTAACTATCGAAATTAGAAAAAAAAAAGTTTTCATTTACCTGTCGCTTCATTATAATAAACGTTTATCCTTTCCAATTGTAAGTCTGAATCGCCGTGATATGTGCCTGTAGGGTCAATTCCATGTTCATCTGATATCACTTCCCAAAACTAAAACAAAAAGGATGAAAACTATAAATACCAAGAAACATAGTATCGAAGATTACAGTTGTTTTTTTTAAGTCTTATTTAATCAAATCGTATTGAAAAGTAATTTTAATTGTAAGAGGTCTAATTATTAAGACGGACAGCAAAACATGCAATTGCACTTCTGTGCTGAAATTATTCAGTTATCAAAACTGAAAATCGAAGCCGAAACTTATCTTTACATCTAAATGTCCAAATATTTGCAAAATGCAAGATGGATATCTAAAAATCTACTCCAATTTTAATTTCCGTAAGCGATATCACCGATTTCAATAAGTCTATTTAAAATAATCAACTCCTCCAATGAAATCTTAAATCTCAAGTTTCTTTACACTGCATTACTAATCACCGCTTTCATGAGATAAGGAAACTGCATCTCAAGATGCTCAACTGCGAGGGGGTCAATTAAGCTTAAGAGGAAGTTTGAAATTGTAAATAATCAAATTATAGCAATTACCTACAGAAAATACAAGGTTTGATCTCCAGGGACAGTTTATTCTTGGTTTTAGTTTAAAAACATATACTTTTCTAAAAGTGGAGTCAAAAATTAGTCACAAATAACCCCCCGCCCCCACTTTCCATTACTACAGCAATTTCCACCAGTAGCTAGTAATTTCATATTTAACTGCAATTATAATTTTTTAGTTTAGTCAATAACTAATCGGGATAATCCCGTCCACAGATGAAATGCCAAATTCAACGCCTAAAATTGTGACACTACACCTTTAAGTTTAGTTATGCATTCCATTAACACTCAACTTCCGCAGGGTCAGATTCCAGTGTGTGAAGATTTAAACACCTAAAGAGTCCTTCGCGATCAATAAGCTGAAAATATATTAAAGATCAGAATAGATTTTTTAAATTGCATAAAACCCAAACCACGGATTAAATTCGACAAAACCACATCTGTAATAATGTAGAGGTTGAGGAAAACCAGATTTCTCAGGCAAATTAGCGTTAATAATACCGATTACCCGTTTGTTTTCCATACGTCTAGCTGATATATTGTTAAATTTTTTTCCCCTGATAGTGTTGACTCCACCCCAACATGACAGCTTTTTGCCGACAGCTCAGACATTGTTTGCAGGCGGACCGCCATTTTGAAAAATCTGACGAATTTATAAAATCTTAAATTCAGAATATCTCCTTTGGATATAAAGACTAAAAAGTAACAATTTAAATATGTTGACCAAGATGAAAAATGGTTATTGCACTTCCCTTCTAGTATTACGATAGAAGTTAGAAGTGACAGCTGTCATTTGGAGAGGAGTCATCTTTGTTGGACGAGTTAGTTACTTTTTCATCTCAAATTTGTGATCTGATATTAAGGAGAAACTGAAGTTTTAGTTAAAAACTGCATTTATGATCTTTGTTCATTATAACCCCACTTTCTGTAGGAAGGCTGAGGTGCCATTTTCCCCCCAAAACGGTAATTTGGGCGTCAACTCGTCGTAAGTCGGTTTCACGGCCATTTCTTAAAAATTACTTTGAAGTAACTAAAATGTTTAATTAATTACATTCCTGACGACTTTCACTATTATAAAAAGGACAGATTTTAATTCAATAAGGATAAAACAATCCAACACGAAATACTTAGGAATTTGTACTCCCATCATTCGTCTCATCTATCAATTCGCTATAATAGACAGCGGAGATTAAATGACCGGTCGCAAATTCTCAAAAGCAAAATGAGAGGAGGAAATTCCTGTCGCATGCGACAGCGATTCAAGGCCTGCATCATTAATGCAGTAATTCAACTACCATCACCCCTCCCCATCGCCAAAACCCTCAACTTGTCCAACAAAAATAATGTAAAAATTTCAATCGTATTTTTATTATACAGAGAAATGAAAGGCTGAAGTAGGATTTGTTACTAGTATCTCAATTATTAAAATAAAGAAATACAAAATCATCAAGTCTCCAAAACGATCAACTTTCTTAACTAAGAAAAAATATTTTTGCGACATTAGTTATCTTTAAATAACTTTTATACTATATTGAAATATCTCTTCGAGTAATCCCTTTCATTAGCCGGCTCTATTAATTCCACTTTTTTGTTGTTCCATGTGTAACCAAGGCAACCGATGACAGATCCTCAAAACATCAACACTATTGCATATAAATTCTTAATATTTCTTTTATAATCCATTATTAAAAATAAGTTAAAATTCCAAAAAAAAAAATACAGTCTCCTTCTCGATTCTTCTTCCGCGTAACAACAAAGAAAATCGTTTCGCGCGCTTTCACTCGCTAACGGATTTCTCGAATTAAGTTACAACTTATAATTTAAAATTATAAGGAAAATTCTTTCTAGATCCCAAGATAATAAGTTTAATTTATCCTTAAACTTTTCTAGTTATCTATTCGCGAAGGATTTTTGAAAGTTTGACCCCAAATAAACCATTACTCGACCCAGTCGAACTCGAATGGTAGGGCTATCATCCATTGGGCTGTTAAGTTTCTTAATTCATTTTTTCGCTCACTTACGAAATAGAATTGAAAACATCGTCTGGAAACCTACCTTGGCACCAATTTGGTTTCCACACTGACCAGCCTGAATATGAACAATTTCTCTCATGTTGAATATGTGATCCTAAATTTCCGTGGTTCGAAGTAGCGGCTGTTCTACCGTTGATCTGCAACGCGGATTCTCACCAACGAATTTTAAGCTTCACCACGGGCGATTCAAATGGAAATCCCTACGCCACTTGTCCAAATAAGGAGAATGACGTTTCCAATGGATGACCAAATAAAGATAAAAAGGAAATACGCAAATAAAATAACGAAAATTGCATTGATGCAAAAGTCTTATAGTATTTAAAACAAATGAACGATAAAAGTTTTGTTCTAACTTTGCGTTATTACAGTTCGCAATATTCGAAACATGGGGAACTACTTGGCGGAAGAAATGTAGAGTGATTTGCCTTATTGGTATCGTGTGCAAAGAAGCTATCCGTTGTCAAATGACGTCATATATTCTGAAGCAAAAATATTTAAAATGAATTTAATCTTTCATTTTATCGATGAAGTTTGAATTGCATTTTACTTTTTAAAGTATACTTTTCTATATTATTGTAATTATGTTGCCTTCTCTGCTTAGCGAGGAAAAATAAATCATTGATCTTAAAATAAATAAATACATAAATAAACTTCGCATAGAAATTCCTTAGTAAGTAAAAACAATTTGTTTTATCAAATAAAATTGATATTAATATATAATTTAAGGGTTAATAGTATTTTTAAAGAATTATTTTCAAAAGATATTTTTTCTTATTAAAAAAAATATTGGAATCGAAATTTTTAAAGTATTTTATATTTTTATTAACTTTTTTATTTATTTAATAAAAATAGAGCCTTAATTTCAACATAATAGCATTTTATTAAAAATTATTTAATTATTTATTTATTGTGGAGATCAATATCGTCCATTTTTTCCTTTAGTTCATCACCTGATTCTGACTAAAGAATTTTTGAATAATTTTTATTCAAAATGCAATTTACAATTATTGTTTATATATGTCTGTTTTGGAGTGTAAGGATGAATTTTGTGGCTTTTCTAGGTTTTTCCTGTTTGTTAGTTAGTTGAAGGATAGATAATTGTACTGCCATGCACATTTAACCAAAAGAGGAAATCACCTCCTGGTTTGCCTCCTTTAATCTCCTCTTATCTTGATTAAATTGAGGTAATCGTGGTTACGTAGAGATGAATTTCATGGTTGAGTTTTAATTTAAAGCAATTAATAAATGCAGGTTAATGGGTTGCACATTATGAAGATTTAGTGTAAGCTAATCAATTTCATAGATATGGTTAAAATTAATGTATTGATTTTTATTTATTTTTTAAATCTCGGTGATCTTCGTTGAATTGGGTAAATTAATGTAAACAAATGGCCAATGGTATCCTTACGAAGGGTGAAGAATTATTGAGCTTTTACTAGTTCTCTTCAAACTGGTGGATCTTACAATTGGGTGTGGTTTAAAGTTGGTGATGTAATTGTGTAGAACCAGACCCCATTTGATTCTGCAGCATTACTTTATTTCCAAAATACAAATGAAGCTGAAAGATTTATGTATCACGTGCCAGGGGTGACATCACTACTTTTGTCATCCGTAGATGGAATTTTCAAATATTCTTTCTGTGATGCTACCCTTTTTGTTGTTAAATTAAAATCAGATTTCAAAGGTGGAAGTTCGTGCGCGATTTCGAAGCTCAAAGTGAGATACAATTTCTGCAATTTTATAACTTATGATCTTTGGCTGTTAATTTATGCTTTGTCTTAATATAGATATTTGTGCCATTTTGTAAACTTACTTTTCTCTATCATGGATAACGAGACTTCAAAATTAAAAACCTTTCAATAAACAGTACTAAATTTCGTATTATTGAAACTGCAGTGACGTCACACTATAGATGGATTTGAAAATGACTCTCCAAAAATAATTCATATTCTATCAAATGCTTCTGATTTCTGATATGTAATTGTCTGGGATAATTAGGAAGAAATCTAAAAAAAAAAATTATAAAATTTTCAATCTCTATTTACAAACGATTAAAACATATATAAGTTTTTGGATAATAAATTTTTGTACTATTGAAATTATTAAAATGTAAGAAGTCCCTTTCAAGTGAACTTCTAAGCAACACAAGGGCGACAAACTGGACAAATGCGAAAGATGTATCCACAGGATATTCTCATATTTTCTCAGATTTTCAAATGATTTTGGAAATTCCAAATTCTGCTTTTTCTATTGATCTGCTGTTTTAATTTGGAAGAAGAATTGATTAATATGACTCACGACTTCAACTCAGCATATTACATTTAACACGATATCCGATGTTTGAGATAGTGCAAACTCTTCTAAAATCCTTATTGAATGTTCATTATTTCTGGCATTAAAATACTGTTCCATGCATTTCTCTGTTTTTTTTTAACCTGACTGATTCGAATGTGAAATTTAGAGGCTCCTCGAAGTGGCTCAGATTCAACTACATCAAGTGTCAATGCGTCATTTATGAATAGCCCCTGAATTTTTAAAGTTGACCGGTTGCAACCGTTGTCGGTTGAAATTGCAGCTGCCGCCGAGACAAATGCTTTTTCGAATAAATCAGTAAATAGGAAACATTTCCCCTTTGTCTCTGGAATCCATATTATTATTTTAGTTCTTACATAGTGCTTGAAGCTTAGAACAGGAATGCAAAAGGAATTATTTAATAGAACAATAAATAATGCAGGATTTACTTGAAGTTCGTATAAAGAAAGGATCGGAAATAAAATTATAGTAGAAGTTTTGTTAACCACATTAATGGAAATAGTATAGTTATGAGGATTTCGAAAACTTCTGTTCACACTTTTCAAGTTTATATTACTTATAGTGAATGCGGCGTTTGTCTGTAGCAACAGTTCCGGCATTTTGAGTTACTATCAGGAGAAGGAAATAATTAAAATTGTATTGGCGGGGTTTTCTTCGCGGGCAATTTTTGAATATTGAGGATTATCATTCAATACAAAAATAAACTAATGCAATTAAGTTTCATTACGAAATTCAGAGAATTCTGTGATTATTGTTGTATATATTTTACACTATACAGGTTTAGTCCTGTTTTTGAACCTTATAGAATTTGAAATTCTAGCCTATATAGGTTTTTGTTTTTGAATAACATTTCCTTTCAGTTAGCCCTCCATGGGGTGACCTCTGTTAAGTCACAGATTATTCACTAATGGTTCAATATTCACAGTGTTTATATTATATACATTGTCGCTATCTCAAAATCAGCTTTTATAACTACTGATATTAAATATCAGTGCTTTAAATCGATTCTAACTTTTCAAAATAGTAGAATTTCACTTCCCTCAACTAATGTAGAAATTGTGTTCGTATAGTTAGTTGGTTTGACTTTTCAAATTTCTAGTTTAAATTATGTTTTTAAAAAGCGAAATCGGTGCAGTTTTTTCCAATAAATATGTGTATATTAATATTTATATATAATATATATTCTAATAGTTCGTATAATGTCATGAGTTCGACTAAAGTTATGAAACTGACTGGATTCCACCCTACAATGATATCCACATCTCTGTCCATGGCTTTAGCTGTGGCTCTTAATTAAATGTATGCCACAATTAATAATCTATTATAATTTTTTGTTCTTTAAAAATGGGCAAAAAAAATAGTCAAATATAGAGGAATTTGTTTAATAAGACTAGCTTAAGAATTCGACAGTGACCACTGCAACCAAAAAAAATCATTTTTATTTGAAAAAATTATTAATTACAGTTCTTCTAAGCATCCCAGATAAACAAACTATATAATTGTGTAATATGAAGTGACAGCTGTGTACTTCGCATTGTTTTTAAAGAATTTTTATGACTATAGCGGCACTTCAGAGTTTTTTCTTTCATTTCGGTTTTTTTTTTTATAAGTTGATATCTAATACGTCCGTTTTTGTTATTATACGAGTTCGTTGGGTTTGTAATTTCGGGCGAATTTAAAGTACGTTCAGATGATATATTAAATGTTATTAGTTTTAAGCAGCATCTTCCTCATTAATCATTTACAGTCTTTTTTTTTTTTTCAATACTGTTGTTAACTTTATTTTAGGTTCAATTCAAGAATACTTTAAGATCTAAGAATAGATCACTAACGATTAACGAAGTGTCACTTTTTAATTTCGAACTCATTGGAAAAAAAAAACTTCAGGCAAAGACTGCTTGGCTACATTTACTTAAATGACTCATGATGTGTCATTTTTGTTACTACTTTTATTTCGCAGTTCATGTTTCTAATCAATAAACTGAATTTAGCATTCAATTGCTACCATTGGTTCTAGATGCCCTGAAAGTAAGCTTGAACGCTTGTATATGCATATGTTTTATATTTTATGTTGTATGCCAATTCCAAGTATTTATTGTATCAAAATTGAAATTCGTAGCATTTGCTTTAGGACTGTGAAATTTCCTTTTTTGTATCGGTGGAACTTTGTACCTTTTGAAGGTCTACCAAATCGGGTTGTGTAGAATTTCACATCAAATCAGGATACCAGGACTGGCGGCAATTAAATCTATCTCTCTAATTTCTTTAAAAATATTGAAAATATTAATTTAAGTAGAAATTATTATAATTGGGCATTTCAAAAATTAAAGCCTATTACAATTGTTCACACAAATAAGGCCTCATCAATTACCATTAGCCAGAACACTGCATCCGTCCCGTTAAATCAAAATGTTTAAAGGACCTTTAAAATTAGGATAGATAAGTTTTTTTTTTATATTGAAATTGTTGATGAAGTTAATTCATTCTTTATGTGCATTTATTTTAATTTTCTTTTGTTATGTCTGTTGACGTGCTTAGTTGGTGACTGAAATGTTTGGATGCAAGATCTTGACAGCTTTCTTCCTCATTCCTGTGCTCGAAGTCCTTTTTCTTCGATACAGTCTGTGCATTCAATTAGTCAAGGCCAGAATCCATACATCTTTGCTACTTTCAGTGGGTATGTAATTGTGTTTTGGAAATACCTAGTTAAAATCATCCATGTTGGAAAAAAAAAAAGGTCATATTATATTGTCATTTTTAATTAAATCTCTAAATGTATAGTTCTTGGGAGTGGGTTGAACCACAGACATCACAACCTCCCGGGAGGCTAATTTCACCTCGGCTAATCCAGTGATTTGGTGTTGAGCTGCTGTAAGGACAACTGCTCTAAGCTATTAGATGCGCTTATAGATCAGTCGTTCCCAACTGTTTGAAGGATGATCCGAACTCCCCACAGTTTTGGGGAGGGGGAGGGATTTGTGTAAGCAAAAAAAAAAAAAAAAAAAAAAAAAAAAGAAGCTTCAGTCTACTCTACTAGAGGAAATACATTCTTATTTTTTGTAACACTTACCAAAAAATAACTATATACAATGATATGCTGTCGGTACGCAAAGAGTTTTTGTTAGCGGTACTATATAATTGTTATAATTAGGATTATCTCGTATTAAGGTCTGGATAAGTCATGAATTTTATTAGTAATGTGTGTGTGTGTTTAAGTAGATTTTTTTAATAAAAGAAATAAATTATCATGTCTTCTTATTTAACAAGTCATCGGGGTGATTTCAGCGGTTTCCTAATATCAAAAAAGTTTGCTTTGTAAGTATCAGTAGTGTCCTTGTGAGCCTTGGCTGCGTTAAATGCTTCCCGCAGAGCATCCTCTGGTCGAATGATGAAGGTCGCCGGTGTGCTACTACCTCCACGTTGGCGTAGTAGTGGGCGCTACGTGGATGACTCACCGGACAACTCCACTATATTCCTATTCTTTAGGCGCCATATCTGGTAACGGAGCAGACCAAACGTTTCTCTCCTTATAAGGATTTGGGCGTCGGCCTCCCTTTAAATGGGGACGACGGCTTGGCAACTGAGGGCGTACTGAAGGGTCTCTGCAAGGCAGGGTGGCAATTGATTGCCTCGAGCTGTTACAAGATCGACATGTAGGGGCCGGCAAAATGTAGCTGGATTGACAACGCCCCCACGTCCGTAGACGCTATTCTCTGATCAACGCTATACCGCAGTGACCGGCGAAATGACGCCTCCCAGGCGGAACGCCGGAGAAGGGCGATGGGGCGTGGGCGGGCTCCAAAAGAAGACCCTACACACACCACCCCAAGAACGGCCTCCGCCGTCCATCTAGCATCGCTTCGCCACTCCCATTCGAAACAGCACAGCCAAATGTTCCTTCACACGCCATTGAATTTTTCATTTATTCAGAAGACCGCAAATCGGCCACAGTGTCGCTAAAAAAAAAAAAAAAAAAATCCCGCTGCTATTCAGACTTTATTTATTCTGATAAATCGTTTTTTTTTTCTTTTTTTTATAGGCTACGACAATAAAATAATTAATTGCAAAAAAAAAAGATTCTTTCCCGGTGTATTTATTTATGGATTATCAATGAAATGTAACCCAAACAAAATTTAAGTTAATAAAAATAGTTAGGTTGTTTTATAGTCCTTGAAAAATACTTTAATTAAAAAAAATAATTTTAGTGATTAAATTGTTTACTAAATAAAAATTTATAATTGTCATCATAATTATAATTCATATGTGTTCTTTTAGTTAAAATTCCTAAATATTAGTTTACATTTTCTGATGTATAAATTCCGATGCAATGATAATTGAGTGTCCCTGAAAGGCTTTGAAAAATGTCTGATCAGGTTTTTTATCCAGACAGTCTACGGATTGGTGTATTCTGTAGTGACAATCGTACAGGAGGCGTTTAAGAAAACAGAAAATTGCTCGAGAGTAACAAAAAAAAAAATATGTAGCGAATTTCTAGCAGTTAGATTATACGAATAAGGAATTCTCCTTGAAACCTCAATGAATAAAATGCTAAAAATTTTAAATAATGATAAAATTGATAACTATGTATTAAATATCCATTTTAAAGGATTGATTTTATAATTTTTTTTTTTTTTAAATTTCAAAGGTAATTTAATATTCCATTTCATTTATTTCGCATAAAAACAATCCAACTGATGAAACTTGGTGTAAATAATGTGAAAATAAAAATCTGTTTTAAAGACATAAAAAAGTTTTGTGGTGTTTTTTTTTTTATTGAAATTTGTCAACAGTTTAAAACTGAGTTGGGATAATTTTACATTATCTACTTTGAAATTATACTATATGAGAAATATTTAATAATGTAATGTTACAAAATATAATTTTTGTTTTGTTTTTGTTTCTATTCAAATAATATAGCAATAGAAGATGTCAAAAAAAACCACACACGAAATAAACATCCACATGATATTAATTTCTCTGTGAAACTGCATCACATAGTTATTTATCTATCATCATCAAATCTTTAACTATGTATTGTATTTTATAAACTTCACACTAAAGATCTTGAGCAAATACTATGCTGGTCTCAATAGTTTAATGCTCTACATCTGAAAATATGCAATGAAAAACCAATGGCAAAGTCCCAATTTGAATCTAAAAAGCAATTTTATATCAATGCAATTTTATTGATTTATTCAGAATGACTGGATATGACACTGGAAACAGCAATGGTGTTTACACCATATATTTAGATACAGTACTTTACGATAGATATTTCAATCAGAATTAAAATGAATTTTTAATGTATTAGGCATAAGGCCTTAAATATTACCTATTAGTGCTTTCGGATCTTGCAGCCAGTTGATTTAAAAGGCAAATCCAACAACCTGTGTACACTTTGGTTTTATCTTTGTACTCTTTGTTTTAACTCAAGGGATCATCAAGAAAAGTCTTCCTTAAAATGGAGTGATTTTGTAGAAGGCATTGGAAATTAGACTCAAGACACAAGCTCATCCAGTATGATTGTCACTAAGACTTCAGATTGTAAGAAAGAGAAACCGAAAACCTGCATAGGGACGTGACCTAATAGTGGGGAGACAAAATAAATAGCGAAGACAATTTACCCACCCATTCGATAGTATCATTTTATCCTCTAGCACCCATATTCGGATACATGGGTTTCACCCTTAAATTCGACTTCAAAGTTAAAAATTCACTAGATAACTATACAAACTTCAAATATACACCTCAATAAATATATACTATTATACCATATATAAACCTAAGAGGTACCTACCCCAAAATCTTGACTTATGGCCCCATAAACCAGTTGACCCCGTCCAGCGTTGTTGGGGGATCATGTGGCATACTGTTAGAACCAATATCTCCAGGGCAGATGAATGCAACAAAAACCAGAGCTCTACCTACTACGATGGCCGAGCAATTTGCAATCACAGTTGTAACTTAACATGGTCATTATCTACGAAACGGTAAGAGTTGGAGACGTGGACCCATAGACATTATTCCTTATTAACACCCCTTAATCCAGTGTTTTCCAACCTTTTTTGTGCTATGCCCCACATAAAGTATCTAAAGTATGCTAAGCCCCACCAATTAGGTATAACTTTCACAACCCCCCCCCCAAAAAAAAACGACTTTTTAAACTACACAACCAAAAAAAAAAAAAACATTTTCCATTTTCCAATTGCCCCCCTGTGGGGCGTGCGCCCCACGTTGGGAAACAGGGCCTTAATCTATTTCTGACCTCAAATGGGTCACTTTCACTATTACGCCATGTCCCTATGCAGGCTTGCGGTTTCTCTTTAGACTATAATAAATACTATAAATTTCTTACAACTCCTTTTAGGTTATATCAAATTAAATGTCTAATTTTCTTTAAAGTAACATCACTCAAGGTTATTTTATTGCTACTGAAAATAATTAAAAAAGCCAAACAAATGCTATGTATTTGTTACCTCTTAGTTGTTCCTATGTCTTTTATTTACAGGTTTTTGGAACAGTTACATAAAAAATAATAATAAATAATTAAATATCATTTAGAAGTTAATTTAAATGGGAAACTATACAAATGCTTTTACACACAAAAATACCTTTGAAAATTGTTTGCTAAGTAAAAATATACATCACTGAAAGATAAAAAGAAATTAAGTAAAATCAAACCCAAATTCAACTTGAATTAATTTCTAGATATTTACAAATAACACACACAAACTTAATTCATCTAAAATTCTTAAAAAGAGGAAAAAAAAAAAGTACTTACTATGCCTGAATTAAGCACATTAAACCAACCAGCAAAATACACTGCTGTTAATTATTTAAATATTGTTTTTAAATAAAAAAAAAAATCAAGTTGTTTGAAAGTCTAAAGCCATTTGTTTATTTGAGGTTAGTTTAATGGTGGAATATGACGACCACATTTTCCAATCTTCTGGGTTATGTAAAGTACACTGGCTGAAACTAAGCAGCAGCTGTTTTAGTCTCAGCTGCTCATCATCAGTTCGGAAGAGCTCCATTTCCAATGGCGTGAGTTTAGCAAATTGAGAAGTGATTAAACTACACCCAGAACAATCAAAGCTGCTGAGACGCATGTGGGGGTTGAGTTTTAGAGTTCTTATGACAGCCAGTGGAGCTGCTGCCGTCAGTTTGGGATTGTTGGACAAAGTTAAATTCCTCAGAAGTGGAAAACAATTGAGAAATCTGAAATAATTTAAAATATAGTGTAAATAAATAACAACAACAGCACTATGAATGAAACAAAAACAAACAAACCAGAACTGAAATCAACTAGGAATAAAAATATACAATGCTAAATGAATTTCTGCCATTGAATGTCGTAAAAAGGAAAATAATTTTATAATTGAAATAATAAAGCCAACGCACAAAATAAGGAGATAAAAAACATTTAACACATTAAAAACTACATGTTTCGTCCACATTAACTGTACATTCACAAGTAAAAAATCACAAGAATACGGTTGGTTTAAGTACAGCAAATGGGCAAATGATGAGCAGGCAGTAGTCAGATGGTGACATCCAGCATCAGAAAGGAGAAACATCATCCCAGGGAAACCGATGAACATCATATTAGAGACAGGAGAAACTCAAGGCACTGGAAATCGCAAGATGTCGACAGCATATCGTGAAGCAATGAATACTTTGCAGGAGTTTTCTAAAGGAAGTAGAATTGGCCTCCTTGATTATCATTGCGGGAAGGATGAGATAAGCCTTTCTGGTCTCCTTTCTGATGCTGGATGTCAACAACTGACTTATCATCTGACTGCTCATCATTGGACCGTTTGCTGTATTTAAACCGTCTGTATTCTTGTGATTTTTTACTTGTAAAAGTCCAGTTCCTCTGAACGAAACATGTCCTGTTTTTTTAATGTGTTAAATGTTTTTTATCTCCTTATTTTGTGTCCACTTTATTATTTCAATTATATAATTACACACACATAAAATTTATTCTAATTTCTGCAGCCAATTTATGTTCAAGTGTTTCATCATTTCTCAAAGATGCAGGTGGGATTGCCTGTATTGGAGTACCAAATCAAACAGACCACTTTCAACCATTTTATTCTCTGATGGTTCCTTCAATAAAACTAATGGGGTACTCATTTATAAGTAGTCTATCTTTTAAATTTTGAATTTTATATCTCCAAAGATTCCTGTCCTCAGTATAATTCGTAATTCTTTTCAAGTGACCTTTAATTATATCTTTAATTATACCATCAGAGACTTTTTTAAGAGTAGACTTAAAGTTAGTAGTAATTTGATTAGTAGGAACAATCAGAGTGATTTTACTAAATGTTTAGCTCTACCCATAGGTATGAGAATCAATAAAGAAGTAAAAGGACTAAGCAAGGACAATAATTTAAATTTAGTGTATTACAAAAGCAACAAATTGTTCAAGAAGAAAAAGAGTAACAATAAAGATCTATTACATAGTATGGGAGTGGTATATGCTTTGATATGTAGAGATTGCCGGGCAACTTACATAGGAAGCACGGGCAGGATGGTAGAAGAAAGAGTGCAGGAACATGTTCGTGCTTTCAATAATAGGGAAGAGAATATTTCAGACTGGGCTGACCATTGCAGGCTAAACGGACACAACCCGGACCCCATCGTAAAGATTGTCCATTACGAACAAGATGAGCAAAAAAGATTCATGATAGAATCTTGCCTCATTAATTGTTGTGTTTGTTTTAATAAGAATAAGTGTTTAAGAGTAAATGAAATGTCTTTGTCCATATATAGGAATGCATTGATGAACAATAGTCACCGTTTTTATTGTGCAGTTTTTATTCACTTGCTTTGTTTATTCATGTTTTTTAGTTGTTGTATTGTTATATTGTTTTAATGAGAGAAGAATTTCTCTTTTCATTTTTTATGTTATTTTATTTTTTGTTCATCAAACAAAACCTTGAAAAAGTTTTAAGAAATTAAAACGAAATATTGGTATCAACAGTGTCTACAGTGTAGGTGTTTTGGAGTTTATTTATGAGTCTAGTTTGGATTAAAGAAGACAACGTATTTTGATGTACGTATTTTGAATTTTGATGAAAAAGTTGAAATATTGAAGTAAGTCTGCGTAGTACATATTTTTTCAGTTACTTAATTTTGTAATATTAGATTTCCTTTGAAAATGTATAATGAAAACTTTAATGTTTATCCCTTCCTGCTGGATGAATTTTCATTTTAAAGCGTGGGTTTAAATTAAGAAACCATTAAAATTCAGGTAATTCAGAACTATCACATCATATATTATGAGAAAAAAGTACTGAATTTTCAAAAAAGTAAACGGGGTATTAACAAAAACATTTTAATTTATTGAAAATGAAATTACAATCTTTTAAAGCTCAAATTTACCGCTTGAACTGTCAGCTTTGCCAGAATATTTGATACCCTTCTCTAAATGTAATACAAGTTTAATATATACAAATATGAAAATCACTTCTTACCTTGCCAATTCCTTCACACAAGAATCTGTGAGATTACAATCTGAAATGATAAGTTCTTCTAATCTGCACGAACCCTTGAAAAGAGAAAGATTGAAAACCGCTTAATATAAATAAGGCTCAAGTGATTAATGGATGTGACTTTACTTTCATCGTGTACTTGCTGACAAGAAAAACAAAACCTCGTTTCTATTCAATAATTATGCAATTATGCTGATTATAATATTTACTGTGAAAAGAGATGTAGAAACTACGTAAAATAGAGATATTCAACTTAAACTTCAGCAAATATTGCTTCTATATTTTTATTTTAAAGAATAAATATTTCTTTGTGACACTACATCTTTTATGTATTTTTTTATTATTAAATATTATTTATAATTATTAAAAAAATATAGGTTCCAGTCTCTAGTACAAACCTTCAATATACTCTTTTCTAAAATATGTTGAATGATGTATTTTTTTTGGCCACTATCCAACTACTACTATTTTATTTCTTCCAAAGTTCAGCATCGTTGTACAATAAAAATTGTTACAAAAATTATACTTTAATTGTGCTTTTATATATATTACACAAAAACAATGAAATATCTTTTAAAAACAAAACAACTCATTACTATATCATTAATAATATGTTTCAGTCAATTTTGTTACAAGCACAGATGTTTCAATAAATTAAATCTTTTCTACAGAAACTGATCAAATCAAATTTTAAGAGTTTATAAATAAATAATGAAAATTTATAGACGAGATGAAACAATCCCCAAGAATAGATCATATTTCAGGTTTGCTGTGGATGTCGTTAATCTCAATGGTACAAAAACTGACAAATCAAGTTCTTTGAAATAGTATATCATTCTCTCACCCCATCTTTTTTATCTCCTAAATAATAAGAAAAATGAAGCAATAATTATTGATTAACAACCACTGAATTAGTTAAAAAGCTTACTAATACATCACAAAAGGACATTTCCTTGTTTATGACAAATTCATATCTCAACTAAACAATCAGAAATTGCATATGTAAAGGATTTAAAATTGAATTTTTTAAAAAACCTGCTTCTTAGTTGATAAAAAGACTTGTTTTAAAACTTCTATAATGTAATAATAAATGTTATCCATCTAACAAGAATTCAAAACAACTATAAAATTACATTTCTTGCACAAAAAATAAAATAAATAATAAAATCTATTAAATTTAATCATATATATACATATGATATATCAAGGTGTTTTAGTAAATATCATATCAAATTTACTAAAACATCTTGAAATGCTGACCAACATGCATCAGAAGGTTATTATCATAAGGAACATATCAGATAAGCAGTCTTACATAGATGAAAAATGTTATTTACCTGTGATGCATAAGCTACAAGATGATGGCAAATACAGTTAGTTGACACATTTGTTTGAATCTTACGGTTTCCAGTTGAAGTCAAATCTAAAGTAATAAGGTGTTCGTATGGAAGGCATTTTAGTAAAAGCTCAAGGCCTGTGGGACCCAACTCATTGTACGAAAACTTGACTGTCTGCAATTTTGTTGATCCTAATTATAATAATAACAATAATTATTAGTACTTAATACATCTACATAGAAGCAAAAATGCAAACAAATTCACATCAAACACATTCGCATCAAACTCTAACTGGAATTTCAATATTGAATGGATTATTTTTGAATGTGAAAGACATTATTGAACTCAAAACTAACATTGCCATTCTTATTTTATTGTTGAATAATCTGGTCTTTCCTGATAACAGAAAATAAATTTTACTTTGAAACTATTCAATAGAGTGGGTTTTTAATAAAAAATAATAATAATAATAAATAATAATAAACAAGTATTAATTTATTAAGTAGTTTCAGTTTTATTTAAAGAAATTGAATTGCTTTTTCCTCTCCGTTAATATCCCTTTTAACCAGAATTAAACATTATTTTTACTGGACTCAAAACAACAATTTCCAATGTAATTTTCAACTAAGTTCAATCTAATCTAAAAACTCAAGCCAAACGTATATTTTCCCACTGAAAAGAAGATCACAAGACCTCAATGTATTATATAATTCTACTTTTTGCCATTACTGTTTCTTCTAAAAGCAATTTAGGTGTTGTGGAAAACTTTGATTGGTCTCCATTCTATATGCAATAATTTAGTCATTGAATCATTACAGAAAAGACCTCTACGTTACTTTATTTCTTTTATTTGGAAAATAATTTGCAACTTCTTTTTCTTTCTTTATTTTTCCCACCAAAAATTTCAGTTTTATATTAAAAAACCAAGCAAAACAAAACTGTAACAGATACCTATCTAAATAAGGGAAATTCTCCCTATATATTCTTTATTTAACTTTCACTATGAAAATAAAAACTGATTAATAAATCAAGAAATACAAATTTTCATAGCAGAAAAATTTGTATATTGTAGCAGATGTAAACGTTCTTATGTGAAATAAACATTTACCTTGGAAAGCTTGGACAATATCAGATCGATGTCGCTCAAAAAACTGCAGAGTGAACTGGCATGATTCCACACTCAGTTTCTTTAAGGATGGGATGTTTTTCATTACTGTGGCCAAATACAGTGTGCTATTATTCCCCAAAGGGTTGAAACTCAAATCTAGTTCTGCAAGAAACTGAAAGGAAAAAAAAATAGTAAAGTGGTTTGATAAGAAATCTATCTATAATTTCACATATTCTCTCATAAAAAATGATCTAACACCAATGAAATAAATGAATTGAGCAAAACAGTAAATAGAAACAACTCATTTCGACTCTTGCACAGAAAAGAAATTATTTTCTCCAAATCCCTCTGTCTCTTATTACAGACCTTGTTATCGCATACTGTAATATATATATATATGCAATTCTAGCAATAATTCTTATAAGAAATGCGAAACCTGATGACTGACAATAAGTCCTGGAAATATTCAATTGAAGAACGAGAGCAATTTCTTACACTTAAAGAGAACAACAACACAGTTGAAATTATTTTGAATTGTCAATGGCTGCAGGTTTCGAAAATACAATTAACAAAAATTAAAATAAGTTGCATTAATTATTTAAATAATATAAATAAATTTATTTATTCATCTTCACCGTTCCTGTTCGTTGAGAATTGGAATGAACAACCAGCTATGCAATATTGGATAAACACTCTAAAACTATTGTTGGCAGCTATTAATACTTTTTTAACAGCACTGACAAAAAGTCTCTAGAAGATTCTAGACTTTCGTTTCTCTTATCATTATTTTAAAGCCATGTATCCTTAATAAACGACATTTCGCAGAACAAAAAAGAAAAATGCTATAAAGTAAATTCAACTGGAAATATTGGAATATCATATATGAAATATAAAGATTACCTCAAAAGCTTTTTGAATATTTGCTGATCCTTCTTGTTGCAAAGGTAATGTTGTGGATTCTGAAAATTTCTGCAGGCCTATAGCTGTGATATTATTGCAACTCAGATCAAGAGATGATAGATTTGGGAGAGTTATGAGGATGACAACAAGATCCTATCAAAATGAAGAAACAATCAGGTGTGATTTATAAATAAAAGAATTTAATTCACATATAGTGATAAAATTAAATAGAAATCACTTATGAAATCATACCAACTGCATTCAAGTATTAATTTTTATTAGTAAATATTGTTATATTATTAAATTCCAGTAAAGATTCATAAAGTAAAAAAAAAAAAAATCTGAATAGTTTTTCAATAAATCATGTCATTGACAGAAAGCAGTGAAACAAGCAGTTACATGGATATTAAAGAAGTTGTGTCAATTTCATAGTATGAGATTACCTTAATTTATCTTAAAATTATTTATTACAAAATGAAATATATTTTCATCATACCTTCATTCCATTATCACCAATACAACATCCTCCTAAAGACAGCATTTTTAAAGAATTTTGATATTTTAAAGCCTGGAATATAGGCTTTATCCCTAATCGCATTACTGCAATGTCCTTCAAATTTACAAAACCTGATAACTCAGCTGCTTCAAATACTTTAGCAATGCACTTCTGTGGCTCTGTAATAGAAGACATAAGGAATTGGAAACAAACTTCAAAATCCTCATAGATTTTTTTAATATGTAAAACAAGAATTATTGATATTTGCTTTTTCAATTGCAGCTCCATAATATCTGATAATAACTAAAACTATGATACAAGTTTCTCTGAAATATTCAGTGTTTTTAAGATAAGTACGATACCCCTTCTTTTAGATAATAACAAAAAAATGCTCATTTTTAAAATAAACCAACTTGATTATAAAATGGAAATAGTTCACAATTTATAAAAAAGTCTTTTAAAAGTGTTGAAGAATTCTTCTGTCATTCTTGAAAACTTCAACATGCTTTCATTACAACTAAGACAAAAAGTAACTATGATTTTCAGTGTATTTTTGCCTTATTTTTAAGATTATGTAGGATGACATAAAAATGCTGTTACGTCTTAAGAGAAAAAAAGTTAATGTAGCAATGCAAAATAATTTTTCGATAAAGCTTCTTATTTCAATTAAACCACAGTAAAATCCTAATTATCTTGCACTTTACTTAATACTGCATCTCTATTAAGGAATTATAAGCTGCCACCGTCTCTCTATCAACATATTTTTTATTACTGTTTGGTATCACTGCAGTCATAATGACTGAAAGCTCTAGCAACAAGAGACAACAATTATTACGACATGTCTAAACATGTAAATAACTTTTCATATACTGATATAACTATACTACATAGACTACAGTGGTGCACTCCCCTCCCCCAAACCCAAAACCAAGAAAGAAAAAATGAGAAGAAAACCTTTATTAAAACACTGGTGTGTCTGTATCTTATTATTTTGGAAAGTGATAATTGAAACAATTTATTTTTAAATAGACCTACATCTGAAGGGACTTTTTACAATATATTTTATCCCCCACCCCCCAACCTTAATCAATATTACATACTGTAAGTACTGTATTTGTAATGTTCTAGGTAATAAATTATAATTTGTATATCTTTGGTTAATCTTATTTTTTTTCACCATACAACCAATAAATGCTAACTGTCAAATGGTACATTCAATTTCCCGAGGATGTTGGATAATCAAGATTTTACTGTAAACAGTTTACTAGTTTAACTAACAACCGGTTCATTCCCAATTACAAAGAGAGGGGTCAACCACAAAAAGGTTGAATTGTTAAATTGAAAGAACTGATCATTACTGACATATTCAGTTTTCTTCCATACCTAAATTGAATGATTGACTGGCAGATTTATATCTCTCGTTCAGTGATGGCAAATCCCAACTGTCCACATTTGCTTGAATCTAAAGAGGAACAAGTTAATTTTGAAAATTAATATAAAATTATGTGGAATTTAAGATAATCAGCAACTAATTAAAAAAATAACAGTATATAATTAATTAATTAAATGTATACTACATTCACAGAAGATGAGGAACAACCATAAACTGATAATATTAATAACTGTTATTTAAGTTGTTCCACAGAATGATTATGAATCAAGGCTTTCAAGTATATAAAGATGATTATAAGTAAGGTAGGTAAACTGAATGCAGTTTATTTATTTTAAATTACCATATTACTATGTCTTAAAAAAATACATTCAATTCGATTGTTTCTTTTAATTGGTTATGGAATTGAACGACTGAAGGAAGGAAAGAACTGATCAATTTTATTTTAAACACTGACATTATTTAAAGTGATACCATTTGATTGTAATGATACCATGAAGCAAAACTCAGTCAGCTCAGAATCAGCGTCTCCGTTCGTTTGCAAACCAAGGCAAGATGACAGAATATGAACAGAGGAAGGTCCCATCTTCTCACCAGTGGCTCGTTCATGCATTATTTCAGTTTTTCTCTCCATTATGATCATTTTAATCAGACTCTTCTCAATGTAAATAGATGACAAGTTACTGATAGAGTGAAGACCTACCATCAGTGTGACTACACAGAGAATACTACTGCCTGTCTCTGGTAGTTTGCAGTTAGGGCTAATACTTATTATCCTAATTGTAGAATTACGTGAGATATTACCACTACTTTGGATATATAAGTGCGCATGTTCCTTATCTTAGAACTATCATCATAGCGTTGATAACAACAGTTCCAGATTTCACCATAAGTTATAAAATAAGTCTGTGAATTCTTTATCTACAATTCAAACAATCCATCCCAATCCAGATTGATGTTGTGCCACTGAGTTTGAAATATATTTGATTCACATTGTAGTCAGATAATACATTAATCTGTCTTACCTCTTCATTACTGTTTATGACGTAGGTGATTTTATCGTCTGCAGACAACACAGCTCCTTCTTTTGTTGAAAGTGTTAAGAGAGGTCTTATGCCACATAAACTGAAATATCGCTTTGAAGCTTCTTCTGACAACCAACCAACCGTTTTATCCAAATCACTAGACAAAATAAATAATAAAATAAAATAAAAACAAAATTCTATCAAACCAAAATCTTAGCAATTCATATCGCATGTCCAACAAATAATACTACAAAATAATTAATAGAATTTGTATTAAATGCAAGACTATCAATATTTTCTTTAATATCAATCTGGTTTCTTCATCAGATAAAGCATCATTATAATTCTTTAAAAAAAAAATAAAAAAAATAAAACCAAATAGTGCAACGGTTTTGAACGATGACAAAGCAGTAGCTTTTGAAACTAATATATTATACATACATATCCTTTCCCGTTCCACCAACTGTGGGTCTAGGAATTAACTAAGCCTCTTCTCTACATATTCTTTCCCATGGGATGCCTCTCTCTTCCAGGCTGTGCTTCACATCATCCAGCCATCGCTTACGCGGTCTCCCTCTTGGTCTCTTCCCTCCTTCTTTTAACTCATGCCAAACCTTAGGAGTCCTACCATCTTCCATTCTTTTCACGTGCCCGAACCACCTCAGCCTTCCCTCTTCCACCTTTTTCCTCAAACTTTTTACCCCCAACTCCTCCTGGATATCCTCATTTCTCATTCTATCTAATCGAGTCTTCCCTACTATACCTCTAAGAAACTTCATCTCCCCAGCTTGAAGTCTACTCCAGTCTCTAGCATTCATCACCCATGTCTCCGCTGCATAGGTGACTATAGGCACGTAATACATTTTATAGATTATTTCTTTTGCCTTCCTTGGGACTTTCTTATCCCATATCAGGTGTCTCACTCCCTGGTATAGCTTTCCCCCTTTCTCCAACCTTCTTGTGATTTCATGCTCCACTCTACCATCACTTGTTATTTCGGTCCCTAGGTAAGTAAAACTATCTGTGATCTTCAATGCCCTGTTGTTTATGCAGATATCCCTTTCCAGGTTTTTGTCCCATCCCACCACCATCACTTCACTTTTCTCTTCGCTAATTTCAAGATCCACTAGTTTCAGTTGTAGAGTCCATTCATCCAATTCCCTCTGTATGTCAACAATTTTTTCACCCCATATTACAATGTCATCTGCGAAGATCATATGCTTTGTGTCTTTACTCTGTTTTTGTAAGTTTTCCTTAACCTTTCTTCCTACCCATTCCATTATTATATTGAACAGCATTGGCGACAAAACACTCCCCTGCTTTAATCCTCTCTGGATTTCAAACCAACCAGTTGGCCCTTCTGTGGTTCTTACTCTACATCGGTTCACCCTATATATTTCTCTTATCCAGTTCACTATGTATGGATCCACTCCCAGTTCCTCTAGACTTTGCCATATGTATTTCCTGTTCACCATATCGTAGGCCTTTTTTATGTCGATGAACACCATATACACTTTCTTCCCAAATTCCCACTTCTTTTCCACCATCTGTCTCACTGAAAAAATCAAATCGATTGTACTTCTCCCTGGCCGGAACCCATGTTGTTCTTCACCTAACAATCTCTCGCACTTAGTTTTCATTCTGTTCAGGAGAATTCTTTCGAACACTTTAGCGCATTGGCTCATCAAGGTGATTCCTCTATAATTCTTACACAGTCTCCTGTTCCCCTTCTTGAAGATCGGTATCACTTCTCCTTTAATATATTATACTGATGTATTTTATAAGTATTCAGTTTGCTATTTAATTACTGTTGTGTGGTATTGTATATCAATTAAAATGTTCAACATCTAAGCAGCAAGGCTATACAGCTAGACTGGGAACTAGCACATTCTTCCATTGTCTTGGTGTTTTGAAGTCTTGACATTTTACTGACTACAGCAGTTGGTGCAACGCTGACACCTCAAAACACTCAGGACCCACAAATCAAAGAATGCTAACAAAATATGGCAATCAATAATCCTGCAGCAAAACAAAGGGGGAAAATGCTAGCTTAAAAACATGTTTCTTCCGTAACATGAATATCTGCTACAGCTCAATTATGCTTCCATCTTTGTTCTCGACCTAAGCCATCTAGTGTCTGGATGCTTTATCCAATCAAATTATTTTCATTGTTTTCATATTTTTTCAATCATCCTCTAAGTCCAGGAGCAATTTACAAAGAAATCTATTAAAGATAGGATGCTAAACCCAAAAATTAAAAGCATTCTTATTACAGTGGTTACTGAAAATCCTTAAACATTTGTTTGGTTAGAAAAAAAAAAACAGTAATCAGATTATACGAATTGAATGTAAATATTGCATGAATTGCTCTATTTATGTAACAAAATCTTGAAGCATATCAAGATTGGTATTTTATATTTTCAACATTCACCATTTCATTTATTTATTTTTTTTTTTTAATAAATAAAAGTGGCTACTCTTTAAATGAAAAATCATAAAAGGTTTGGATTTTTAACAACTAAAGATTCTGAATAAGAAACTGAAAACATTCATCTATTCCTGCCAATAAGAGGTGAAACCAGAAAGTAACTGTCCAATGCATGCTTCCAAGCATTTGATAAAAATTCCATTTTCCATGAAATGGAATTTTCAAGGATTAATGGAAAACACACATTTTACTGGAGAATAAATGCCATCCAGTGGAGCCTTAGATATAATGGAAAGATTCCACTGAGAAGTTTGATGAGGCATTTTAAAAAGGTTGACGGATGCATCTCTGAATCCCACTTAATAATAATAATGACAAAAAAAAAAAAAAAAAAAAATTTTTTAAATTGGGGTTTTATTTCCTAGCAATTTAACAACAAAATCATGAAAAGATTCCCTGAACAACAGGCAAAGACTGAAAGGCTATCAAGAAAATACAAAATAAAGTAAATGTAAAGACAGAGCTACGAAGGAATATCTTAAAGAAATGAAGTTATGGCAATAATCCTTGTCCTAAGTTGGAAGCGTGGAAAAGGCCTCAAAGGAAGCAAATAAAGTTGGAACTCTGCAATCGGGGCTACAAGGAATATCTTATGAAAAATTAATACTACACATTTTATCACCATGCAAGAATGAAGAAGATAAATTTGTGAATTCAATTTTGGATAGTCACATACAAAGTCACATTCTTGGTAGGAGATAAAGAAAGTTATTAAGAGACATAGGAGAAATCAAACGGGAAAGAAATAATAAGTAAATAAAAATAAAAAAATAAGCTTGGAATGAAATTAATATTGGGTTTCTGAAAACAATTCCTTAAACTAGACAGGAAAGCAAAGAGATAAGTGGAATCAACTTCTTTAGTTGTAGAATTATCGAAGATTGTAGAATTGAATTCTCAATATGTAATACAACAGAGTCAAGACAATATAGGTAAGCAAAACTGAATATGTAAATACAATTTCATCATAACAAATGAAAATTGTACAATAAAAAACATTCAAATTAGGTGTAACGATTATGAAATCGAAATAGAGTAACTTTCCTGAGTACTACACTGACATTATCTGTTAAGATTCAAAACAGAACATTAAATATTTATATTAACTCTTATTTACACTAATACAGGGTAGCGGCACATAAAACCGGCTCCAAAAGATTTCCAGGTATATTTGGGTTCTGAAAAAGGATACTATTTAATGCTATTGCTCCTGTTCATATTATTTGTACATTATTGCCGGTATATTTTTATTATCATGTTCAGAGTAAATGTTGGAAGTGGTCACCATCGGCCTTGATGCATTTCTCCGCCGCCGCAGCATGTTCAGGAATACACTCCTCAATTCTGTGACCGTAATGGAGGTGACCTCTTGCCATATGTTTGTTTTCAACTGATTGAAGGTGAGAGGGTTGTTGCAGTATACTTTCCATTTCAGCAACCCCCTCCCCCAGAGATAAAAGTCACATCATTACATGCGCAAATCATTAGCGTTGAATACTATCTATAGTGAATATACAACATATACCTCAAAACCTATTGGGGCTGGTTTTATGTGCGCCACCCTGTATTTCTACTTTTATTTATTTCCTCACTTCAAAATTAAAAAAAAAAAAATTACTTAAAAAGTATCATTAATCAACATTTTATTTAAGATTTGTTTTAATTTCTAACTTAAAAAAAAAAAAAATTCAAAAAATAAACTTCCTTTTAAACAGTTTTTTAAATAATAAAGAAGGTTTAACGTGCATTATTGTAATATGAAAAGGGAAGAAAAATCTATAGATATCTATAGATTATAGATTTTTCTTCCCTTTTCATAGTTTTTTAAATGTTTGGTACATTTATTTTTATGAGACTATTTTTTTTTTTAAAGTTTTGCATCTTTTCAAATGCTTAAAAAAGATGTATTTATACGTATCTACAAACGCCGAATTTATAATAAGTAATGAATTAAAGGTGATAATTTTAGATTTGAGATAGTTCGCAGGAATCTCGGGCAAGAAATTAATATGGATGGAAAACATTATTAAGGAAATTAATCATAGAATCAAATTTGAATGGAGTGTTTTTAGCAGAAATACTGCAGTATTGAAAGGAGCAATGTCACTATACTTAAAGAGAAAAGATTTTAACCAATGTATATTACCAGTTTTAACATATGCAGCAGAGATATGGTCGTAGAATAGGAAAACAATTCAGAAAGCACTGCAGGCAACTCAAAGAAGCATGGAAAGATGCACGTGAGGAGTCACAAGAAAAGACAGCAATTGAAATAAATGAGTGAAAGAGCAAAGAGTCTGATATTATAAATCAGTGCAAAAGAAGCTCAAGGAGAATGGGATTGGTCATGTGACAAGATGTAATGATAACAGACTGGCAACAGAAATCCTAAACTGAATTCTGAGAAGTGAACGGAGACCAAAAAGAGTGTCCGCATGATTGATGGGTCGATCAAATTAAAAGTTTTTTTGGATTCAATTGGAAGAGGAAAGCTTCCAATTGAAATAACTGGGAAAAAACTTGGAGATCTTTATCTTTTAGTGGATTGAAAAATGGCTGAAAATGATGATGATATACACTTACCTATTGGCAACAGGAATTAACAATAATTTGTCTTGAATTCTGACTTTTACCCTCAAGATACCAGAAAACACTGGTTCAGAACAACTGGTTTTCATTTTAATATCGTCGTTAATCTGACACTCGTTGAAATGGACTGAAGGAATGCTGGTTGGTGAAGAAGGGAAACTGTCAATTATATAGTCATCGTCTCTTGATCCTCTAGAGGTTACATCATCAGTGGGCTGCAAAGAAAACAAATTTAGTAGTTATTTATTAATTATCACTCACACTGATAGTTATATATATTAAGATTACCATTAATCAAACTGTGATGATGAATCTAAACACAAGATTACTACTGGTAATATCTCAACAACAGAAAAGGCCCACAGATTCATATATAGTAAACTCCCGATTATCCGCGGAATTGGATGGCGCGACAACCGCGGATAATCCAAAATAGAACGAAAATCAACACAAAAATACTTTTAACATGTTTTATTTACATTAAAATAGCAGTACATACATTATAAACAATTATTTTATTTTTGTTTTTTCGTGTTGGAATACGAAAACCCCCTACTTGGACGTCACTAAATGTGCCTCTTTTATTATTTACCTTATTCTAGATTTAATTTTTTTTTGTTAATTCCGTAATTTATTGTGCAGTAAACAAAACAGAAACAGGAGAGGTCCGCAGGTAATCCACAAAGCGGATAACCCGCCCATGGATAATCAGGAGTTTACTGTATATACATTTTTCAGACATTTATAAGAGAAGAAAAAACACCATTTGAATGATAAACTTTGAATTATACAAAGCGAATAAATCATTTAAGAAATGAAATTACAATGCTAATGAAAAGATTTACCAGAAATTTGGCATAATTTGACAAAAATTTGACAAACAATAATTTTTCATGGTAGGAAATAAAGAAAATTTCTTTTTACATTTATTAAAACAGAAAATAGATAATTTAATTTAAACTTACCACAGCAGATAATTTTAGCTGTTTCATTCTTTTGGGCGGTTTATTTTTTGCAAATGAATTATCGGTCAGGTCTTTAAAATTATCCCTAAAACTAGATAAAAAAAAAATCAAACAAACAAACAAAGTTGCTAATTTGTAAAATAAATAAAAAATAGCTAAAAAAGAAATAAGTAAAAGCTACTAAAAAAATGCAAGAAAGGATTGAAATGACAAGTTTTTAATATTTTTAATAAATAAATATATTTTTTAATATTTTAATAAATATTTTTCAGGAAGTTATTGGGCCTGAAATTAAACTAAACAAGTATATGTTTGAAATATGAATGATATATTAGTTATATATATTGATAGTCAAGGGGGGTTAAGAAGCTTGACTATGGCCTGGAGAAGTTGAGTTCAATCCATTGCAAAAGTCGAGGAATGTTCCATGTTGAATTCTCCAAAGGGGTCCTGAAATCCACCCACTCCTGCGATAAATGGGCACCGGGGTTTCTTTCCTGGAGATTAAAAGTAGGATCACCAGACCTCAACTTAGTCTCAATGGTAAGGAAATCCCAGGAGTCTTACCTCCTGTGGCCCAACAGCCACTATTTTTAAACTTTTTTAATTAGTTATATATAATAATTTACTACAGATTGAAAGAAAAGGTTTCTTTTATTATTACATTATTATTTAAAATTAAACATTATTCTACATTCATTCCATGAAAACATTTGGGATTCCGGATATAAGTATACATATTTTTCAATGTTATCAGTTGAGTTATAATAGTTCTACGTTCATTAAAGAGTGAATTTTGAAAAAGAATTCCCTATGATACCATCAATATTTCTGAATAGCATTTAAAAGAATGTAAAAAAGAAATGAATGATTGATGTACTTATATCAAAATGAAGAAGTTTGCAACGTAACTCAATGTTAATGTTATTTTGCAGAATGGGTATTGGAATTTTCTTGCAAAAAGAACAGGTCCAATCAATTTGTTTGGCAAAGTCCAAATTTCTGGTTCACTTTCATTTATTAACATACAGATGACTTAACTGCCAAACAGGTTTCATTATTAACAAAGTGAAGATCAAACTTACAGTCCAGTCAATTTTCCAGTCGCTAGCATGGATTCCTTTCTTAAAATTCAACAACACATTTATATCAAGGAATAATGTCAATATGCAAAAAGTTAAATATTGATGCAAAGTCGAAAAGCCTTCCCGATTGGTCAATTAATTTGCCCCGTGATTGGCTGAACCGGGAGTTCAATAGGCTACGTACGAGCTCAGTCTCCAATTGACGGACCACACAGAAAGCTTCGAGCAAGCCAGTGATGGACCAGAAAGGAAGCTCATTGGAGTCTTGGAATCCAGTTCAATATGTATATAAACCTGTAAATAATTTGTAAATAAAGTGTGTGTGCCTTAGACTAAACCACGACGTTAGTCTCTGTCATTTTTCGACCTCACATCAATATTTAACGAGAAGTGCTAAAAGTTCAATTATTAAATGTCAGTTTAATTAAAATCAATTAAAAAAATAATTTGTTTGACTTCTTTAATACAACTTTCACCATCCCAAAATAGATAAAAACTCTTTTTTTTTTCCCCTCAATGAAAGTGACAGAACTATGAGTAGTTCCGTGTATCTGATCAACTTCCAAACTAAAAGCTTCCGTTATGAAAACTTATGATTTCTAGATTTACACATTTACACATATGATACAATCATTTTTACAGATTAATACAAGCTCAAACTTTTTATAGTTAAACATTAAAAAAAAAGAAAGAATCAAGACAGAAATCTTATGATTATAGAAAGAAACTCATCTTCCATACTCAACAGAATTGCAGTTAATCCTCTTCGACGATGAAGTAAATAATTTTCCATCTATATCTAGGCATTTTCTTTTTCCTTTACGATTACCAACATCATCGATTAGCCAATCGTCAACCACAATCTCAGCTTCGTTAATGAGTGCTGTTTTATGTTCTGAAGGTAAATGGTTAGGTTCTGGTGTATCATTGATCAACCTATGTGCTAATGCATTCTTAATTCCTTTCATGGCATTCTTGTATTCCTCCTTGGCTATCTTTGGATTATAGGGATCAATGTTTTTCCCCAATTGTTCCTGATATTCCTGTTCAGAATTGCTTGATGAATCGATGATATCTACTGTGCTTAGATCATCTCTTCCACTGTCGCTTGTTATTATCACTGGCTTGGAAGAACCTGAGCTACTGAACATATCTTCACTGTCATTAATGATATTTCTTTTTGGTAATCTCTCTATTACCTAAACAAATAAATACAAAAAAAAGCAAACAAAGACATTACAATTTAATAAAGAATTTGGCTATTTTTTTTTTCCTGCATTTGTTTAAATAGACATCTAAAACATTCCTTTTGCTGTCAATTTACACTTATATGGTTTATTTTATCCATTAAACTTATATACACTGGATTCTGATTATTTGGACCACCGGTTAGTCTGGGCAGCAGTTTATATGGGACAAACCTCAAAGAACATAACCTAATCGAAAAATGGCCCTAGTTTTCTTCATGTAATTGGAACATGCCATTTATTTGGGATAGGTGACTATGTAGCGTCAGTTGTAGCATGTGTATTATCGTTCATACTGAGCCAATGTTGAATTGGCAAGTGTACAATACTGTACTTTTATAGTGTTGTGAGTTTTGAAAATTGTTTTTCTTTTAAATTTCTCAAATTTTATAAAGCCGCATAAAGACCTATTACGAGCTGAAAAAAATCGCTGAATTGGACAAAATAAAAGACTGTCTGCCCCATATCAGTAATCATCGTTTGTAGGAGATAACTGGAGTGCCGAAATCTACAATTGCACATCTGATACACCAACAGGATAACCTGCTTGACGATGGACATGCAATGAAAAACAGGGGACATCCCAAAAACATAAAAGACCAGGTAAGGATCCTGATGTTGAGGAACCCTGAATCAGTGGTTTTCCATTGTAAGCAGACAAGGAGAATCCGTTAATAGTCCAATGCTGAAAAAGATGAAAGTATTAATTATACACTTCGTTGCTCATTTAAACTGTAGTTTGTCTTTTTTATATCATTTTAACCACATGTATGTATTTACCTATGTGATACTTCGCATAATTGAGGCAGCGCTTAATCGGGCCAAAGTGCACTAGTCCCAATGTGCCCCAAATAATTGGAATTAGCATAACAAAATGCAGTGATCAATAAGCAATTAAAAACAAAAATTAAGAAAAGTCAATTACTGAGGAGTTGTGGGAGATTACAAAGCTTCTCTGCAAATATCAGTATAACACAATAAAGCTCTCTACAAATTGAATGATCTTTATTAAGAGATGATGATACCTGTCACAATAATCAAACTTAATGTCTAATTGAAGCTAGAACAGCTATGAACTTAAATGCGATTCAATGCTTGGCAATGGCATATTATGTAATGATAGAACAAGTCTAGTTTGCCTGAATCCAATGATCAGCTAGAATTATCAGAACATTATTTTTTACTTCGTTTTTTTTTTTTTTTCTATCATAAATACAGGATCCGGCAGGAATATCTCCCTATTTTGAATTGTTAATAAAAAAGGCATCATAGACACTATTCCCAATTTTATTTCAAAATTAGAAGAGTAATGTTTACCATTTTGTTTTGTTAACCATCTTATTGTTTCTTTTTAAAAAAATTATACCCCGGATTTGAAATCGCTGCCGATCAGGTGCTAGTGGCAAGAAGTGGAGGGAAGTCATGACCCCTTGAGCGGCAGCGATTATTTCATATTCATTTCGGCTTACGTTGAAACACAAAGACTACTGACAAGGATTTCTGACAAAACCTATTGCTATGGGTTACTGAGAGAAACTGATTCAGCTTTAAAAAAAAGAAACCGACCGGTAGACCTCGCAGTGTTCGAACACCACGGATTGTCAAAGCAGCAAGGCAGGCCATTGCTTCAGCTGCTAAGCATGCTCTCATTATAAGAATGTCTGATCAGAGTTTTAATTTTTAACACATTCAGGTCGCTGCCTGTAGGTTCTACGGGCAGTATATATTCCCTAAATTTACGTTGCTCGGCAATTCTCCGAGCGCGAATTTCCCATTGCTTTGCTTCACTTTGGAAGGTATTTATTCGAGCGGCAACCACTCGAGATTGTTTGTATACTATTGCAGTTCAAAAATACACCAATAGGTGGGGTTTATTGTCGATGATATCTCACTGAATCTTGAAGGAAGTCGCAGAAGTGGACCGATGTCGGCACATGTTTTGGAAGCCTGTGTATAGTGTTTTCAAAGCATTTGAAATGACTATGTTTTTATACTGTTTATAATATAATTAAAACAACATAAAATATAATTTTATTTTGTGTAATATTATTTTTTTTTTCTGGTTTGTCATATTCTGGTATTTTTTCCTAATAGAGATATCAAGTAAAACTTATTTTTGCCTCAATTTTTATTCCCTTTGTAACTAAATTTCTTGTTTGTTATAATACAGATTGACATTTGAAAATCTAGCAACCTCCGGGCCTGAGGAATGCCGAGTTTTTTATGGTTATATAAGCTGTATATATTTAACAGAAAATGACTAACTGTATAGTCCTTTAAAGAAATAAAATTATAAACATTGCCGAGCAAATTCCATTTCTACTCAAATCTCTACAAATCATCCAAAATTGTGTTGTTTCAGTCAGGAAAGTGATTTTTAAGTTATTTTGGCTGTACCAGATCCAGTAATTCTCCAAATTATATTTCAAGTGGTCCAGATTAAGTATATTGTTTTACTAGAAGCCTTGACTTCTTTGCAATATGATAACCTTTTTTATTTTGATTTTACCCTTTGATTCCTTCTATCTGCTTTGTGGTCCATTTATCATATTGCAAAATAATCCAATGGTATTTTATTTTATTTATACAGAACCTATTTAAAGTTCTGTATAAATAAAATAACATGCCATTGGAGTATTTTGCATTATGATAAATGGTCCTCAAAGCAGATAGAAGGAATCAAAGGGTAAAATCAAAATAAAAAAGGTTATCATACTGCAAAGAAGTCAAGGCTTCGATTAAAACAATATACCTAATGTGGACAACTTGAAATAGGATTTGGAGAATTATTGGGTCTGGTACAGTCAAAATAGCTCAAAAATCACTTTCCTGACTGAAACAACACAATTTTGGATGATTTGTAGAGATTTGAGTGAAAATGGAATAATGAGGATGCAATTATTTTGAAAACTGATAATGTAAAACTTAATGAATGCTGTGAATTTGAAAAAAAAAAAAAAAAAAAAAATCTTTTCATTCTTAATTAAGAGAAAAATTTGGTGTTGTAGAATTTTGATTGGCTGAGTGGCTTTTCTGTTTTTTTCTGGTGATTGTTTGAAGAATAGCCGAGAGAGGGCTAAATTAGATAAGTATAAAAGTTAAATTTAAAAGGTTGCTTCTTACTTTATGTCTGGTAATTGGAAAAGATTCCTCATCGCTACTTTCACTTACATAGATATTTCCAGAATTTCTGTAATTACTAAAAAGAAAAGGAAAAAAGTTTTCACTGTTAGGAAAAGTTAAACATCAATATTATTTGAGCAAATGCTCAAAGTTATAGATTTTTAAATAAATATATATAAAAAAATGAAAAATATTAAATACAGTGGAGCACCGTTTATACGTTTTTTTGAATGGTCCCGGCAAAATCCAATGCATATCAACGCTAAATAATTTCATTTATACGTTTTCCTGAAATCGCAAATTTCATTTATACGTTTTTTTCAAGAACTCAAGAAGAGAGAAAATGCCCATTTCAATCTCAAATTCCCACCTGCCGATTGTCCAGTCTTAGAAAAGGCACGCAGTCTTAGAAAATTGCACTGAAAAACCTCTGCCAAGTTTTCAACAAGCTTTGGCGGGTTTTAACACCATGTATGAATATCTCATTAGCAGTGATTTAAATGATAAAGTTAAGATGGCACTTTTAACTGTGCACAATGAACTTTTTTCTGTGCATTCCGAAAAAGCTGTACAATCTAAAATAAATTATTTTGGAAATGCCGAATAGTAGTAGTAGTAGTACATTAAATCCGGAATAAGAAGTTCTGTATTACATACCTCTTGCATTTCATTTCCATGTAATATTTTAATTTACCTCTGACTTTTTATTGTTGGTTATTACGAGATTGTTCTAACTTTTGTGAATTTCGTTTATACGTTTTTTCATTCATACGTTTTTTTTTCTCAGTCCCTTGCAAAACGTATAAACGGTGCTCCACTGTACTTTGCTTTCAAATTACCTTGAAAGCAAAGTATATAAACCTAATGAAATGATTTGAAGGGATTTTATAGTTATGACATATAGCTTACATTAAATATATATGCAACTGTTTAAAAGAAGGAAAAAGATAAATACAGTAAAACCTCTCAAATCCGGCCTAATGTGGCACCCAGTAGGACGGATTACAGAAAAGCCGGTCTACCAAGAGTGTTCTTAAAATAACTCAAATAGCTCAATTTTTGTGAAGACATAATGCCAGGTTTAATTAATTTAACCCCATTTTCATAATTTTGCACTCAAATGTTTATTAAAAACAATACAAATGTGCTTTTTCAGACACCAAGCTCTAGTGATATTTGTTTTGCAGATTCCTCTGCATTCAATCTCCTTAACGCATTAAGCTTCTGTTCCATTGTGACAAAGTTTTTCTTTCTTTTTTCACTCATAATGAATACGCGCGGATAGAGAAACAAAATAGGAAACGAATTTAGTTATTAAAAAAAAAAAAATACTCGGGACCAGGCCGGATTAACCATGGGGGTCAGATTTGAGAGGTTTTACTGTATTGCAATCTCAAAATGCAAAATTTACTTTATGAATCAAAAAAAAAATTAAAAATACAAACCATAAAATTAGAAAACAGAAAATAAAGTCTGATAACATAACGTAAATAAAGAAAGCAAAAAGAAAGAATATAAACCATAACCTAGATGGAAACTAAATAAAACAATGGAGACAAAACAGAAATTAAGGTGATCAAAATTAGCCATAAAATATGGTGAGTAAATACTTATGAAATTTATACAAAAAACAACATTTTTTTTATCATTATCTGCAAAATGATAAAAAATAACAACAGCAAAATAAAGACAGTAGGATATAAGAATATTTTGCATATTTGACTGTTTTTTATTATTATTATTTTGCTTTAGTTATTAAAAGCTACTGCATAAATATGTAAATCATTTGATATCAAGAACCATTAACAGGAACAGATGTCAAATCCTTACTTAACTATAATCCTTTCAGAAAGTCCAGAGAATCAAACAATATTCAAACTTCTGAAGTTTTTCTTTCCGAGGCAAGAAGTGAAATAGCGATTGATGCGTGCCAAGTGATAGAAGCCAATGTAAGATACACACACCACACACATATGTACAAAAATATTTGGTAAGTTTTATTTTGTTAAAGCATGTACAGTGCTCGCTCTTAAAGTTGAAACTCCCAGAATGCAAAGCAGATCATAGATTGTCCTTTCCTGGCCGTTCGCTAACACTGAAATAGAAGAGAAGCGACCTCTTCTACAGAAAATCCCTATCTACAGAAACTTTTCCTGTTAGAGATGTGAATGAATAACCTTCAGATCATGTAGTTTCTCACTCAGGCGGCCATTTTGTCAATATGGGAAGTTACCTTTAGATATGAAAGTTAGAGAGAATTTCTATAAAGAAGTAGATTCAGAAATAATTAAGACATTCTTGGATTACTGAAACTTATAAAACATCACATAGACAAACACAGAAAGAGCTTGTTTTGTCTTTCATCTAATACGGGGGTTCTCAACCGGGGTCCATGTAATATTCTTCGGGGTCAACAGGCAAAATGGAACCAGATATAAAGAAACTTGCTGAGCAGCATCAACCACAGGGATCTCATTGAATCACACTTATTTTAAAATGGTTTATTATGAATTATTTACCAGTGTGCATAAATGTTCCATAGAATTGAACTGTAGAATAATTTATTTGCATTATTTTAGTTTTCATTCAAAATAAAGCATAATCATTTACTATTTCGTTGATTATTAATATAATCCTTTACTTTTTATTAGTGAAAAACAGAATAAACTTTCTTTTATCAAATAGCTATGAGGGGGGTCCACCAAAAAAAAAAAAAGGGAAAAGGGGTCCATGGTAAAAAAAGGTTAAGAAACCCTGATCTAATATGATGGCATCAACATGAAATGCCTCAGGGATCAGATAGCAAAGGAAACACTGATCACTAACAAATGAAGCAAATAGATTTATACTTGTTGTTTCACAAATTTTGAAGATTACCTTTTTCTTTTTTCTTTTTTCAGGAGAAAATAAATCTGATAATTGAATGCAATTATATGTAAAATGACAAGCTGTTAAGATGGTGGTCATTTCTTGATGGCAAATATAATTAAAATAGCATGAAATAGATAGTAGGCAAAGTGTATTCTGCTTTGACTGATAAAGTGTAGCACTTGAAATAAAGGACAGAGAAAGCATCATCTAGAAATAAGAAAAGACAAAATTCCAGCTCTGAATGACAACACCAATGTAGCACCCAAAAGGCATCTAAGAAACTAAGTTATAAGAGACGTAGTTTAGAAATGTGAATACCTGTTTTTTTTATGAATTGATGTTGAGCTTCTAGAGGACGAAGGCATTGTAGGTAAAATTTCTGGAACTGAATGCCCAACTAGAAAAAACAAAAATAAAAGCTTTAATAATAAGATTTTAGTAATGAAGATTCTCTGACAAGAATTTCAATGCAAGAGAAAATACAGAAATCTTGAAAGTTAAATTAATGTACGGCCTTTTAACTTCTTTTTTGTTTATAGGATTATTTTCAAAAAAATAAAAATTAAAATTAAATCAAGTGAGGAAACTCTCCTCTGTGAAGGTCACTAAAAAAACTAGAATATGTAGGACCATACTGGAAATCAAAACATGAAATGGAAATAATAAAGAATATTAGTTCTTTATTTAGTGGGCCCGGTAATAAAGAGTGGGTAAGGGCGCTTGGCTGCGGGTTGGAGGTGGCAGGTTCGATTCCCGGCCTCGGTGGAGGGCGGGAATTTTTCCACGCTCCATTCTTCTCCAAACAGGTCTTAGGATCTACCCAGACCTCTGTAGAATGGGTACCGGGAGTTAAAGGCGGGCGGGCGTCGGGCTGACCTCCCAACCTCAATCTAGTTCTGAGGGTCACGAAATGCTGGGAGCCTTACCTCCCGCGCTCCTGTGGGCCTGCATAGCCTGTTTATGGGATTGCTTTAACTTTTTTTTAAGTTCTTTATTTACTGAACAATGGGAAAAAAAGGCTTAATTTACAACTGTTTTTACTATTTTCAAATGAAGCAATATTCATTACGTGCAGGCTGGCCACAAACAGCCTATGGACCAGAACTTCCCCACTTTCAATTTAAATAAGAAAATGTGAAAAATAAATGTCATTTTTAGGTGACAGAATGTGGAAGAAAGAAAAAATCTTTATCCTTTTCTTTCTAAGCTACTTTTTTTGGCTATCACTACCTCATGACCTTTTTATCAGTTACAAACATTTTCCTTACGGAAGCAGATCTGTGGCACTGCAATCTTAATATGGTTTAGTAGTTATGGATAAAGTAGATAGAATAAACAGTTTAAGAATTACACTAAAAAATGTCCTGAAATGAGCATCTACAGGACAATATTGTTTAAGCTATTTGCTGCAGCCATCTTATCTATATGATCACTGGAAACATTGTGAAATACAAAAGTCTCACAATCAGAAAACAATAAACTGACAACCCCAAAAGTTAAGCTGAACATTCATAGGTGTGTGTGCTTCCATCTCAAACTTATATGGGAAACAGGGGAAGGAGGTATCATCTGCTAATGACAAATACGACATTCAACAGCAAATCTAAGGCATTTACTAGAACATTCTAGTACATTTATGTAATGAGATTTACTTAAAGTTCGGGAGAAGCTAAAGACAATTGGATGCCAAAATAGATTTTACCTATGAAATCAGGAGTCGACTAAAGATGGTATGGTAACTCTGTAGGCTAGAAGCAGCAGAATTTTAGTAAGTCTAAACGACACATGACGTCCATGTCTTTTGGTAATATAGGAAGACAGTCATTAGATGGGCATAAATTGGGGAATCCCGGGCATAAACAATATTACAAAATGTTATACTCTCTTATAATATATACATTATCTGAATTAAAAATTGACATGAGAATTTCATTGACCCCCCCCCCCATTTTGAGCTCATGTAATTAATGAAAGCCCCCTAAAGTCAGTTGAATGCATGTGTAACTTCTAGAATTAAAAAGATACAGTATTCCACAACAGGCCTGTGTGAACCTTGGCATCGGGAAAATAAGGCTCCTGGAGTTTTCAGACCTACGGGACTAAGTTGAGATCAGGTGGTCAACTCAATGCCGGCCTGCCTTTAACCACGAGAAAGAAACCCGGTACCATTTCTAGAGAGGGCTGGGTGGATCCTAGAACCTCAGTAAGGGATCAGAAATTGAACCTGACTCCTCCAGGCTGCAATCAAGCACATTACCATTTGGCTACCAGGCCCTTCTACAGACCATTGACAAAAAGTTATAAAATGGGCAAATACGATACCAGGATTAAGTGAAATTTTTGGTGCATTTTCTCAGGATAAACTTTAATTAACATTCAACTAAAACTTATAAAATTTTCCTTTTATATAAAGTTTATTTGAATGTTAACAAAACTGGAAAAAAAAAAATTCGTCATGAGATTAAAATGACAATGATAATTGCAATAGTTTCTTGTAAACCAAAAGGACAGAGAAATGTCATAAACCGAACAAATGCACACAAATCATATTGGAATTATTTCAGTCTAGTGTTGAGGAAAAACAAGGATATTGGATTCAAATTCTGCTAGGTTGAATAGTTTTTGGAGAATGTACTGAATCTCGGTAACAAAATAAACATATCAACATTGAAAAAGGGAAATGCTTAAAAAAAACATACCAAGAAAACAGATTCTGTTTAGCTTAAAAGATGTTAAAATTCAATGTTAACAATGGTCCTTGCTAACTTGAAACTAGGAAGCACATTTCCTAATCTGCTGCTAAATACTTCATAATGTGCTCATGAATGTTCAGAACTTTTAGTGACTGTAACAATTTCTAACCTAAAACGTAAATTTAATCAAAAATAAGAAAGAAAAACAAGGGCAGAACAATGAATAAAGAAAATTGCCTTTCTGGATTCATTATGAGAGGGAATTGGGAACGGCTGTTTCGTCCTGCAAGGGACTCATCAGCTTGATCTTCCTCCCCAATAAAAAACCCAGAAAGGCAAGAACTTAATTGAAGATCACGCTGATGAGTCCCTTGCAGGACGAAACGGCTGTTCCCGATTTCCTCTCATAATTAATCCAGAAAGACAATTTTCTTTATTCAATGTGCTGCCCTTGTTTTTCTTTCTTATTTTTGTAACAATTTTTATTTACTCAATTATAAAAGTAAAAATAATTGTCATCTTTCGATGGTGGAACATACAATGATCATGTTAGTTATTAAAAAGCAAAAAGCAATAATTTCTTTTCTAAATTTCCTTATTTTATGAAACATTACCTTTCTCCATCATTTTCCGAAGATTATTCTCCATGGTCAGACAGTTAGACAAAACAGAATCGCTGATTTCATTTGAAACTCTTAATCTCCAATTCATTAAGCAATCTAACGGTGTTTCTCCCTAAAAGAATGAGAAAGGCCATCTTTCAATTGTCATTTTCATAATTAATAACAACAAATTTAAAGTTGAGTTTACTTTTTTACTTACAAATATTTTTAAAGTTAATGAACTATCCTTTAAAGTTTGCAATAATGAACAGATTCAGAAATAGTAACATTAGTCAGTGGCGCAGCGAGCATAACTGGTGCTCGGGGCACAATACCTTTTTGGCGCTCCCCCCATCCCCGAAAACATAACCCCAAACATGGTCTTGGGGACCATTTGGTGACCCTCTGTAAGTGGACCCAGGGCATGACAGCCCCCTTGCCCCCCCCCCCCTTGACGTTAGTTTGACGAAGGAATTTATTTATACTCAGGGTTTCAGGAAGAGGATTATGTCGTTTGTTGTAAGACAACAATGGTACAACCAATGCCTACAAATTTTCTTCAATTCATTGATTCTTGCTCTGGACAGACTCTGAATATATACCTGACTGAAATCCAGCCATATTTGCGATATTTACTGCATTTTATTCCATGATTCAGTGCATTAATTTTTTTTTTTTTTGCAGGACTTCTGTTCGATAAACATCCCTGGGATTTCCAAGAATCCGGCTTTTTTCCTCTTTTGCAAACACTCTTTGAGAGGCAAAACTTCCTGCAGTGCAAGGTTTGCAATAGAACATTAACCTTTTTCTAGGACTTTTATCAAATGGCAATGTTTGGCAGTAAGACATCTGAATATAACAACAGGGAGGCATTATATCTGATGAAGTGGATAATTAAAAAATACAGTCAAACCCCGCCATAGTGAACACGGCTTGTAATGAACTCCCGGATATAATGAACGAAATGTTTGGTCCCTTACCGTGCAATGCACGTATAACGGAACGGATATAGTGAACTCCCGGTTATAGTGAACCGAAATTTCGGTCCCTTGAAGTTCACTTTAGCGGGGTTTGACTGTATATACATTCTTTTAATTTTTTCTTCAATGCTTTGTAAAATCTGAGCCATACATCAAAGTGACAACTGGGAAATCATATCAATATTCGAAGCAGAAATCTTTTAGCTTTAGTGACTGGACTATGATGAAATTAATGAACTTCTACGCAACTCTGAGGATGATTCTCCGAAGAATGTGGACTCTGAGCATATTTCTAATAGTGCAGCTAAACAGCTGATCTAACAACTGCATCTGCTTATGAAATACTAGGTATGCAGATTACAGAGTAAAGATGGATATCATTTTATATGATTACAAAATTAAGATTACGAATATATTTAATTCTTACTTGTTTAATTAAGTTTTCCTTTTTTTATGCTACATTTTAGATTCTTGATGAAATATTCTTTCTTTCTGAACTGACTGCAGCCTAATATCTGCTTCAGAAATTTCAGAAAATCAGCAGTACCTGTTTGATTGTATTAGGATCTATCAGAAACCTCCCACATTTTATTATTGCTACTAATGAGCCTGCAACTTCGCCAGGCCAGAAATAACACAACATAGTGCCCTAGAAGAAAGAGTAACTCTTTTTTTCTTTTTTCTCTCTGACTATCTTTGTGTGTGTTTATTTGTGGCATAAAGAAATTTCCAGATTCATGCTAATTTTCCTTCTCATTTCTGTTGTCAGAAGATACATTTTCAACAATATTAGTTTTCACAATATTAGAATTAATGTCAAAATAACTTGTATTTTCCTCACTACATATCGACTCCACTGAAGGAAAAACTATAGGCAAGACTGTAGTTTCTTCTGAAATTGTCGATTGAGTCTGTCTATGTATTATTCATTCAAACTGTGATTTATCCAAATATCCATTTTAACCTTCAAAGCTGTAAATTTAGTTATGATCATCTTATCTATGAATACTTGTTTAATACAAAAAAATAACAAAAAAAAAATTACATGAAAATCAATATTAATTATTCCATAAATTTCAAATCATAAACAACAACTGATTTCAGTAACAAAAAATAAAAAATACTTACAGAATTTGTCTTGGCCACAACTGAAGCCCCTTTCTGAATAAGCAATTTCATTATTTCAACATTTCCACAGGAGGCGGCGTCATGCAAAGGTGAAATACCATCACAAAATGCCCCTCCTCTGTCATTTACATTGGCACCATGGTCAATTAAATAGGCTACTATGTCATAAAAATCATGATTGGCAGCTTCATGAAGTGGTAGCCAACCACTGTGGTCTCTGACATTCACTGGATGACCCTGGAAAATAAAGTGATTGTTCTTAACTAAATGGAACTTGAATTATTTTTCACTTCTAAGATTCAAGAGATATAGTATCAGTGAAATTTTTGAGGGGAAAAAACTCAATAAACTGTAAATTACAACATTACCGTAAACTTTTTTTTAAATACTTAAAATAAAAAGTAAGCTTAAATCTGTATTAAAACAAAATTCACTACAAACCTCTTCCACTAATTTTTCAACTTGCTTTAAATTGCCAGCAATACACGCCCTATGAAGTGGTGTCTCTCCTTTTTCATTTTTCTAAATAAAAAGACCATAAAAATTAAATTATTAAAGTCATCTTCCTCACTGGACAAAATAACACATCTAAAGTCAGATTCATTTCATGTGAGCTCGCTATGAAATGGTGACTGAACATTTTTATTTTATTTCAATTGCTAATTAATTCCTAACTTTTATTGCGGGGATTCTCCCCTGCATTCTCTCCTCCTTACAATTTGGTGTCTTCAGTAGCTAAGTGGTGTAAGCAAAGGGTTGGAAAAGTCCGGTTCAATTCCTTCAATCAAGTCAAGGATTTTTTCCCACGTTATTACTATTCCAGAGAGACCCTAGGCTCGTCTAGCTCTCTGTAAAATCGGGACCAGATACTTTCCCAGTGGGAACAGGCGAGCAAACTTTGAGCTGAAAACTCTAGGCTGGTCTTAATTGGCGAGAAAAACATTGGAGCCTGTAAATACAGGGCACTCAAGAGTCAATAGGGGCTCCAAGGAGAATACCTATATTTACATCTCCTTTCCATATACCACATCACAAACAAACTTAACAATTAGTTTCATTTTTATTGTCACAGTGCAAAGGAGAAATTCTAAAAAACTAACTAACTAAATTAAACTAAATCAATAACACTATAGTTTTTTTTCCTGGCTTATTTCAAATACCAAGAGTTTCATTCAGTACTGTAAGCTAAGTTCTGTGATATAGCAGGTTTAATTTGTTGCAATTTTTAATTCTATTTTATATTTACTTCATTACTTTGAGATTTTATTAGGGTAGACTGTGCTTTCATAAATAACATCACAAGAAATTCATGAATAACATCATAAGAATACTTTCTTTTTGCACAATAATAACAATACTGTGCGACCAAGCAAACACTGTTTACTTGGGCCTTGGCTTTATTCAGTAAATGTGAATAAATCAACACTTTCTCTACATACAGTCGACGTACTCGTATAGTTCACAAAAATTCAGTTTTTCTTTTAACCATGAACGTCTATCTAACCGTGAACTTATTTAACCTGTTAAATCTAGTTGACGACTCTTAAAAAGGACAGACTCGCTAACAGATTCTTATTGAAAACAATTCATGATATGGTTGTGAAAATGTTCATCTCTTTCTTCTTCCAAATACAATTTTTGTCAGCAGATTCTCCACGACTTTACACTTAGTGTATTAAATACTGCCAAATGTTCAACTCCCTACAAAAATCACAATAGATCAATCAAATGTACAGTCTTGTGCTGTACACAGCATAAGAATCTAGGAATAAATAAATTTAATCTTAAAATAAGACTTACTATTGAATTAAATGCAATTTATAAGCATTTCATATTTATATGAAGCATTTATAGGTAAAAATTAAATAAATAAAGTTAAAAACTGCAAAGTCAAGAATGAACTCCTTATTTATTTACCTTTGAAACAAAATTCTTTCGAGCTCTGCGTGGACGAGGTCGATCAAATTCTTCATTTTCCACTTCACTATCCGACAATTCTATATCATTAAAAATAAAAAGCTCCATTTAAGTAATGAATGAATTGAATACATGATACACATATATATATATATAAGGTTGTTTATCAGGTATAAAGTTTATAAAACATAATAATATATACATCGAAATGTAAAAAAAAAAACTGGGAAGGGTGCCACCATGCCATCATACCCTTGCGATTAATGGAATCATCCACAAACGATGTATATATAACAGCAGATATCTCCCCAATATCCCAAGTACAGCATTCACAGCACCTTATCAGGATCATCCACCTTATTGGAACTTAAGTGACTTCGAAAGAGGTATGACTGTAGGGACTCGGGAGATGGATCACTCCATCTCAGAAATTATGATGGAATTCGGATTAGCGTGTTCAACAATTTCAAAGGTATACCTGAACTATGAAATCAAGGAAAACATCCAGCATGCGAGACTGGTGTGGGCAAAAAAAAAAAAAGCTCTACGTGAATGTGGACAGCGGAGAATCACATGCATCATAACATCCAGCCCACATGCAACATTGCCGCAAATAAGAGTACAGCTCAATGCTGGGGCCAGTACTAGCATCAGCATTAAACAATGCAAGGCCCCTTGCGTTCTACGGGGTTTCGAAGCCGACGGCTCATCCGGATTCCACTGCTGACCGCACAACACAAGGCTATGTGCCTCGTCTGGGCTCTGCCACTGGTCTCTAGATTACTGGAAACATGTAGCCTGGTCTGACGAATCACGGTTCCAACTGTTTCGGGCAGACGGGTGACTCCAGGTTTCTAGGTTTCTATTTATTCATTCATTCATTCTAATCTTTCATTTCTTCTTACATTCTACGAAAATTCGAATTTGTTATCCCAAGTCTGAAAGTGTATGCTCTAATATTTTTCAATTGTTGCTCAGACTAAGAAAGATTGATTAAAAAACTGACTTTCACTTAGAAAGCAGTAAAATTTACTTCTTCTGCAGCTCCTTTTCTTCTTCTACATGAGCAATCCTCAATTTCTTCTTTGATTTACATTAAATCTTTTACATAACCAAGAACCAAGAACTACTATTCAAAAGTTATTATAATAAACAAGAAAGATTCAAAATCAGCAAAAGGAACAACTAGTGTCTTGTGAGCTTCTTATCAGCAAATTCATTTCAATGTTAAAAGCCTTAATAATATAAGGAAATAACACCTCAATAATGCCTTTACCTGAAATATCACTTTCACCAGCATTTTCCTGAGAAGCGCTAAGTTCTTCGCTATCCAAAGCTGCATCATCTGAAGAAATACCATAACTATTTTTTAATTCTTCTAATTCTCTTTCTGTTTCTTCATGTTCTTCTTCTTTATTATATTTCTTCTGTGCCCATGATAAAGCCTTTAAGCAATTTAACTACAAACAAAAAAACAAACAAACAAAACCAAATAAATAAATAATCCTTATCACAGCTCAGTTTATGATATTTTAAAGCACAGGATATTGCTTTACATAACATTTACTTCTTGAGATGTCAATTCATAAAGAATATATGGGTACTTTCGTACTATCAAGACCCATATTTTATAATCGATTTCTCGTGTTTATTTTAAATCATTAACCCCTACAAATGTGTCAAAAAAATAGGCACTATTTTATCTGATATCGTTTTGGGGAAAAAAAAACAAAAAACATTTTCCTTTTAATTAACACTAGGTTAGGTTAATTGAGGTGTGGGATCCTTTCCATTTCGAAATGACCAGCGGTATCATACATAACGACAACTACAAGTTATGTTTTTAAAAAATAAATGAAAAGAAAACACCAGAAATCGATTATTAAAAATAGGTTCCAATACAAACGTAAGTACCGATATATGAATTAACAAAAATTTACAGAAAAAACTTTAACAAAATGTCTTTGTTGATTTTTTTCAACACTACTAACTATTATTATTTCATTATAATAATAGTTATTATTTCAGGACAACAATTACTGCTTATCAACAGAGATTACAGCTAATCAATGTTTAAAATGTCATTAATCATTCGTTCCTAATAAATTTATAGTAAGCTGAGCTAATCTGCTAAATAACAAACAGAAGAATTTAACTTTTGAGGTCTCCTACTTTGAAGGGACATACCTAATCATTCTGCATAACTTTAATGTACCAATCTCGTTAAAACCATCTGATTAAAGCTCAAACAAAGACTCAACTGAATGAAAAAATTAATTTCTTAACAAACAGGTTTTTTAATTAAATTATTTAATTAGATTTAATACCATTCAACAAGGTTTTATTGCACTGTAAAAAGTAGAGGGCCGAGTAAATGTTTCACCAATTAAAGATTGTTCCTTGCTCCATAAAGATTATTAGTTCCTACCATCCTTCATCAGTGAAGTACAGTGTCGCAAAAGTGTTGGTAATAACTAATAAAGTATAAATAGCTGACAAATCCTTAAATGAATAGTGTCACAGTACATTTTCAATTTTCTTCTTTGTTCGTAATTGTTATTAATCTTCAACTGAGATCAAGCTGAACATTTGAAATTCTTGTCTTCAAGCTGTGCAAAGAACCTTGAAAGTAATAGCTATTACAACATAACTACGTTAAATTGGCCATTTTCTTACATTCATCAGCCCTCTTATAAATGGATATGTGTACCTAATAAAATTGCTGTCTAAGCAAATTTTCTATTAGAAAGGGATTCTTGGTTCACCTCATTCTATTCTAAGTTCAGTTTTCATTGTCAACTTAGGGTTCATTTTCTTCCACACTGCATTTGGTTTCTACCACCGGGTGTCTACTGAATCTCAAACAAAATATTCAAGGATAATTCCCGTACATTTAAGGACATTTTCACAAAAATTTAAGGACATTAAAACTTGTATCGTATCGTAAAATATTTAAAATATCCCAATCAGGGCCTCCAAGAGAAATCTTTTAAGGCGGTACAAGATGAATTTTGCGGGGCCCTTGACAATCTTATTTTAACAACCAAAAAAAAAAAAACCCTGACATCAAGCTCAAAATTTAAGGACATAGTCCGATTTTCCCGTACATTTCATGTCAAACCGAATTTCCCGTACAATTCCCGGTTTTCCCAGTTGGTAGACACCCTGTACCAAGGCTTACGTAAGCAATATGAAAATTTAAATTCCTAATTTAGTCAAAGATACCTCAGTAAAAGAATTAATTAAAATACAGGTGAATAAATTAGGTGAAATTCATTAGATGAACGATCACAAGATTTCAATGACATTAAGGAGAATATTTCAAATCTTTTAAGCCAACAAGGAAAGATCCTTTGAAGCAGTATTATCTTGCGATGTTTTAAGATTTGAAATTCATGATATTTCAAGAAGCAGCAGAAAGATATTTTACTTATTAAAAAGATTTAAAAAAAAAATCAGTCGCTTATTTTAAAACAGTATTATAAATAAATCAAAAGTTAAAAATTAATCAAAAACTTAAAAAAAAAAAAAAAATACTTAAAATACCTTAAGCTGATGATAACGATGCAGTCTGCATCTTGAAACCGTCCTGAATTTTATGTATTGTTTTTAAGTTTTTTGATTAATTTTTGAGTTATTAATAATACAATTTTAAATGTGATTGATTTTTTAAAAAAAATCTTTTTTATAACAATTCTCATTTTTTCCCACATTAATAAACTTGTTCTTATTAAGATATTTTACTGCAAGATGACTTTATTATAGGCCTTAAAATGAGTAAGAGGTAGATAAATTATTTAGGTTGAAAGCAATTTCTCATGATGTTGAAGTAATCATAATATACAATGTTTTTCATGTAAAAATGAAGTATTGTTCTACATTAGTTGTATTAATACTAAGTTTAAATAGTAAATTCACTGATAATTCAAATGACACTTACTTTTAATCCTGGATTATCTTTACTCAATTCAATTGCCTTCTGATAATATTTAACAATTCTTTCATAAGGTACGCCATTTTCACACTGACATTCAGCAATATTTAATAAGGTTTTACATTCCTGTAAACATGAAGTTTAAATATTATTTCACCAGGTAGCAAAAACTCACTGAAAGTAGAGGGACTTATACCATTGTCTAGATATTTTAAGGTTGAGGTTGTTGCTGCTAGTGATAATTATTGTTATTTAACAAGGCTTGTCCAAAATAAATGACCACAAAATATATATTGTCAGATATACACTGTCCGACCACTTTATTAGGTACACCTACCTAGTAGAGTGTTGGGCCTCCTTTAGCCCTCAAAACAGCCTGAATTCGTCAAGGCATGGATTCAACAAGATACTGAAAACGTTGTTGAGATATTGTGTACCATTGCAGACATGAGTGTGTCACGCAGTTCCTGAAGATTTGATGGAGGTGTAGGCCTGGAGCAAACAGCCCGTTCCAGCTCATCCCACAAATTTTCGATTGGGCTGAGATCCGGGGACTGAGCGGGCCACTGCAGCAAGGAAGTCAACGTCATGTTCCTCAAACCACCCCATAATGATGCGGGTTTTGTGCACTGGTGCATTATCCTACTAAAGTAGCCATCTGAATGAGGATAAACTGTTAACATGTACAGTTGCATTTGATCAGCTACGATGTTTAGGTACGCTCTAGCATCCTGACGTGTCTCCAGAGGTATCAAAGGACTCAACATGTGCCCGGGAAACATCCCCCACACCATGACACTGCCCCCTCCGGCTTGAAGAGTTGTTGTGAGACAAGACGGGTCCAGACATTCTTGTCTGCATACAGCAGGGTGTACCTAATAAAGTGGCCGGACAATGTATATTGTGTGTTTGTGTGGTTAAAGTTCATTCTCTTGTCAATTATAATACGATAAATGGTTGTTATAATAATAATAATAATATAATAACAATAAATTATTCAATAAATTAAAAAAATTATATATATTTGTTGGATGATGGAAAAGTAATTACCTCCTTTGAGTTTCCCTTTCTACACAGAAGCTCTTTTTTATAGAATTCTGCAGCTTTAAAAAATTGCTTATCATCTGCATAAGTCTGGGCTAAGCTCAAATAAATTGGTATTTTGTCCACTTCAGATTTTTCTAATTTTTCAGCACACTCAAGCTAAATCAATAAAAAGAGATTAATACATGCCTGAAATCAAGAATAGATTTTTACATGAATTTCAAATTTCAATTAATTCATTCCTAAGCTCTGTGAAAGGCTCTATATTGTATGTTACATATATTAGTAAACTAGACCACTGTACAGATCCATTGTATATATGGGATTTCTTCAAATGTTCTGAAGAAATTGACATTCATGGACAATCTAATTTCCACTTCTTAAAACGAGTATTTTTAACCTTTAGTGATTTCGCGAACCAAAAATAAACAACAAATAAGGGGACTCCGAGTTATGAGAAGGAGATCCTGTTTTGAAGCCAGAAAGCAATCTCTAGCAAGTGTAATCACAGCCAAACTGTTGCAAATAGGAAAGTGCAATGGATGATGGATTTTCCAAAACAATAAAGACTGAAAATGTTAGGAAAAATGGAAAGAGGCAAATGGCTTGGAACTAGCTATAAGACCAGCTTTGGGCATTCAAGTTCCAACACCAAAGAATGGTTCCAAAGCCACAAAGAAAAAGCAAAGAGGTTAATATAAGTGAACAAAGTTCTTGTGCACGTAAAGACAATGGCAAAACAACTTCCGGAGATATTTTACAAGCAGCTGCAAAGCAATGTTAAAAGTATAGTAAAATATTCTCAGTGAAAGGAGAAAGAAGCTTCTAGAAGCCACTATCTTACAGCTCAAGATTTGCTAAAGAGGCTTTCCAATCCAAAAATTATCTAAAGTAGTCGAAATTATCTAAGAAGAAACTTTTCTCTCTTCTTACAGCAGACAGTTTTTGCTGCTTAATGAAACAGAGAAGTACCAAGAACAGAAAACACATCATATGCAACACAGCTATACAAAGATCGAATAAAATTAGTGTGTATAATGTAAACTTTGTGGCCCAGTAGCCCAATGGTCAGGGCATTTGGCTGCGGGTCGGAGGTGGCTGGTTCGATCTTTGGTCTTGGCGGAGGGTAGGGATTTTTCCACGCTTCATTCTTCTCCAAAACGGGTCTAGAGTCTACCAAGCCCTCTGCAGAATGGGTACCAGGTTTCTTATCCAGGAGTTAAAGGCGGGCAGGATGGATTGCTAAACAGAGTTGACTGATGGTAAAATAAGATTGTTTTTAAATTCGACTGGTTACCTGTATGCGTTATGTCATTTGTACCATTCAGGTATATTCACTGCACTGTACAATCCACTAGAGCATTACGTATAGAGCTAACAATTTGATAAAGTTTATAAATAGTGGTCACCGTAAGCCACAAGTTATTTATACAAGTGGCAGAAAGGATTCCTCCTTTCAAAGAAGCCTGATGTATTATGCGGTCAAATTTTTTGGACCCCCAAAGACCAAAATTCACCACAGTGGTAATCATTTAAAAATATTCATTGTAGATCTATTTAAAAAAAACTATTCATATATTAACCATTTGTGAATTATTATGAAAATTAATGAACAAAAAAAAATTACCATTTTCAGATAATACTCTATGGCTTGCTTAAAATTATTAACACCAGCACAAACATCACCCATCTTTTCATAAAGTGGCAGTCTACTAGAAAAATCATCATCAGGAAGTGTAATGAGAACATCTTCATTCTTGCAAAGCACTAGGGCTATACAAAAAAATAAATAAATAAATAAAATTAAGCAAATGGATAAGTAATATCTTTAAAAAAATTGAGGAATAACACCAAGAAGGAAAAAGAGAAAAAGAAACATTAGCAGATTGCAAGATATAATTAAGAAACTAATCCTGTCAAATACACATTACTGCAAAGAGAAGTAATATTAAGAAAGTATCTCAATTAATTCATACAGTGACTCCTGTTATGATTATGTTGAAGAATTTAGTATTTCTCCCTCCTTGTTAAATGGTGTTCTTGTTTTTGCAATTTAAAATTGCAAAATTAAATATTTTTTTAATTTTAAGTTACCTTTGACAGCAATGCTTGATTTCATTCTTTACAATGAATATCTGTATATTTATTCTTTATAATGAATGAATTGGTATAAATTACAATAGAAAGAAACACCTCGGAGATCAAGACAATAAAACTACAGAATAGGCATAACTGTTTAACTGTCACACTAGTATTATTGTATTCAATACTATTTAATCAACATCCTATATAAATACCCTAAACTGCAAAGTATATTTATATTTGTGATAATTTGTTTTATGAAAACAAATTGTTTCTTTCTATTCCTTTGTTGTTCTGAAGTCTGAGGAAGAGAGCTGTTTACTTCGGGCTTCTCGAAACGTTATTTTTTAAAATATTTGTTTTATATGTATTGTGCAGTATTGATGCATTATCATTGTTATTTCTCGCACGTTAATTATCTTCATTATATTTATATTTTTTAGAACTCCCTATACACCAATGATAGAAAAAAAATGATTCAACTGCAATACTTTTCAATTCCTTGCATCAGGTCTAAGCGTCTTTCTTAGTCCAATCAATATCAATAGACGTTGCATTATGAGATTCTTTGAAGATTTTGCTAAAATGGATGAACTTATTAATTGAAGACATTACATACCAGTTCTTTGGTATTATTGCAATAATATTTTAACAAAATTCCCAAAATTTTCCTTTTAATGACAAAATTTATGATGTAAAAGCAGACAAAATTACAATTCATGTTCATATATTCACTTTGGGTATACTTTAATTGTGTTTTACAAAAATCCCAGAAAGAAATCTTGAGTGACCTCCATCTTTTTTATTTTTTTTTTAGATCAATAATATTACAATTAACAATAAATTTCAAAATACAGAGAGAGAGAGTAATGAATTTGTCTGAAAAATAAATGAAGAATGTTGCAAACAGTACTTTCACTAAATGTAAGGGTGAGTCCGATGATCACCGCATTAGCTTGAAACAGCATGTCATTTAGTACACAATTTGGTCTCGCCCTTTATTTTATTAATCTTTACCTGCACAACTATGCGCTAAAAAAATTCATAGCGGCTGCGTGTAATGTGCACATGAATTTTCTCGCAATTTATCCTTTTAGTGAGTTTTTTATTGCTTATTTTAGCTTTTCGGGCTCCACATTGATTCCGACGAGTACTTTTACTTTTTGCTATAATTTTGTTTTCAAGATAAAGAATTCAATATATATTAATCACTGCTGTACAATATATGAGTGAGTCGTGTTCAATAAGTACAAATTTACTTTATTTATTGTTGTGCAATCTAAAGGGTGTTCCATTAAAAATATAAAGTATGAAATAATGAACATGGAAATGAAAAGTAAAGTGAAATATATGGAAATGAAAAGTAAAGTGAAATATGTGCAAGTGAAAAGTGAGATGTAGAAAAATTCCAAACTAGGATCTGGTGCAGTAAGTTGTGCTCTTGCACCAACATTATTTGTTTAAAAAAAAATTAAAGCCTTTACCTTTTTTGAGAAGCTTTTTTATTTCTTGTCTATCCTGTTCCACAGGTGTTTTCAATCGATAGGCAATTTTCAGGCTATGTTTTGCACCATCAAAATCACTTAATAGCAAAAGAGTCTACAAAAAAAAAAAAAAACAAAAAAAAAAACGAATAAATAAATAAATAAAATGATTCTAACTGCAGGACGATTTCTATATTGTGGATGCAATCTCTTCAACACTCCATTCATTTGCTACACTTAAAAAGAAAAATCCATCTGAGCATAGAATAGAGCACAATGAAGCAATGGAGCTGAGGGAAGGTACACAATTCTAAGGAAAATCAATTCTTTATGTCAAACCAATACTGTGTCTGTGATTGAATCCCACCATGGAGTTAGGACAGACTAGGTAACTGGCTGTAGAATCTTATCCATTTGAGATGTTCAGCAAGGATTTACAATGTCGCACATTTTTCAAACTTTTCTTCTTAATTCCATAACCCATTTCTGTTTCATTCTGTAAACTTATCTGTTTATAAAATGAAACAGATTTGGAAATCCCTATATCAAAAGCATTTATGGATAGCTTCTATACATAATGTTTGAGGATAAAGATCTCTCCTTAAACAAAAAACTTAAGGTTAGAATACTGAAGAAGAAGACAGTTGAGGGGATGAATTTTACAAACATCTCTACTAAAAGTTTATAAAGAGTGCTAAGAAACAGATAACAAGATAAACAAACTTTCCATTCATCCTGGAAAAAAAAAAGAGGCTAATGGAACATTTAAGGTCATTGCGGAAGCTGACATAAATGGGAGATGGAAAAACCCGTGCTTGGAAAATCCTATTATTGGAAGACTTTTAACAAATCTCTTTTGGAGATACTTCTCTCCGAGAAAAGGGGTTGTCCATTAATCACGTGAGGTTTTTTTAGGAACTTTTTAACCCCCCCCTCCCCCCTGGTGATACGTGGTGAGGTTTTAGACTACCCCCCTCCCTATCCAAAATCACGTGTATTTTTTTGGTAAAAAAAAAATCTCCCAACCTATCTATTCAACCAAAAAAAAAAAAAAAAAAACTCTAAATGTGTCAAAAATAAATACACGTGATATCTCGCTACACCCCCCCTCCCCCTTGTGATACTTCGTGATTTTTTTATGACCCCCCCCCCTTTCGAGCCTTACGTGATTAATGGACGATCCCAAACACTAAAGACCGACAGCCAGCTTGTCAGTTAATTTAGAAGGCATGGAATGTAAAATGAAGAAACCCTGAATTGAGTGCTGCAACATTGCAAGCATCTACAGCAAGGAGATAAAGTTAGCTTCTGATCACCCTGTAGTGAGAGAAAATAGGCTGATGGGAAGACTGTCAATAATGATCTAAGAGTAATCACAGTACAAAGAGTGCTACGAAATTAATATCAATGATTTTCAAAAGGTTATTTCAAGTTTTCTTAGATGACGAATGATATAAAAATATGAAGTAACAATTATTTTAAGAGTTGAGGAAGCAGAAGTTGATAAACTTTCAAAAGTTCTAAGGAAATGTAAAAAAAATATTACTGAACACACATTAGTAAGAGAATTTTTCTAAATAGATCAGTGAAAAAGTATTTTGCAAGCAAAGTGATTTGAATTTAATTTTTATTTTTAACTATTAGGAACTGTTCCAATCTTTGATCACAGATTGTCCAAATCAGTGAGTTAAAAGTTTCTATCTAAATCAGTGGTGCCCAACCTTTTGTAATCTGGGGGCCAAAATTGACTTTGCTGTGAATCTCGCGGGCCACAACCAAAAAAAAAAGGAATCTCCAGGTTCAACAACCAAAAAAAAAAAGGAATCTCCAGGTTCAACAACCAAAAAAAAAAAGGAATCTCCAGGTTCAACAACCAAAAAAAAAAGGAATCTCCAGGTTCAACAA
>JAFIDM010000007.1:18467339-18504890 GCA_023159025.1 Thereuonema tuberculata | reverse complement strand
AAATGGCCAAAGAGTTTAACAATATATGTATTTCAAATTGTAAAAATAAGGTGAAAATTAAAGAATTAGGAGAATAGCATTTGTAAGTATTGTTGTAACAATACAATTTCATGAATGTCTCATATCTGTATCGTTTTCCTCTACTTGTTTGTAACATATTGTTGTTGTTTTTTCGGCTTTGAAAAAGAAAAGAAGTCATGTCTTTTCGAAAATTAAGAAATATTTATTTCAATAAATGTATGGTTTTATACATTTATTTTTGTTTTATTTTGAAGATTTAAAGACTTTTCAACAAGAAAACAATGTTCAACAACCAAAAAAAAAAAAAAAAAAAGGAATCTCCAGGTTCTTTGACCAAGAAAACAATGTTCAACAATGTTCAACAACCAAAAAAAAAAAAAAAAAAAGGAATCTCCAGGTTCTTCGACCAAGAAAACAATGATCAACAACCAAAAAAAAAAAAAACAAAACGGAATAAAACAGCGGGCCACATGTAACACCTTCGCGGGCCGGATATGGCCCGCGGGCCGTAGGTTGGGCACCACTGATCTAAATGATCGGGATAAGTAGAAATAAATGGAAGTAAAGATTGGCAGAAATACAAAACTGAAAATTAATGTTACAGTGATTACATCATCTTTCAAGTAACAATTATAAAGATAAATGTCATTAAAAAGATATGATGAAACAGTGAAAGAACGAGGGAAAGAACAATCAAAACTAAATAAAAAAAGAGCAACGTAATGAGTAGGGTGCTTGTTACAATTGCTTTCAGGTTGGAGCATCATTATTTTATTAGAAATTTGTTGAATCTATAAACAAGAATAGTGGGTTGTCAGATTGTTACTATATGGAAAGAGTAACTCAAGATGTGAAATAAGAAAAACGTGCCCTGGAATAACGAAGGCAGATTTAGAGATGCGAAAATCAAATTCAATATCAAATTTGTAGCTACTGAAGAAACAGTAACTCAATGGATTATGTAAATGGCTAAATTTTGTAGGTAATAAATGTGCTTTGTCATTGCAAGATCCTTACAGCGATGGTGGCTTAAAATATTAATGAAAAAAAATTAAATGCAAATGTAGCCAATTCCTGTTTCAGACAATGTTTTCATGGAGGTGTCGTAACGTGAGTTAAAAACAAATACTATAATCAATATGAGATGGGAATTTTCCTATATCAGTAATAATGCAGAATTGCCAACGATATACTGAGAAGATCTAAGAAACTAGTTCATTGTCAGAACCTAGCATAACTGAGACAGAATGGTAGCAAATCTCACTGTTGGAGTTCGGTGGAATAACAGTTATCATTATATTTGTGATGGAATTACTAATACTTCAAATTCATACAATATTACTAATTCGTTAAATATACAAGTTGAACTTATTAAAAAGTAACACTTTTGAGTGTAAATAGCATCTTTAATGAAAACTTAGTTTAAGGTTTTTCTTTAAGTGCGATCGCCGAGCACGGAGGTTCACATTCTATGGAACTCGGGAGTTCCCATAGAATATCCTGGGAAAACATACTGAGGGGGTTTCCCGTTGCGTCTTCAGTAAGCTATTATGGAAATGACCTCTGATCCAAAGAGAAAATGAAGAAGAGGCTAACAAACACAGGAAAAGAAATAAAACATCCGTGCCACTGCCAGGATTCGAACCCGGGTTCTGTCACATCTGCTTTGAGTGGGAGGCTGCGCGGCTTAAACCATTAGGCCATGCCGGAATGGCTTAGTTTAAGATTAGCTTTAGTTTTAAATCCAATGATAAAATAAATCCCAAAAGTATCAGTAACGAATTTGAAAACAGTTTAATGGACTGATAATATTCTGTGATGAATTAAATGAAATTGCCAAAGATAATGACTCCATTTGATATTCTTCTAATGATGTACAAGCCACAAGAGCAGCTTGGACTGAAACGTGGCCATTCCTTTTCTTTGCCATTTATGATTGCCTTTGACTTAAAAAGGATGGATGATTAAAGAATAATATGATGGTATGGGAAAGTTCTATATCTATCGCTGCACTCAAGTATACCTGAAAAGTCTTTTTTTCTTTTTTTTCGCCAAAGGTAAATCTAATGTATTTAAGGTTGAGAGACATCAACTATATCAGCCTCACAAGATTAATTAGGATTTATTAGTAATTAAGAAATGAAATTCAATAAACTTGTAAATAACATGAAATCTACTGATTGTAAATTACAAAATTCACAGAACATAAGAATGATTTTAAGAAATTCACCTGTGCTCGAGAAAGAAGAGATTCGCCCTCCAAAATTTTGTCTTTTAATCTCTGAGCAGTCGCTAATGAATCGTCTAAAAGCTTTAAAGAATCTGTCAGCTTTCCATGTCTGCGATAAGTTAGAGCAAGTGAATGCTGACATCGGTGTAAATCTTCGTGAATTTCATAATTCCTGAAATTTGAAAATGTACAATAATTAAAGGCACAAAAAAGATAAATTAATAGGAATAAAAAGGATTAAAAACGCACATGAATAAAAATCACTGAGCAGCTTTTGGATATTTGGATACCGGGAATTCAAGACAGACTGTTTCAGGCTTACCCAGTATCTGCAGCGCAATGAAAGCAACAAAATATAAACAAAAGACAAATAAACAAAACAATGGCCCTTGATATAAAAAGCATTAACAAGAAAATTAAAAATAAAAACAGCAAAATGTTAAATTCAGCTGATGATGGCTAATAAGCCTGAAACAGTCTGTCTTGAATTCTCGGTATCCAAATATCCAAAAGAAGCTCAGTGATTTTTATTCGTGTGCGTTTTTAATCCTTTTTATTCCTATATATTTGTTCACATTAAATTTTCCTATTATGTATATGTGTTATTTAATAGTTATTAAACTGGAAAGCAAACTAGAATCTCATCTAATGATAGGTAAATAAACCAAAAAGTTACCCAAGTGTGAAAGTTAAATAATCATTCCTCACTACTTGCTTTATTGGCACAGTCAGTATAGATGAAAAGAAAACTTGTTAAAGATACTGAAGATACAAAATTGTGTTACGACAACAAGTATTTGTTTATCTTGTATTGTTAGTTCCCTTTAAATCACTTTCACTGAAATTTCAAGGAAGAATAAAATAATTAAAAAAAAACCAGCTGTCACAATTATCTGTGTGATAAGGTATTATTACACAAGCTTATTAATGAATTCCATCAGTCCCTTCTTCCAATATTGTTAGACATTCAAACTATTTTAAAACACAAAATAAATTTATACTTCCAGTGTATTCTTGAAGCATATAAAAACTATTCAATAATAATAATAATTAGCAGAATGCCGGGCTTTGAGTAGACTCGTGCTCTGTTACAATCTCTTCCGAAAATTTGCATAATAAATATATACATATACATGTTAAGAATTAAAGATATTTAAAACTGACTAATGCTACCACCCTGCAGGTATTTTAGAAATTACAAATTTTTGTTTTGGTTTCAGAACTAATGGCGTTTTTGTTATGGCCATTCTTATGGCTTTTCCCAAGTTTTTAAAAACAAATAATTCTTAGAAAATTTACAGTTTTAAGTGCTGAAAATATGATTGTGCACTTCTACATGGGCATGCAATATTTCGTATTTCTAGCTACTGTAGATTTTGAATAAAACGGTTCACAAAATGTGATCTAGTTGGGAATGGAGACACACGTTTTGCTTGTCTAAATAATTAAAAATGCTTTAAAGTCTCAACCTACTATTCAATATCATGACAAACAAAATTTTTTAATCCAGACCCAATTTTTTTTCAATTTTTCAATATTCCTAATAGTAGAAGCGTATAATATTGTCAAGTAGAAGTTATTACATAACATGCGGATTTACTTCTACACATATCTATTTGTTTGTTTACATGCTCTAATATAAATAAATAAATTCTTCTTAAAATATCATAAATAATATCTTTAATAACTTCTTAAAAACTCCACTCTTACAACGACTGACAATATTTCGTTGTAAGAGTGGAGTTTTTAAGATGTTATTAAAGATATGCTCTAATATAGTTTATTTTACTTTCAAAATAATATTTTGAATGATTCAATATTACAGTTAAAACTTTGAAAACATTTTGTTTTGATCTAAAATGAATATTTTTTTAATTTTATTTTTATTAAAAAGATATGAATTAAAAGATAGTATCTAAGAATTATAATTACTTATTAATATCTATTGCCTTCTTGATAAGTTCCACACATTCTTGTAGATTTCCTTTGTTGTCAGATACAAGTCCAAGATTCAATAAAAGTCGTCCTTTCATTTCCATATAATTCTTTTCAGAAATAACACCTTTTAATCTAAAATAAATAAATAAATAAATAAATAAATAAAAGATCTCCAACATCTCTAAAATAAAATGTAATAATAACTTACATTTATTAGGATAAAGCAAATTTTCAGGGGAATATCGTTCCCCCTTCCTCAAGCCTATTTTACAAAGAGTTAGTGAAAATTCTGTTGAACAATTAAATTATTACATGTTGTACATATACATTTTGTTAATAATATTACAACTGTCTATTATTAATTAACAATTTCATAAAAAACTTTCTATTTGTTAGTTATTTGCCAATTCTTCTATTGTAACCTTATTATTGCAATTATCACACAGCTTCTCAATAAAAACTTTTGCTATTCTGACAAAATATTCATTCACTTCAAGTCCATCACTCCTATTGATATTCGTTCTGTCGTGTTTCGAATGTACATGCTTTCAATCATTTTTCGTGTTTTTGTTTCTTTCTCCACACATAAAATGTTAATTTCACTATTAACGCAGTGCGTTTTTTTCTTACAATGTTCAGCGAACTCTGACTTATCTATTAATTGATTTTGTATGTAGGTGCCATGTTCTATCATACGTTCCTTTACCGTTCTTTTACTTTCTCCAAGATAGAACAATTTACAATTCAAACATTCTATCTTGTACACTATTCCCATCTCGTGTTTTTTATCCGATTTAGTTTACTACATAAAATATTTTTTATTTTATTTCTGTACTCAAAACCAATTCTAAAATTGAACCTTTTACAAATTTCTTTTAGTTGCAAGCTGTTTTTGTTCAAGTAAGGAATAAAAAATCGTTTATCATTATATGTTTCTAATTCTTTTATTTTAAAGGAATGGTATTTTCTTATAACTTTATCAATAAATTTCCCTTTGTACCCATTCTTTTTGAGGATTGTTTTCATTTTGTTAATTTCAGCGACAAAATTTAATTTAAAATTAAATGGCTTTAAAATAAATTCAAGTTTCCAAATTCGAAAATCTTAAGATAAAATAAACAGAAATTGCTTCCTCTACATGGAACAATAATGCTTCTCTTGGAATAAGCCTTTACTACAAAAATGGTAAAAAAAGATACGTCATTATATGAATATTAAAGATGTCAATTTATAGAGTGAAGACGTGCTTAAAGTGAACAAGCATGATCTTGTAAATTATGAAGCTATACCATAACCTTGATTTTTACCTAATATATTCCAGCAAATTTCTTAACATTGTTAGATTTTGTGCAAATATTAAATTATTATGTGTCTGATAGATTGACTGATTGGATTTGACATTGCAAAGCAACAGTAGCCATGTTTCTGCACCATATCTGTGATTATTGCACAGAATCATCTCTTATAGTACTGAAGGGTTAATATCTGTTTGCTTGTGCGCTATCCTGAACAATCATCTTTCTTTCTGTTATTCACAAAGAAAGTTTGTATTAAGATAAATAGATGGCTTAAATTAGGATCTTAAACAATGGCTTTTGCGAGTATTAACAAAAACCTTTTCACTCAGTTTCATGCTCTTAAATATTGTGAAACCTCACTTTTCCAATATTTATAAATCAGGAATTTTTCCACATAGAAAAAAAATTCCAAGCCTTGTCAATCAGAGAAGAAGTATTAAGTATTTGAATTCTTAAACATACAGAAAACACAGCATCATTATTATGAATTTTTTTTTTTTTTTAACATTTTTATTTGTGCAAAGTTGAATGAAAGCAGAAAAGAACATAACAGCAGTGTTTTTCAATTCTATCAATTTTAAAATCCTCCCTTCAAAACTTAGTCTCTGTCATTATTAAATAAGTTTGATAACACTGAAATAAAACTATTTTTTTCATCCAATTCTAACTTATATACATTTTTTCTTAACCCTTCAAGCCAGTAAGATGCACACTTGTACATTCCTATAAGTCTGTCTCACAACCGGTTTGATGTACAGGGGTACGTTCTCTGCAGGGGTAGATAATTGGCGGCCTCCAGTTGTTAACTTTCAACTTAATTCTGTAATTTTGCACTGATCGAGAGAAAATGAAATAAGCTTATATTTCAGTGGTGGAAATTAACTTTCCGCGCTGTAGTTTAGCCAATAAAAAGCTTTCTTTTAGCTTCTTTCTTCTCTCAAGAAAAAAAAGTACTGACGGCGAGACATATGCAGGAAAAAAACTCACCGTCCTAAAGGGTTAAAGAAAGGAAGCTGATGTAGGATTGTTACTATGATTTCATACTCTCTTTATGTTTACCAATTAGCCTTTAATCATTATATCCTGACTTATCCTTGATAATCAAATGAATCCTTTTTGCTGATTAACAGAACAGAAAAAATACTCATGTCTTAAAAAAAAGAAAAGAAAAAAGAATTAAATTTTAATGTTCCATATGTTTTAATGTTACATGAATTTCTGTAATGTTTGATTAAATATATTAAGTTTGAGATGAAGTAATGCTTATTTCCTTCTACTAAGAATAATGAATGTTTGCTTACATCATTAACTCAATATTTTAGCAAGTCTGAAGGTATATTAAAAAAATATGATTTCATATGTTGCCTCCAAAGAACCTATATACATTTTATATAGATTCTGTGATTGCCTCTGTTTACAATAGAAATAAATGAAATACTATTGTATTAAGAATGGAGGTACAATATATCATGAATCAAGTTATACAAATTATTTGTTTAACCAAAAGTATCACACATTCAAAATGTTTAGCTTTACAAGATCAAGCTTTCTTTGATTATTAATTTTTAAAGTCTTCATTCTTTGCTTTCAATGATCAAAAACTTACAATAGGAAAAAAAAATATATATATTTATCAGTGGGATGGAGATGGTGTGAGAGAAGAAAATTTTTGGCTTTTTCAGTTTCTAAGACATGCACTTAGAATCATTCAAACATCCAATCAAATGTCTGTACTTACGAGTCTATTAATTGAAACAGTGAAGCAGGTGAATTTCATTCTAAATTAGTTACTTTATATGCAACTTCTTATTATGTGATTTTATTGATGTAGTTTTAACATAGGCTAAGCTGTGCCAGAAATAAATCAAAATCAGAGAAAGGGAAATAGATGGAGAAAGAAAAACTGGAGAAGACCCATTTGGGAATTCTGCAGCCTTCAAACATACAGGGTCAGCAAAAGAAACACCTAAAATTTTTTACCTTGAAATTCATACACAGAATATATATATATATATATATCTATATATGTATGTTTACAGGGTGATTATAATTAAAGTTCAACATGCTGTAAAAAAAGAACCACTGCTCAGAATGACCTGAAATTTGAACTGAATATACTCGAAGAAAGGGGAAATGGTATGGTATAAGAAAAAAAATTTCAAATGTAAGCAATAGATGGCAATTTAAGCGTCATAACGTAAATGGATTCGACTACAAGTGACATTTGAATCGCAATAAGATGGCTATGCCATGAGTTGCACATTAAACCAACTGTACTGTACAGTTGGTTTAATGTGCATGACTGCATCGGGTTTTTACTGAAGAAATGACTTCCAAGTCATTCAACAGTTGTGGCACTGTTAATTTAAAGCCCATCCACCACGGCTAGGTCGTACCACATCGAATGGGAAAAATAGGTTTTTAATTGTCCTTAGGCCAAAAACCGCATAAAATGCAACAATGAAATCGGCTTTTAATTATCCCGAGACTTGCGCAAGACATGTTCAATATGCTGTCCACCGTTTTCTGCCACAAGTTGAAACCGAGAAACAGCATGTTCCACAATAAATCGGAGTGACTCAGGGATCACGTTGTGAATGTGTTGCGCAATGCAATCGATTTCATTGTTGCTTTTTATGGGGTTTTTGGCCTCAGGACAATAAAAAACCGATTTTCCCCATTCGATGTGGTACAACCTTGCCGTGGTGGATGGGCTTTAAACTAACAGTGCCACATTACTGTTGAATGACATGGAAGTCATTTCTTCAGTGCAACTCACGCCATAGCCGTTGTATTGCGATTCAAATGTCACTTGTAGCCGAACCAATTTTCGTTATGACGCTTAAAGTGCCATCTAATTCCTAACATTTGGAACTATTCTTTTTTTTCTTAAGCCATACCATTTCCCCTTTCTTCGGGTATATTCAGTTCAAATTTCAGGTCATTCTGAGCAGTGGTTCTTTTTTTACAGCATGTTGAAAGTTGAACTTTAATTATAATCACCCTGTACATTAATGTGCTTTGTTGAGTTGTCAAAATGACAACTAGAGCGATTGACTGCTGATAGGCAGGTTTTTAATTCTACTCAATTTACCTTTTGCATGTCTCCAAGCTTTTGAAAAACGCTGATTTAGCTTTGTCTAATGTCTCTATGTATTTTGCTTCATCGCTGATTAACGATTCTGCTTCATACAGATATGTTCTGCCAATGGTAGCCCATGCTCTCTGTTCTTCATCTGTACTGTTTGTTTCTTGAGCAAGTTCTAGCATAAATCAATAAATATTTATTAAATATCTTCTTAATAGAAACAGGAATAATTTATGATAATGCAGTCAAGAATTATATGTATGGAAAAAAAAAAAAAAAAAAGTTACATAATTATCTTCCATCTTTATTTTTATGAGAGATTTATTGATCTTAATTAACTTTCTTTTTAATTATTTTTATTAAAAAAAAAAGGAGAGAAGGAAGCAGAGAATAAAACCCAATTCTCTGAATTTCTGCTTCACAAGAGTTACGTTAACTTTATCTCAAAGCATAATTTATTGTTGTTTGAATGGATGGACATAATATAACAAAGTATTCCAAAACAAACACATATACAGAAGGAGAGAGAATTTTATACTTATTCTCTTTATTTATTATTATATCAAATCAACAATTCCCATCATCCATTCAGAGATTTTTTTTCCCCTTGGTTCATTCTCTTTCTATGAAACTCCTGAGGAATTACAAGTGGCCAAACATTGGACTGACCATTCGACCTCAACTTAGTCCCGTGATCAAGAAACAATTTTAGCTCCAGTCGTGCCCTAGGCAATTACCTACTTACCTCTTAAATTATCATTTCACTAATGGACTTTCGTGTCCATTATTGACCATTATTTCGTGTCCATTAACTTTCAATTTGGTACAACTGTATAGATAAATCACTTTTTTTATTATAATTATCTCATTATGCTGAAATTTTATCATTGAAATTATTAATTGGGCCCAGTTTCTTTTTTTTTAGATTAATAAGTTAAAGTTAAAGGATGCCACGACAGGCCTATGCAGGCCGAAGGGCTCGTGGGAGGTAAGGTCCCGGCGTTACTTGACCAACGGGACTAGGTTGGGGTCGGGAGGTCAGCCCGATGCCCGCCCGCCTTTAACTCCCGGGAAAGAAACCCGGTACCCATTCTACAGAGGGCTGGGTAGGCCCTAGGACCCGTTTGGAGGAGAATGGAGCGTGGAAAAATTCCCGTCTCCGCCGAGACCGGGAATCGAACCCGCGACCTCCAACCCACAGCCAAGCGCCTTACTCACTCGGCTACCGGGCCCACATTTTTAGATTAATGCATAAGTTTAACTAAGAATACTAAAATAAAAAAAAATCAAAGGAATTAACTAGAATACATAGTTTTTCTTTCTGAAATGTTGATTTTTGTTTTCTATCAGAAACTTGTTAACTTGTCTTCACATTCAAAGGAACATGAAATATAACTACGTAATTAAAGTACAACTTTGATACCAGTGCTCTTACAAACTATATTTTTCCTCAATCAATTTAAAGGCGAGCACATGCATCACAAAACCTTATAGAAGCCACAAGAGTTTGGCTTTAAAACATAATTAAAAAGAAGAGTAGAAAAGATAAAGCTAAGTGTCAGTTACTCTATTTCTCTTTAGATGCAACGATTTCTGATTGTTACATTGCTTCTTTTTCTTATAAGTAATAAATTTAAGTATCTGATTTTTCTGTGACTCACTGATAAGTGGATCATATGAATCATCTTTTACTTAACTACCAAGATTAATCTCGAAGATTATCGACACTCTTTGATAAAAAAAAAACAAAAAACATCTGGAAGGAATCATCTAATCAAGATGCCAATTGGCATATGTGGTGGACATGTAAAGGAAAGGAAATCATTACAATTCCAGAGCAGTTGGGTCGTTTATTCGGATGAAACAGCTACCGAATGGAACAAGTCAGTATGTTGTAGCGCCACTTCTGGCTCATATATAAGCAATTAGTTGGTGTGACATAGAAGCCTACAGTTCATGGATAGTGTTCTGAGGTGTAGCATGCCAGATGGTGTCCAAATGGTAAAGCAGTTCAGCAACATTATGACCCAAACATGTTCGACGGGTGATCAGGCTGGCTATGGAAGGGTGTTGACACTACGGAGGCAGTCCTGGGAGAGCTGTGCTGTATGTTGCCAGGCAATATCCGGTTGAAAAATGACCAGGAGATACTGTGACAGGAACAGCAACATAGGTCATAGAATGCTGTCAATGTACCTTGTGACATGAGAGTTGTAAGGAGGACTACCAAGGGTATCCGGTTATCTTAAGAAATAGCTTCCCAAACAGTCATTCCTAAAGTGCGAGCCATGTGCCATTCCACGGTAAAGACAGGATTCGTACACATATGCTGTGGTCATCGACATCCAGTTGAAACCATGATTCATCACTGAAAACAATAAGACTCCATTCCATACTATCCAATGTATATCATGTCATATACTGCAACAGGAACTGATGATGCTCGGTGGTCAGTGGTAGGTGACAGAGTGGCCTCCTCGAATATAGTCCCTGTGCTGCAAGTCATCTAGCAATGGTCCAGATGGTCACTTTTATACTTGTAGACACCGCAACACGACCACGAAGAATTCTTTGCTGTCCGTGTGGCTCTCACAATTGCTTGATTCTCATGCTGTCGTCTCCCTTGGCTGTGTCTTCCTCGATCCACTGGCTCCAACATCATCCAATTGCAGAGTAGCTTCATCCCAAAATCTAACGATAAGTCCTTGCTCAACTGCTTGTAATGTGCACAGATCCAACATCAAGATATTCTCACATATCATAATTTACTGTCACTGTCATGAAAGCTTTGCTCTTGATCTACTTCCTGAATGAACGGTTCCCATGTGCTGTGGCAGGCTACTATTTACTCATTGGCCATGATTTCCTAATCACTTGTATATTCGGCCCTGGTGTTTTTGCATTTTAAGCTTGGCATTGATGGGGCAATTTTCTCGGGTTACTTCATTTTTTTTGTCAAAGAGTGTATTTGACTTTTGTTTAGAACAATAAATTACCTATGAAAAATTAGATTATATCTTTTTCAAAAACAATAATATGAGATTAATAAACTTTATCTTACCTAAATGTTTATGCTGGTATTTCAAAGCTTTCTTAAAATCTCCAAGTTCACTATAACATTCTCCAATTTTTCTACTAGCAATTGCAATTCCAATCTTATCATGCAATGCTTCACAAGCATTTAACTCATATTTGTGCTCATCTAATGCATCTTCAAATTTTCCTGTAATAAAAAATCATTAAAGTTTATAAAAATTTGCATTGAATTTCAGGCTAAAAAAATAAATATCAAGGTTTATTTGACTACAATCAAACAATCAAAATGAATTACTTTAAAGGAAACTTTAAGATTTTGTATGCTTAAATGTTTAATCTAAAGTGAAATTAGAGAAAAACAAATTATTTTTATCTGATATTGACAAAGTTTTCGTCATTTAATTTTGATTATAGTTGCACTAATTTAAAACTTACAGCAAATATTACAGAAACTGACAAAGAAATTATGAATCCTAGCCTTCATCAGCTGGATTCGCCCAGTATCTTACAGTCAGTGATCCCAAGAAACATAAAAAAGAAACAAAAATCAACAAGAAAATGGCCCTTCGTAATAAAAAACCAACAATATATAAAATAAGAATAAAAAAGGGCAGAAATTTAATCCCCGCTAATAACAACTTAGCCTATGAAGGATTAAATTATAAAAAAAAAAATTTCTGTGCGTGTATGTTCCTTATTGTGATGTAAACCTAAGTTCTGCACGTTAAACTTGTATTTAAATGTATTCTTTTTGTAATTTAATCCTCCAAAGGCTAAGTTGATATTAGCGGGGATTAAATTTCTGCCATTTTTTATTCTTATTTTATATATTGTTGTTTTTATTATGAAGGGTCATTTTCTTGTTGAATTTTGTTTCTTTTATATGTTTCTGGGGATCACTGACTGTAAGATACTGGGCAAATCCAGCTGATGAAGGATAGGAAGCCTGAAACAGCTGTTCTGGATTCCCAGTATCAAAATTTCAAAAAACAGATCAGGGATTCCTTTTTCTTGTGCGTGTATATTCCTTATTGTGATGTAAACCTAAGTTCGCACGTTAAACTTGTATTTAAATTGCGAATCTTTAAGATAAATCAGTCCAAGGCAAGAACCGAGAATATAACAAAATCAATAAACGTATGGACCTCTGATGTTTTGCAGTCTATCTTACAAATAGTGCATGACTTATTCAGTGACAGTTGTTCATGTAAAGATAGGGAAAGGAAATCATCTGTCAGAATTCAAAAAGGCATAAACATTGGTGCAAGTCTACCACAAGCCACAGTTAACAGATCAAAAGAATCTTGAAGGCTTTTAGCGACTAGAAGACAAAAGGATCTTCCATAACCAAACAGCCAGAAAGACATACTTGCATCATGTTCTGAGAATAGATGTGTCAGAATTCCACAGCTGACATCTGATTTCAGCAAAGATCAGTTCAATCCATTTCAGACCATGCGCAGAGAATTGAAGAAATTAGATCTTGCAAGTTGTCTGCCTCTTTAGACGCTACTAGGCTCAGCAAAGAACGGAATAATAGATGTACAGTGTCACCAAGAATGTAATGATTGGACATAAGAACAGTAAAAGAAAGTGATATGGTCCAAAGAGCATCGCTACACGTTGTACCAATGGAAGGAAGAGTTGAGAGAGAACCTCATGAAGTGCTGAACCCTGCCTGTACAGCATCAAAATTCTCTTCCATCAGCATCACAGAGTTGTAAGGTATTTAGCTGCAAGAATGTCTATTTTTGGCTCTAAACAACCTCAGGCATATCTTAAACTCAATGCAAGACTGAATAGATGCTATCATTCTATTCATAAATAGATGAGTAGGGCCATAAAGGAGGAATTGATCAAAACAATCAACTTTTGATTTGAAACAACTATTTACATTTTCTTGGAAGAAATGTTTTTTATCGAATGCAAAAATGACAAAGTATGGTTTTACTACATACTGCTGACAATTCACTTAAAAAAAAAGGTACCTATTAAAGTTTGAAACATCTGCATAACAAAACAAAATTGTATTTGTTGCTTTAATCCTGTTTTATTTTCCTTAAGGAAGCACAAATAAACAAACAATCAGACAAACACTCTGGATCTTTTTTCTAACAATGTGAAAGAATTTAGTATTCTTCTGGTAATTTAGTTGGTGGCAGGAGCTTTAAAATACGTTAGTCTAAGGTCTACTTATGTTTTATTTATTTATTTTCATTCAATTTTTGTTGAAGTACAAAGCTTTCAACATATGTGTAACAAAGATCAGAAGCTGTATCTGTATGTTTTACTTAAAAAGAAAAAAAGGAAAGGTTAACCACAGTTATTGGTTGGTATAATTTTAATCCTGGCTCAGAGAGAGAATAACAATTTTAGAATGAAATCTTCTAATTTCCATCAGTTTCCCTAATATTTTTGACTGGACCATATAATCATGAAATGTACGAAATATGTCTACTGATTTATAAATTATAAACATTTATAATTCACAGTAATTTCATGTGTAATTAACACAGTATTTCTAAAATATATTGCAACAATTAACTACTATAGCAAATGCGATTAATTAAATTCAATTTTTAATGGTAGCAATTGGGATGGTGAGTATTTTTTGAAGAAAAGTTATTGTCTTTGAATTAATATTGCTGTATTGAAAACTATAACCCAACAGTCAAGAAAAACACCTTAATAAAAAGTAAACAAATAAAACAATCTAAAAAGAAAAAAACAAATAGTTATATGCATCTTATGCATTATCGAGAACTTATAACAACTTATACCTTGTCGGGAAAGAATTTCACCAGTTGCATTACATATTTCTGCTAGCTCCTTAAGGTTATTTTTCCCTTGGGCTTTACGTTTCTCTTTCCACAATCCTAGAAATAACGATATTTAAAAAAAAATGAAAAACACTTTTTTTTCCACAATTTCTACGCAATCTTAAAGAAAATATTATTCCAATTTATAAATCTAAAATTTTCATTTCTAGAGGAAAAATATGCTCAAAAGAAGTTTTCAAGGACTTCAGGTTACTTGAGATAAGTTTTATATATATATTTGCTTTTTATTTATTTCCTTTATATTGAATTTTGCTATATTTTTGATAAATACAGGACATTTAATGTGGGCACTATCAGAACAAATTACAAAGACCAATTGTGCACAAATCAGCTATAAGACACCAAATCATGAAGAAATCCTTTATACAGAACTAGTTTCTTATTCTGATAAATCCTCAACTTTTTTTACACAAAAAGAAAGCCTTACTTTTAAGTTCTGATTCGTAAGATGACATTTTATTTTCGCAAATATATTTGTACAGCCGCGCCAAACAAAACGGAAGTTACTGACGTAAGTAAGTGATGATCGCTTCCGGTTAAGGTCCTCCACTCCCACTCTACAAGAAGGTAGCTCACGAAGACTGGCATTTCATAGGACTTTACTTTAATTTCAAAGTTACTTCTGGATTATGTGAAATAACGTAAGGCAGTGACTGTTCCTTCAAACGTCGTCTTCAGATTTATCAGTAACTAAACTTACAGCTCAGCATTAACAATAAACTACAATTAAGAAAAATAAATAAAAATATTAAATTTTGACACCAAAAATAAAAAATAATAATTTTAACAATTCTGTCTGTTCTTGTTTTTTACCCAAGCTTTTATATCACTTTCTTTCCTTTTACTAATATTCTCTTCAACTTTATTCTTTATTTATTGGATGTTAAGCCAAAATAACAACGACAGAACAAAATGAAAACATATTTTCTTTGGTATTAAATAAATAAAAAATTTTTTTTTTTCCAAATTTCATGAAAATCTTGAAAAAATTATTAATTGGAATTCATTTTTCGGGAAAGCATCAAAAATTTTAGAGCTTAATGTGTTTCCGGATAAATTACAATTTTTTTGTTTACATGAATAATTTTATAAGTTATGATTAATTACTATTCAATATATAATATTTAGATATTTTAGTATCTAGGCTAAATCTTCTTTCCTCTAATTTATCGACACTAATTACCATAGTATTTCTTTTGACGTATCTGTCGTTAATGGCTTATTAAAAGATTAAAGTTTATGATGAAGCTTTGGGAAGACATTAAAATATATTTCGGTTCATCCTAATTAAAATGTCGATTAGATAAGATTGTACAATCTTCCAATCTATATCAAGTAGTAATAAAAGTAAAATGCTTTTGTAGTTATAGATTGTGTCCTTAGTTGTAGCCTTTTGTCACTGTTTCAGTTGGATGTCCATTTTGTAACGTATTTTGAAAGTGTTTTTTAGCATATGAATTATCTTTTTTAGCATTGCAATGCCGCTTAAAATAGGTGTCATTGGTGCTGGTGTAGTTGGATTGTCAACAGCAGTGAATATTCAGAGAACGCTAAAACATGCAGAAGTGACGATCGTGGCAGATAAATTTAATGAAGAAACATTAAGTTATATAGCTGCTGGTATTTTTCGTCCTTCCAACAATGTTCGTGGACCTACACCAGATGCTGTTAGGTTAGGTTTTTATATTTTTTCCAAAGAAATTCTTTTTTCTTTTTTTTTTTCTGCTTAAGTAGCTCTTGTGGTAAGATAGCATTTTAGTAACTAGAGTTATTTTGGTTTTTTAGTATTGTTGCTATATATTATGTTGACATAACTTCATAGTATCCAACTCTGACTTACTTTTTTATCTGAATGTTAAATAATAAATTAATCTTCAATAAAATAACATTTTTCAAATAGCTCTTTAATATTGTACTTATGATTAAGCTTTTGTTTCCCACGGGTGCCAAAAAAAAGTTATTTATTTCCTGCCATTTGGAGAAACAGCTAGCCGAGAAAATTCCATATTTTCATCAGGACTGTTTCAAATTTACTCAGAAAGCTTACTTGTTCAACTTTTTGTTGCTTTGAAATAGGGCATATACACTACTATTTGTGAAAATTGCAACACCAGAGAAGAAGCATGCTATTCGAATGAAATTTATTTCAGTAGATAACTGATTACATTTGTAGAGCTGTACAAGATTTTGTTGCTTCAAAATTCAGTATTGTGTGAAGCCGCCTCGAGCAGCAATAACAGATTCTATATGGTGTGGCATTGAATGGAATGTTTTTGATATCGTCTTGGGGAATAGTCTGCCATGCTGCTTCTCTGCGAGTCCATAGTTCATGTGTGGTGGATGACGGAGGTGCTTGATGGGCCAGTTGTTTACCTACCTTGTTCCAGACTTCAGTTAGGAACTTAACGGGCGAATGTGCAGGCCATTAAAGAAGCAGTACTTGTTGGGCATGGAAAAGGTCTTGAACATTCCTGGCAAGATGTTGAGGGCTGCTGAGGGTTCTCTGAATTCGTATCAGGGAGGTCGTGAATTGAATCCAATGACACCAAAATGCAAGCTGGTGTTCACCACAATGTCTTCTAACACTTAAGTGACCATTATAGTGCATGAAGTTGAATCATGACTCATCAGAAAACATGTGTTGACAATCAGCACTCCGTCTGTATTTGAGATCCCATGGGAGTCTGAGGTATCATTGATTAAGGGTCAAAGGAAATCACAGCAGTGGGCTGTGAGCGACCAGTCTGTTAAGGAGATAAAGTAGAACGTTGGAGAACAAAGCCTAACCTGTGACAGTATTCCACTGCTGTGCTAACATCACAGATATTGCTTTGCTATTGATAGAGCCGTCTGTCATCCAGTGCAGTTTTTCAGTTCAATTCCAGGATTTCTGTGTCCTAAATAAGAGAATCCAGCTTCTCTCATCCCAACAATCCTTCCTCACTGAAAATCTGTCAGGCGTTCATAATGCAATTTTTTCAGTAATGGAACATAGTGAGACACAACAAACACTCTTTCAACCTAATATCAGCTCTTCACTAATTGCATTATCTTGTTTGAGCCACCTATTTATACCAAAGACTGAAAAGTTTAAAGGGCGTTGCTCCGAAACCACTTGTACATTTTCACTGTCATTATAATCATTTGTAAGCCCCAACCTGATGTACATATCCTGTAAGTTTCAATCTAATACCATTAGTCCTTCATGGTGTCGCAATTTTCACAAAGAGTATTGGCTACCTACTATTTAGACCTTTACCTGATCAGATTAAATATCTCAGTTTACCGAGCTAACAGTCGATGTTTCCTAGACACTGGATAATTTCTATATTGTTTTTGGGGATTATCTGAACATCATCATAAAATAATGAATTTCTTAAATAATTTTCAAAACATTTTCACTCCCTAAAATCCAAGAGTGCCGTATCATTAAGAAATGTTTTGCTTCTGTCTTAGAAGCATCCCAGGACAATTGTTTTAATGTTTCCATTCATTGAATTAAGCAGTGAAAGTATTTGGAGAATTACTTAAGAGAAAAAAAAAATCTCTAATTGAAATGTCACCTTAAGATAGAACATCATAGATGTTGTGCATTGATCCCAATCTCAGTATCATAAATTCCCTTCAACCTATGTATCATTAATTTATGCAATTTAGAAGGATAGCAGATATTCATATGATGTATGCAAAACCATCACTTGGTGTGTCACACCCTTGAGTGCAACATATGTGGCACTCTTAAGGATTAAAGAAAAAAATCGTATACTTAGGCAATATATTTATTTATTTTAAAAAGAAAACGTTAATAATACTAGTATTTTGTTTTGCTTTGAACGAGAAAAAAATTGAAATATGTACTGAAAAAAAAGGCCACTTCCAGCATTTCTGTGAGGTTGGCTCTTGTGTGCATTGCACCTGTATCGGTATAGCTCTGGTATATGGTACCAAAGGAGTAGATATTTCTCTGCTTCTTATTCATGTGTTTTGGCTATACTCTTCCTCTTCAAAAATACTATTTGGAATACAAAGATTGTTCATTAGCAGAAGTGTTATTTTTAGTAGTAATTCAAGATTGTTTGTTATTTCAAAGAGCTTAGTCGTTTACTAAGCATGGATTTCGGTCTTAAAGATTAATTAGAAATATCGACATCTAAATAAAAGTACTGTATCTAATCATCAAAGGTTCATGTTCCTACTTTTTTTTGTTTTTCCTATTTTAGAAGTGTGAGTAAGGATATAAAACTGTATAGCTGCATTAAGAAAATATTTTTTAAGTTAAAAGGCTTTAAATATTAGTATTAATCATATTTTTCAGTTTTGAAAGTAATTATCTTTTTATATCATAAGTAATTTTCTTTTTAGAAATTGGACCAATATTTCTTACCATCATTTCTTATCCATTTTGCGGGGACCAGAAGCAAGTAAAGCTGGGATTGCTGAAGTTTCAGGCTATATACTTTCCAAGAAACATAAAGAAATAGTAAAGGTATATATATATATATGCAGGGTGATTCCAAAAGGTGGGTCAAAAATTTAGCCATAGGTTCTACTCATGAAACCAAACAAAAAAAATTTCCTGTAAACATGGGTCCGGAAATGAATAATGTGTTTGTTTTTGTTTTGTTGGCACAGTATGATGCAAGAAAACATATTGCAAATATTCATAAAATGAACCACAAATAAGCAAGATAGGGAACGAATGATTGAATAAACGGTGTTGTAACCCAAAAACAAACAATTAATGGATCCAGAAATGAATAATTTTCGCTCAAAACGTAGTTTGCGGTAATCACTGTATTGTTATAAGAGTCAACACAAATAATAGAAATGACTTGGAATTCGTCATAATAAATGCCAACAAAACAAAACCATAAATATTTGCAGTATGTTTTCTCGCATCATACTGTGCCAACAAAACAAACCAAGAACAAACACACCTACATTGAATAATGATAGTTCTTGAAAACTATTCATTTCCGGACCCATGTTTATACGAACTTTTTTGTTTGTTTTCATGAGTAGAACCTACACCTCAATTTTTGACCCACCTTTTGGAATCGACCTGTATATCAGCTCAGGTTATATCTTTTCTAGAACAAGCTATTCATTCTGATGTTGCTGTAAATTTAATTTTTTTTAATCTCAACTCTTACCTAAATTCAGGCTGCTAACACTTCCAGAATTTCTTTAACTATGTTTCACTAGATTGTCCCATTCGTCAAAGTAGTTACAGCTTATACAGTAGGCATTATAAGTTACACATTCCGGTCAACTTTTAAAGCTAAAAAAAAAATCCTGAAATTCAGCAACAGTAGTATTATTTCAAAGAGCAAAGAACAATTGTGTGAAGATGACAGCACTAGTGTTTGATACTACAGTAGACACTTGCTAATCCGGCACGTTCGGGACTTCGGAAGTGCCGGATTACTGAGCGCATCTAAAAATAGCCGTTATTGCGAGGATAGCGGAAATACGGCTAAAATAGAGTCAAAAGGGCTATTAATAGGTATCAGGCCATTTTTCCGTGTTTTATTGTGATTTCTCTGATTTCGATAGTGATGGAAAATGTTAAAAACAAAATATATTTTTATGTAGTACGAAGTATTTTACGAAGATTTGTCATCACTGCTGAGTACGCCCGACCTCAGCCGATTGCCCGCGAACTCTGCCGAACGTGCCCGGAAGGCTTATTCAGTGTAAAAAAAAAACCCTTAGACCGATGCCGGATTATTGAATGTGCCAGATTATCGGATGCCGGATTGGCAGGGTTTTACTGTAATTGGGAAACAGCTGTGATATAGGGTACTAATTTTTTTTTTTTTCTGGTGTGGTGGGAGAGTACCAGTGAACTTTTTTTTACAAAAAAACAAACAAACAATGATTATATCTAAAATGACTTAAATGTATAGCATGGGGGGGGGTGTTCTTCCAAGGATTAAAGGTCAAAGCATCATATTTTGAGGGGATCCAGAGTAGGGGGTAAAGCCCCTACAATTTCCTGCTGAAAGTAAACAGAGTTGCTATTAGAAGACCAGTCTGATACTTCTTCCAAGGAGTATGCACATTTGAAATATGGTAACTAATTTTTATCTACCTTCAATTTAGGACTGAGTAAAATAAATATCTTTATGTAGTTAATATTAGTATCTTTTTTTAGGGACAAAAATTAATTTTAGTAATTAAAACAAGTAGATTTGAAGCAGTGTTAAGATGTACTAATAGAATTTATTATATTTTTTTTAGAGTCGTTTATTGGAGGATCTTCTACCTATTTGGCATCAAATGAAAGAAGATGAACTAACTTCTTTTCCTGGAACTTGGAAGTGATTATTGATATTCAATAAGCTTTGTTTAACTAATGAATTTTATCAAAATTAAGAACCCTTATTAACACTTTGTTTTATCTTAAAGGTTTTTTTGGCCAGTGCCTATATTTACTAGTTGTTATTAAGAGATTACAAATTAGAAATTTTAACTTTTATTAAATGATAATTTTCATATTAAATTTTGAATTAAAATTTCATTTAAAAATAAATTGTTTTCATTTAGATATGGTGTTTTTACCACTACCCTTGCCATTGAATGCAAAAGATATCTGCCATGGCTAATGTCTGAGTAAGTGAAATGATTTATTGTTTATATAGATTTAATTTACATTTCCTTCTTTATTGTAACTGTATGAGGAGGAGGAATTTCTCCTCTGTTTGATTCACAGTCTACAGGTTGGGGGAGTGATATTTATAAGCAAATTTATAAAACACTGTGACTTATTGTAGGTCATTTTTAAAAATTAGGAGGAAAAACAACAATGTTTTATGTCATGTTAGTAATCATTATTAAAAAAAAAAAGTGCAGGCTGCAAATTGGTTACAATGCTCTATCAGAAATTACAGAATTCCTTAGTAGAAAAGTATCTAATCAAATATTTGATTATTTTGATTCCTTTCCACTTTCTCTCACCTTCCTCTTTCATCTTTTCTATTCTATCCTTTTCCAGTACCCAACTTTATTCCTACTTTGTTCTGGTTCCTTCTACTCCATATGTTCATAATACATAAAATATATATTCCTTCATCAAAATAACAATGTAAATATTTGCTGAAATTTCCGTAGTTTTCTCTTTTGTATATATTTTTCCTTTATTGCTTTGTTATATATCCCTTTTGTTAATTGTCTAATGCATGAAGCCCTCTTATATTCTTAACAGGATCTCCCTTAAGACAACTGTGGGTGGTCAGAATCTGATGTGTGTATAAATAATATGTATACACTGAAATGCCAAAAAAAAACTGGGAAGAATGCTACCATGTCCATTTCATGCCACCACACCCTTGCAATTAATGGAATCATCCACAAATGATGTATAAATAACGGCAGGTATCTCTGCAATCTCATGTAGTAGCATTTGCAGCTCCAGTGGCACCTTATCAGGACATAAGCCAATTTGAAAGATGTATGGTTGGGAGAGCTTGCAATATGGATCACTCCATTCCAGAATTTACGATGAATTTCTGATTCACACGTTCAACAATTTGAAGGGTGTGACTGGGCTGCACGAAATCAGGGAAAGCATCAGCTTGCAAGACCAATGTGGCCTCTTGATGAATGTGGACAGCTAAGTCTGGCATGCATCTTAACATCTGGCCCACATGCAACATTGCCGTAAATAACATTGTAACTCAATGCTGGGGCCAATATTAGCATCAGCATTCAAACAGTGCAACGTTTTCTGTTTTCTATGGGGTTCCTGAGCCGATGGCTCACTTGGGTGCCTTTCTGACCACACAACAAGGCTCTGTGAGTTACCTGGACTCGGGAACACCACACTGCAAACATTACAGAATTATATGGTGTGCACTGTCTCCAGAGTGCTTGTGAAGTTCATGCCACTTAGTGTTGCTGCTGTCATCCAAATGCAAGGAGGACCTTTGTGGTATGAGACATCTAATGTTAATATGTTTAGATGTCTAATAAGTCCCAGTTTTTTTTTTTTTTTTGGCACTAAATTGAATTACATTGATGTGAAGCTTCTTTATTTTTTTAAATATTAACTTCTTTAAATTTTATTAACATTGTGTATATGTATTTCATTATTCTAGCAGCCAATCAGTTGTGTATTTTATTATTCATTCTAGGATATTGATTACTGAAATCTGTGTTTTTCATTCATTTAATCTGTAAAGATGTTTACATATTTTATCTGAACTAAATAAAAAAAATGACATTTGGATACAGTTTACACATATTTACAATCATCTATTAACATGTGATGTAATATGTAATTCTGTAAGAATAAAACTCATAAGTGATAATGTACAGATAGAGAATAGCAATTTATGTTAATAAGGCATTTGAAGGACTTGAAATACGAAAGATTTATATGCCTTGTATCAATATATACAAGGTGATTCAAAATTCCCTGTACAAACTTTAAAGGTAGGTCAGGAATATAAAACAAACCGTATTCATAGTGGAACGTATGTCTGCAAATGCCACCTGAACGTGCTAGAGGGCACTGTTTGGCAGCACATTAGTTGGGCTGTGTGAGCCATCGTCATTTCAGAAGTTTACAAATACCATATATCAATAAAAATAGTTTACAAATCAAGAAAATTTGTAAGAATTTTAATATTGAAATTGGATTTGTTTATCAAAATAAAATAAAAAATATTTTTTATAATAAATTAAACATGTATGACAAAAAACATGAAATGGGGATTGAATATAAGATGGAATGTATGAACTGCAGGATGTTCTATCTTGGAGAAAGTAAAAGAACAGTAAAGGAAAGGGTACTTGAACACGACAGCTGCATAAATAATAAATTAATAGCCAAATCTGAGGTGGCAGAGCATTGTGTTCAGCAGACACATTGTATGAATAATGAAATTAAAATTTTGTGTGGAAAAAGACCATAAAACAAGAAAAGTAATAGAAAGCATGTACATTAGAAACACAAAGTCGTAATTAAAACAGAAATGATGGAGTCCAAGTGAATGAAAGGATAGTAGGAATGGCTAATGAGATAATTAATAAAAATTGTGCACTTTGCAAAAACAAAGTAAAATTCGATGTATTTAATGGTTGATTCGTTGTATTACTTTCAGATTATTATAATTGTTGTAATATTAATTGTTTCAACAATCCTTGTAATACTGTTTTTCATGTAATCTTCCTTAGTTTGTTATTTAAATTCTTTTTTATTTCGTTGCATTTTCATTGTAAGCTTGAAGAAGAAGAGACGATTTCTCTTTGAAAATTTGCGTTTTAATAAATGTATATATATATTTTATTACATTTATTTATGTTGAATATGTCGATGCTTAATATTAAGACTTCCAGAATAGAGGAAATTAGAAAGAAGTACGGTGTAAGCACTTATAAGTTGTTTTCAGAAGTTGACTTTGTACGAGTAGGATGTATCGATTCACTAATGCTGAGAGGGAAGATATGGGACAGCAAACGGAAACAAGACAAACCGCTGTACGATTGTATCATGAATGGTTCCCCAACATACGCGCGCCCAATCATCAAACGTTTGCGCCAGAAATTGTGTGAAACTGGATCATTCGAAGGAAACAGGCATGATTTCAGTCATATCACAAGTTTACACCTTCCTGTCCTATTGTAAACATAGGAATAAACATGTTGTCTTTTATTTCTGAACCTTAGGGTGCCTTCTAGCTTGTTCGGGTGGCATTTGCAGACATACATTTCGCTATGAATACGGTTCGTTTTTGTATTCCTAACCTACCTTTAAAATATGTACAGGGAATTTTGAATCACCCTGTATATAAAATACCTAAGATGAGCTCCTGCTGTTACATGGGAATGAGTTTATTTTTACTTTTTCTTGTGGCTTCTTCACAGTGTTCAGCAAACTTTAATGCCTCAATAATTCAATTAATTGAGAAAAGTCCATCTTATCATCATCTGTATCTCTCACACTGGGTACAGGAAATAAGAGGCATTAATTTTATATCCAAAAAATTATCATACTATAGCTTGCTAAATTTAAAAATTTTTCAACCGTACTTGCCTATTAAAATTATTTTTGTTTATCATCATTTTTAGGTTTCGTCAAAGAGGAGGCCATGTAATTAAGAAGCATATCAACTCTTTGGAAGACGTAAGAAAATTTTCAAATATATCTAAGGTTTTGTATCTTCAGAAATATATGTCTCAATCAGCAGAGTAACCAATGAAGGATTTCCATTTAAATTATCTTAAATTTTCAACTTTTACAATAGTGCAACTTAGAATATTGTTTAGAATTTGAGATATGCTTCTCATTTCCAATTTGAGTATTTATTTTAAGTTCTCCATTTTTAAAATATTTGTAAAATTTTGTATTTTTCAACAACCACTCTAACTATCAAGCCAGAACATAATTTTCAATGATTTTAAAAGAAAATTGGCATGTGTTTTGAATATAAGCACGTCATACCAGGAAATATTAATAAAACTAGTTGCAACCCGTGAAATATTCACAAAAGTAAAACAAATATCACATTATTGAAATACCGTGAAAGACCATCGTTATACGATTCTTGATATTTTAATATCAACATGCTTTCCTGGCACTTTCGGCGACAAAAGTTAACCTCCTGCCCTAAAATAATAGGCTCCTCCAAATTGAGCCTATGAGAGAGTGCCCCACAATGCCTTACAGGGGCGTAGGAAGTATTTCACCAACATTACATCTTTTTCTTTTCAAAACGACATTTGTTAGTGTATTTTTAAAATTAAAAATACACTTTAAAATAGTCTCTCTCCCCGCTCTCTCCACTTTGATGACAAACATACATTCGTTTTTTTGCCTATTAATAGTATGATGTTTATAATGCTTGTTTTTCACAACGAAAAATAAGCTGAGACATTGTCAAGTTTTGTGAAAATATTGTTTCAAATTCAAGAAAAGCAATTTAAATACTCTAAATCTTAAATCATTTTATGTTTTGTTTATTTGTTTTCTTTTTATTTGCAGATCGGTAGTGTGATATTTGATAGTTTTAAGAATAATCCTCTAAGGCATCACCTTAGATAGATTAGTCTGATTAGAAATAGAGGAAATTTTTGGTTTAAATATATATCAAATATATTGAGCTTTTGATAAAATCATTGTTTTAATTATTTCTGAATTTTAGGGAAGATGGGGAAAAAAAAACAACTTTATTATACAGGGGTAACAGATTCTGAATTATAATCCCATTTATCCGCATCCACCGCCCTTTTAATCCACAGACGCCTCAACCACGGGGCACAATGAGCGGTGATTTGAATTGTGCTAGAGCCCTCACAGTATGGAACGGGGTTATTCATATGCGAAAACAAAGTCGTGCTAGAGAATAAGCAGCCGAGCGACCGCCACAGATCAGGACTGTCCAGTGCTTTGGACCATGATCGGCAAGTATTCGCCGCATTTCTCTGGTCTCCGGGGTTCAAAAAGGATAAAATTTGAATCAAGGCTTTTAATGGAAGGTTATTCCAACCTTTCTCGGAACTATTAGAAGCCATGGCAAATAATCATTCCACTGATCTCTCAATGGAGTGAATCTAACCGATTACAACATAGTTTTCCCCAGTTTTCCTACTGTCTCTATCCATCGAACTGTAACTGAATTTCGAAAGATGGAAATTTTTCATCTGTGGATTAAAAGGGCAGTAGATGCGGATAAATGGGATTATTATTCAGAATCTATTACCCCTGTGCTCATGATTTTCTTAAAGAGACTGATAAAACTTTATTATACACTACATTATGTAATAAATAAAATCACTGAAATTAAATTCAAAGTATTATACAGGTAATTAAAATTAAATTCAAAATTTCTTTGTAATACTGATTTCAGACTTTTTTTTTATATATCTTTAATATCAGGTAGCTGATCAATTTGATATTATAGTAAACTGCAGTGGATTTTCTGCTAAAGCACTTTGCCAAGACCCTAGATTGGTACCCATTCGAGGCCAAGTTTTCAAGGTTTGTTAATCAATCTTTCAATCTTACCTTCATTGAAAAGAACTGGTAGAAATTATTTGCAGTCAACTTTCAATTTCTAAATTTCAGAAAATAATTGAATTAAAATAATTGAATTTCATAGATTTAAGCAACATTAATTTTAGAATTACAAATTAATTATAGTTTGGTTCTGAAGGAGAAGTGGGACATGATACTGTATAGGTCCTTTTTTTAAGGGATTTCCCCACTTCGGGATGAGATTTTTTCTCGATATTTCGGCCCAGTGCCTCGGGCTACTATTTTTCTCTTACCAATCTTCCCACTTCTACCAATCAATTATTTCCACTTATTTGTTTATTTATACTTATATATATATATATTTTTTTTTTAATTCTTTCCCTTTGTTGTTCTTGCTTTCTTTCAATATAACGGTGTTTTTGAATTCAAAGGGCCCAACTGAGTTCGCCACCTCTCCATACACCCCACTTCATGCAATTAAGAAATTGTCCCCAAGGACTCTCTTTTTTCGCTGTCCCCTTCCGCCCCTTCTCCCTCTCTAGCAGTGTGGTCACCAGTGCACGGAATAAACAACATGAGAAACTTCTCCGAGAAACTAACAACGGAAGTTGTTAGTTCTGCGCTTATCTTGATGTAATTGATATATACATCTTCCGAAGAAGGCCCGAGTTACCAGGTCGAAATATCGAGAAAATATCTCATCCCGGAGTGGGGAAATACCTAAAAAAAAAGGACTTATATAGTACAAATTAATTCTGTCTCAATAGAAAACTTCTTTTGGGATCACGAAGATTAGTCTAGTTTGTATTGTGGTATGTTCAGTTCAGGCTGTTTCATTTTGTAATTAATCAATGCTATTGACATCGTAATCTAAACTTGCGATATAAATTAGCGTAATTCATTTTCTGGGAGGGACTTATTTTGTTTTATAACAGCTCCCTAGAAAAGGGTTTTTAATAAAAAGCAAAAAAAACAAAGAACAACTAAGGAGTACAGAATTTTACCAGTTATTTTAGAAATATGCTGGAGGTATTAGCTCTTGATGCAAAAATTCTAATGGAATTGAATTCTTGATTTTAATATTTGATGGCATTGAAAGATATGTTACAAATCTGTAAAATCTTGGCAATTCAAACTTACTATTTTATTATTGAATAATGTGCCATTACTTATTTCAATTGAGTGAATAATAGATTGAAAATGTGGTCAATCTATTATGTAATCATATTCCATCATTTTTAGCAACTCTGTAGAGAGGAGCCATTAGGATTCCCATGTGTGTGTGTGTGTGCGCGTGTATATATAAATGCCTTACACAGCCCAACTGGGAGTCAGAGCCCATGAGTTATATCTTGTGGACTCCCCATGGCCTGGACATTAATGGAAAAATTTTACTTCTGGTCAAGGCCATTTTCGGTTTTAGGTGGCCATTAACCAGATCAGGAAAATAGTGGTATTTGTCAAAAATGGGATATACCTATACTGAATCGATAATACTGAGAATGAATACGATACCCTTGATCCAATATGACCACTGGCCACTTACTCTTAGTTGCCCAAATGGTGCAAAATAAGGGTCTATACATATTAAATGAACTCATTGCGGGCATCGCTTGAAACTGTACTTGACCCTTTAACTACTTGAATAAGCGAGTTTTGCTTGCCAATGTTAGTAGGGTTCCTTTTAACAATGTAAACATTTGGTAGATTGCAAATTGCCGGGGTTTGGTTGGTTTGGTGTTTACTATGAATTGACTTAAGTAATATGATCTGTTATCCATTTCTTTTAAAAAGATTTGTTATTACCTGGTTGCTTTTATTGCATATACTACATAAGATGCACGTAACTGTTATTTCATTTATATTGTTATTATTTATTTCTTCTCAACTATTCATTTGATTTGTGATATTTTTCTTATGTGAAAATTCTTGTAATGAGCTGTATTTTCCAAAAGTAATGTGCCTATTTAATCCATAAAATAGTAACAGAGTTTGATATGATTAATATTTACAGATCTTTAAAAATTTTCATTTTAAATATTTGACATTTTTTCATTTCACGTTTACTCACATTTTAATTAAGATATTATAAACAATATGGTGATATTTCTGTCCGCTATCAATTCTTTATTCAGGTTAAAGCACCGTGGATCAAACATTTCTATTATGGTGATTATGATACCTACATTATGCCTGGGTAAGTAATGTCAAATTATCTTTTTTATGAGAACTATTTGTTTTACAATTAAGCATTAGTTGCAGTATCTTATAATTTCTAATTCTTCCTAAATATTAAATATGTATTATCTACTTTTAGAATTGATTATGTCACACTTGGTGGGACTCGTCAGTATGAGAGCTACAATGAAGAAACAGATCGTCATGACAGTGCTGGAATATGGGAAAGATGTTGTCAGCTAGTTCCAAGTTTAAAAGTAATAACTATTTTCTATGTTATTTCAATAACTTTAAGGTGATTGTGATTTTTAAAAAACTTATCAGACCTCTGTAATGCATAACATGTGAAGATTGAATGATAACAATGATGGTACAGATACACAGTCGGACCTCTATTTAACGAAGTCGCTAAATCCCAAAAAAAAGTTCGTTATATAGAAAATTCGTTAAATAGAGATTCACCTTTTAAAATTACTTTAAACTACATAAAACAGATTTAAAATACATAAAATACATACAATAAATATTATTAAAAAAGTACTAATTTTAATGATATAAAGCATACATTACCACATGCATATTTAAGTTTTATTAATAAAGTTTGTTAATTTTGTTTGAGGTTTTTTTTTGATAAAGTGTTTTTGCTCCTAGTACGTCTCGCATCTTTGCAATGCACCAAAAAACCCCTTCAGTATTTACTTCAAATTGTAATCTGCGTCGGATTGTTTCCAATGATTTTAGCATTTCATCATATGAAGGTTTTTTTGATTTTTGCATCATGATCATTTCCATTTACCTCATCTTCATCTTCATCACAATTCATAGCTGTATTGTTTTTATTTTTTACACTGTCCAAAATATCCGATTCTGTTAGTGTTTCCGAGGTCTCAACTTCAAAATCAAGTAAAAGATATTCATCAATCAGCACATATATAATTTATTCTTGTATCCCTCAGCTGTATGCATATTTCTTTCATTTCCTCCTAGGGAATATTAATAATAAAAACATTTCAAGAGGAAAAAAAATAGATACCCTGAAAAAGTTCGTTAAATAGAAAATGCACTTCGCTATTTGGAGGTTATTTTGCGAAGAAATTAGCAAAATGTTCTTGGTTCCAAAGAAAAGTTCGCAAAATAGAGGTCCGACTGTACTATCACTATTGTGTCATTTCTTTTCTTGATGCTAGAGAGCTTTTTAATTTCTATTCAAATTTAAACTGGCAAAATCATTTTGGAGTAGAGCCCTGTAGTTAGCAACAATTCAACTTTGAGGGCATTCTTAAGTCTACAATTCAATAAAGGATGCCATTATATTGATTACACAAACCCAATAGTGAATGCAACAGATGCATATTGATTATCATTTTTAGATTAAAAAGAATGCCATCATATACTGTATTGTTAAAGAGGGATCATTGCTTAAAAACTGAACTGTTGCCAATTACAGCTTTCAACTTCCAGTTTGATTTTGACAATTTTAAATTTGAAAGCCAAATTGAACATAGATTACCAGTAAACTGGTACTCATCAGTAATCTTAGCAATCTCAATGTTAACGAAAGAATGAAAGGCTGAAAAACAGAAAGGCCATTATTATGTCAAAGGATAAAATTTTATTACCCTTCATTTATAGATTCTATTTGATGAAGTCAGCTGGTAATGAGTAGCCATGAACATGTCTTCTTGTGTTTGCATTCATTGACTTCCCAAGGGAGATTGGTAGAGGTTGTAATCCCTTCCCCTCATTGCATCCTAAAATGAAAGAAATAAAAGCATTATGGGCTTTTTTTTTTATTTTTTTTATTAAAGCTATTGTTTTGTTTGGGCTTAACCCTCCCCATTTGAAAAAGGACAAGTTTTTTGTTTTAGCCATTTGTTCAACCAAAACAAAGACAATCATAACCTCTCCCATTCCTAAATTCCTAGATACACACCTATGATTCATCTATAAAAACCAGTACTATGCTAACGCATATATATTGTTGTGGTCTATTTAGCCGTGCTCACTATCCATTGAGCTCAGAATTCTCACTACCACAAATATTTATAGAATTATCATGTAAATTACACCAGTTTTTACTTGCTTTATAAACATAACTATTACCTAGAAAAATATTATCTACAATACAAATTATATTATCTTTAGAAAAGCAATAAAGGATAAGAAAAAATTGGATGAAAATAATGTCAAATTAAAATGCCAATCTTCAGGAGATTGAACTGGTTCTTCCAATCCTTAGACAAACACCATTCTTTAAAATATTGCAGTGAAAGAAATTATTATAAAATAAAAAATAATTGAAAATAAGCTATTCTGAAAAGTAAATATGACTATAAATAAAAGTTTTTATTTTATAGGATTCTGTTATTGAGCATCAATTTGTTGGTCTGCGCCCACATCGAGATCCAGTTAGAGTAGAAATCGAAATATTAAAGAAAGGGAATAAGGACATTAAGGTAAATACTTTTTTTTATCTGATTATTTTTGATAATATGAAATACATTTTTGAATTTTTTTCAAGGCAGTACATTGCTAATTCCATGAATTTTTTTTTAGGTGGTTCACAATTACGGTCATGGAGGCTATGGTGTAACCTTGTCTTGGGGCAGTGCAGTACATGCTACAAGACTTGTCTTGGATCTGGCCAAAACATATCAGTCAAAACTGTAATTAAAAAAATGATAAAGTGAATAACATTGTGACTTTAAGAACGAAGCATTGAAATACATCTATTGAAATCTAAATATCTCTTAGAAAATTTAAAAAAAAGACACAAATTTTCCAATTTCTGGTACATTAATGACATTATTTTTTTAATTTTATTTTATCCTTGAAGATAAATTAAGAGTCGTGGGCTTTTCTTGCAGATAGGGTACAATATTTAACGTTTGGTTCCCAATTTTTGTTGGTGGAAAAAATAAACAAAAGGTATATTTTTTCCTATTACAAAGGTTTTATTTATAATTAACGGACAGTAATATTCAAACTTGATATTATTCTTTATTATAATACTCCTACAGAAAAGGTAAGGAAAAAACAAACAAGCATAAAAAATGCTTAAAGATAGAAATTTAAAAGAAATATTTTTGGAAGCTTTTGTATATTAGTATTTAGTGTTCTTTGCAACATTTGTAAAAGTTAGAGATGAAAGGTCACTCCATAATTTTGTCCCAAGTAAAGAAAATAAATAAATAATTAAAAAATGAAGTATTGTAATAATGCAAAGTAATGAATTAGTAAAATTTCTCATTTCAAGAAATTAAAGGCCACTAAAATTAATTCTGTTACAAAGATTATTTTTTTCCTGTTCCAACGAATTAACGATAGGTGTTACAAAATGTAGATTCTCATTGTTAATTCTAGAAATAAAAACAGAATCCATATATAAAAATATTTAAAGATTCTGTTGTTGTTCAAGACATATATTGTTATTAAGTTTCACATCCAGGAGTAAAGTACTAATTGTTTCTTAATATGTCTCCAGAAACAATGTACTCCTTAACAGTCTTCCAGTACAGCTTCTTCTTGTCTGTTGATTTCTCTTTAACAAGAGTTAATATTCACCTTTAAACTTGCAATAATACTTTTTTACAGATCTACATCCAACTGTCAGTTCTATGTTCATCTTCACCTATTAGTCAAGTTTGTTACATTGTATGCTCTATGCCTTAAAGCTGTAGTGCCATCTCTATATACTGTGTATTCCATGTCGGTGTTTTCTTGGTGGATATTATAATCAGTATTACCAATAGAGCAAAGAATTTCTTTGTGGATTACTTACAGTCATGCAATGTAAAATAATTTCAGTGAGATGTGTGATGAAATTCAAGAACAACCATTCTATGAAGAACTGTAGCTAGAAAAAACTGTAGCAAATTGTCATGAAATTGCTCATTTGTACATATTACTCATTGTATCTTAAAAGTGCTCAGTATATTTAAAAGTTTGTATAGGCACAACACAATTTTAGAAACATACAATACAATTGTAATTAACTATTTTTACAGTAGTTTAATGTAACTACCATTGAAAGGTAGGTTTATGGCTGTGTATGATATGGATTGATTAATGTGATATATGCTTTAATGATCGTATACTGTTCTATTGTCTTTGAATTATTACATTCTGAATTGGGATTTAAAAATAACAACCAACCCCTGTCCCCTTGTTTTTTGTAGGTAGAAATGATCAAATCATGAGTATGGTAAAAAAAAAAGATGTTGCATTACCATGTAATTATAAGTAGCATAAAGAGTAGATATAATTTAATGATATTAATATTTTATAACAAGTTATAAATGGAACTTTGTTAAATCTGAATGAAATCAAATTGTCTTGTTTCATGTATAGAAGTTTATTTTCTTCTCTTTGTTATCTATAAAAATAAAAATAGTGTTGTTGATTGATGAAATAGAAAAAATTATAAATAAGTGAATTAAACATTTAAAGAAATGTTTAATTTTTAGTTGTTGCTGTTTGTAAAACTCATTAGATTATGAGACTGAAAATTTTTGTAGAATCTTACAGGAATTATTCTTAATTGATTTTATTTTGTATTTAAAATAAATAAACTTTTGTTTATTAAGTTATCTGTTCCATACAGTTTTAAAAATTGTCATTTCTATTATAAAATAAAACATACCGTAATAAAAAGAAAAATTAACAATTTCTAATTAAAAATAAATAAAAGGAAGAAAGTTTCTAATGTGCTTGGACAATTGATTGACAAATATTTTTTTAGTTTAAGCATACACTTAGTAAAGCACAATAATACTGCAAAGTTAAGTGTATTTGAATAATCTAACTTTTAAATTGACTGGATACAGAAATCATTTACCCATTGACTTTTTTGCTTGCAAAAGAAAAGGAATAGTAGTTGATTTATATATATATAAATAGGCCTGTATGATCATGTATTTATACTGAAAAGAAAGACATTGAGTTAATCCATTGTTTTTTTTATTCCGAAAGATTCCCCAAAGAATGTTCAGTTGTATACATATTTCAAAAAATAATATCTAAAATTATTTGGCAGGGTTAAATTTCCAAATTTAGCTCATAAAAGATATGTGAACAAATCTCCATCATGAAATTGAATGAAAGTTAACAATATTCTTCGACTGTCAAACATTTGGAAGACATTTTGAAGATATCCTCTTCAAATATGATGCAGAATATTATAAACTTGTTGCCAAAAAGAGACAGAAAATCAATCATATATGACTGTATTTCCTACCTAGAATGTTATCAGGATATATTAATCATAAATATTCTGGCAGTAATGTATCAATAGAAGGACATAATATTACATAAAAGCTACTAATTTTGAGAACGCCCTTATCTCTTGAACATCCAAAACACTCTGTGACTCCATTCCTGTCAGGGAGAAAAGACACCTTTTTATACTTTAGCCCCTTTAGAAAAAAAAAGGGGGAGGGCAACTAAAAATGTAAATTGAGTGTGAAGTAGGGTGACCAGAAGCCCCAAATTTTATGGGATTATCCCGCTTTCTGAGGTTGCGTCCCATTGACCCCATAAATTTAATACGGAATGCATAACTGTCCTTTGTTTTAATGCAATTTCTAAATAACTTACTTATCCGCATTTCATAGTTTTATTTAATCAGATGAGAACTTGAGAAACTTATTTTCACTTTTAACCATCTGCAATGGGTAATTCTGCAGTGCAATATTGAATCATTCGTTGAGCGTTTCTAAACTATAATGTTACGAACACATTTCCAATAATGGATGTTATGCTCTCATTTAGACTTTAGATTGATTAATTATTATGCACAAGAACCTGCCACAAGGCTCATATTAACGCTTGAGTGTCCATTTTAATTCAATTTAAAGAAACACACTTCAAATATGATACCATTATACTTTCTTTTTACCATTATAGAATTGCAAATAATCATATTTATAAACAAATTTATGAAATTGCACGAGAAAAAGAAATTGTATTATTTCTTAAATGTTATAATCAGTATATGAATAGTCATTAGAATTGATCTCGAAAATTGTTATATATTTGCAAGTAAACATTTGAAAATAATGAAAAAAAAATGGACTAATGAAATAAGTAAATTCAAGTTTGAAACTGTGAAGGCTATGATTATTGTGAAGACGCAAGAAGTACCCTGTATTGATTCTTACAACACACTTAGGCAGAATACCAAACTCCTTCATGATATTTAATGTTCAGCCAAATACCAGACTGGAGCAGCAGACAGCAGTGATCCACAAGTCCCAGCGCCTTCTAGTTCATCAGTAAGAGTGGCATTTATTTCCTCCAAGCAAGTAAACAAATTAAAAATTGTTGGTTGATTTTGTCCGCTACATTAAATTGTCCCATATTTGTATTAGCCTTTTATGGTGAAATCGAAGATTACGGTACCAGGCTGATTTGGACTACGATCGAGTTTTGACAAGATGGTCGCCTTGGCACTACTTTTAAGATATGAATTTTAATTTTTCAAGTAACTAGTGAAAAGTAGAAAGAGATTTGCAGGTGAGCTTATTTAAAAATGGTTTTGCCCGATCTTTTACTAGAAAAACTAACCCTCATATGGCTAACTGCGATTTGAGATAACAGTATGCACCATCATGTATCCCTATGCCGATGTATCCTTAAGAAGACTGTGATTGGCAGGTACCGTATTCTCCGGTTTAGCCATGAAATGTTTTCTGATATTTGATGGTAGTAATAAACGAACATGAATCTTTTCACGCTATTTATTAATTTACGCCAAAGTCAAAACTCGAAGTAGAAGTTTCGCGCTTTTCATTAGCTACGTTAACTAATTAAACTCTAACTTCAACTAAATTTCACTAACTTATTAAATTCCTCTTTGCATTCAATCGGTAACTTTTTCCTTAATATTTCTTCATGAGACTCGATAGTTTTATTATTATATTCGGTTAAACCGGAGAATACGGTATATGCCAATCATAGTCTTCGTAAGGATACATCGGCGCAGGGATACATGATGGTTAGCTTTTCTAGTAAAAGATCGTGCAAAACCATTTTTAAATAAGCTAACTTGCAAATCTCATTCTACTTTTCACTAGTTAATTGAAAAACTAAAATTCATATCTTAAAAGTAGTGCCAAGGCAGCCATCTTGTCAAAACTCGACCGTATTCCAAAACAGCCTGTTACCGTAATCTCCGGTTTCACCTTAAATTCATTCCTCATCCTTAAGTTGTTCTCCCCCATTTCTTTATAATATACAAGATAATTGCTTAATCAGTGCATTAAACTATTTCCAAGTTAATCATTAATGTATAGAGAATTCTTTCTATTCAATTCTATAATAATTTTCAAGTTAGTATTATTCTTAAAATAAAGAAGGTTTAACGTGCATTAATGTAATATGAAAAGGGAAGAAAAATCTATATAATGCACAAATTCGTTAGAATTGTTTGCTTTTAACGCATTGAGCCATTATCAAAAGCAATCTGGGATAGCTATTTCGTCCTTATTAGGACTCATCAGCCAGATTTAGCTTTTGATAATGGAGCTCGGAACGCGTCGGTGCCTATGATTCCGCCTCCCCCTCAGGGCAGTGGGACCTGGCTGAAAGCAAACAACCAAAGAAAAATCGCTGTAACCAGTACAGGAAAATAAGTATATATATTACTTATACTATATATACTTATATAACAAATTTTACTCTTTTAAAAAATAGTTACACAGTGTAAACGTTCACCCAAACAAACACAAAAAATCACGTTTAATCACTGGCATTTTCTTAGGCAAGACGGGCCTCAACCAGGGGCCTAAGTGTTGCTAAGGTATATTATATATATACTATTATATATTATATATAATATATATATTATTATTATATATTATATTATATATTATTATATATATACTATGTACTATTATATATATATATATATATATATATATATATATAATAAGTATATAGTATTATTCTTTTAACTGTGTTCTTACTGCAAGTACTGCAGCGCGGGCATATACTTCCGTAGCCTTCGTAATGTACAGTACATATATATAGGATATAGTACATAATGTAGAATACAGTATTACGAGGGCTACGACTCTGAAGCTCTGACTTTAATTTTGAATTTGCCGCCAGATGCTTTATCTACTTATTTCAAAGGGGCGAAATTCTTCCAAAATACATACTTTTTTTTTCAAGAATTCACAGAATTTTTGAAACATGTTTTTGACAAATTGTTTTTCGAATCGTTTTATTACATAGCTTTTATGCATTAATTTCGCGGATTTTAACCAATTTCACGTTATCATATTTAGAATACTTTCTTTCATCGGCAACATTATTAATTAAAATTGATCGGAAAATACAATATTTCAGGAGATAAATTAAATCTAATTTGAAAATAATGTTCTGAAATAAACAATAGACGGAAATTAATTTTTAGATAAATATTGAATAAAATATATCGATGTGTAGTGTAGATTTGAAAGTAGATGCAACTTGATACTGACTTTTTGAATTGTATTCGTTTTTATAGAAACAAGCAAACAAACAAACAAACAAATAAGTAAATCGGATTCTCCAATCTAAAGATATTTTATTGTTATTTGTTAAATAAGTAGAAAATTTTATCATAAGCAGGAATAAAATAAAAGTACCTGAAAGAACTTAGTCTACATTCCTTAAAATGCTGTTCCTAAAAATTTCTTCTTTTTTTTTTTTTTCTTTTCTATTTTTTACCTTTGTTTTTTTTTTTTTAAGTCATGAAAACGACACAAACAAAAAGTTTACATTTATTTTTAAATTGTATCTGTTGAATACAAGTAATACATATTTTTTCATTTTCAGAAAAAAATTACGTATTATTTATTGAAGTTGATTAAATTAACTTTAATCATAGCCAAGCGCGCGCGAATTAATGGTTATTATATTATATTATATTATATTATATTATATTATATTATATTATA
>JAFIDM010000007.1:18431599-18467329 GCA_023159025.1 Thereuonema tuberculata | reverse complement strand
TATTATATTATATTATATTATATTATATTATATTATATTATATTATATTATATTATATTATATTAAAAAGAGTCTATTTTACGTGCGCAAAGAAGTAATTGAACGGTGAAATGACCCGATGCACTTAATCAATAAAATTACTTTAAAAATAAAACTAAGTGCATCGGATCATTTCACCGTTCAATTATATTATATTATTCCGTTTCTAATGGTTTTCTATGTGAATTTTTCTCAGCTTCGTGCGCTAATTTTAAGACAAATAACTAACAGAGAAAAAAATCCAAATAGAAGACACCGTCTACGGAACACAGAAGGAGTGATTCGACACAGCCATCCGCCTTTTCTACAAGATAACCAATAATGAAATTACTGCAAATTGATTTCATTTATATTCCTGAAATAGCCTTACGTAAAATAACATTTTTAATAATTGCACTAAAAAGAATTATGATCTTAATTTACAAATCGTTCGTTCTAATAAAATAAAACAAAACATATTTCGCTGTTTAACTTAAGGACAAGACATTCTAAAAATGCTTGAAAATTCAGCCGTGATAAAATATGAATAAAATGTTATTTAAAAAAAAAAAATTGCTGATTAATAATTAAAATAACTTTTATTATCAAAGGAACCTTAAAAGAAAAGGAAAAAAAAAAGTGAGGTCACCCCTCGTCCGCGACAGGATTCGAACCTGCAATCTTCTGATCCGAAGTCAGACGCCTTATCCATTAGGCCACGCGGACACATGAATGTAGGGCGAACAAATCTACTATAATAGTTTGAAATTTTCAAGTTGTACAACAGCGTGCGAAATTTTAATACTTTATTATTGAAGAAATTTCCGTTTAAAAAATATATATGAACCGATATGTCGATATATTTAATATTCTAATAAGAGAAAAAAAAATAATACATAACTTTGCTCTATTTATTTACTTTTATTTTATTTCATTTTTTGCAATAATCGCTTAAAAAGTATTCTGTTTCAAAACTTAACAAAATTTATTTTAATTCTGACTTTAAAAAGCTTGAACTGCTATTTTTGCTAAAAAGGTGACCAGTGGCGCACGAAACAATAAGAGATGTCTATCTTTTTAGTACGGCAAAATCGTCTTCGAAGAGGGGGATGTCTTTAATAAGTTGTCGGAACAGTAATTTATTTAGTTTTTGGAGTAATTGTTAAATTCTTTCTAACGGAGGAAATAAGCTATCCACTGTGAATGAATTTCTTCCTTTTTAATTAAAAAAATTAAGATATTTAATTTATGTTTTAAAAATTATTAGTTTTTTTTTTTTTGGGGGGGGGGGGGATTTTACATTTGTGTTTGGTCTTTACTGCATCGTTTTTGTTTTAGACAGATTCTTAATATTTTATGTAATTATTATTAAAAATTCAATTCAATTAGAATCTGGATTTACCCTGTATTTATTGTAGCTAAAGCTCCAGTTAGTTATACGATGTATTTTTACTATAAAAATCAATTTTTCTTTAAAAGGAGAATTAAAGAATAAATTATGTATAGAATTACACAGAACTCTTGACGTTCATTTTTTCAAACACTGTTTTTATGTTAAGTATTATTATTAAATTTTAATTAGGATCTTATTGTTATATAAAGCAAAAGCAGGATCAAGCATAATTATATTCCAATCGTTATTGTATTATGATATAGAGTCGGAGGCTGAGTTTTAATATTAAAACCGGACTTATTTTACCTTTAAATGTTATGAATTGAGTATAAAGATTTCATTTGATGTTTTAGGATACCTGTTATTATTATTAACTAATATAAAGAGTAACAATATTAATAGCAGTGTAAAGATATTTATATTTTAACTTTCTAGAGCAACGTTGGTAGTTTTAAGCCAATATATTCATTTATTTTAGCAAACTATCATTTTTGTAAAATAGGCGACAAACGATAACAAATTGCAGTAGCAGAAACATTTGTTTTAATATTTTTATTAATTTTTAAAAATATTCAGTTGATAATAATAATAAAAAAAATATATTTGTACATTAATAGTTGTCAACTGTCATTTCAAGGCCAACAATGTCCTTCCCACCCTTTGGCAAAAATCCAAGATGTGGAACAACATAATAAAGTAGATTTTAATAAGTATATTAACCATAATTTCAGGAATTTTTAATGGTAACAAGTTTTTTTAGTACTTGTAACTTTTTGATCCTTTTTAGTATATTTTAAGTTTTTATATTTCAGAAGATTGCTGAGCTAGTCCGCACAGTAGTTGAGTTTCCTCATCCCTGAGGCATTTGTGTATTGAATTTTTTAAACTTTTTAGCTTCGGTCTCAGTATTATTATTGTTTTGAAATGTTGTGTAGGTGATGTCCTATGGAGTTGTAATGATTGGAGAATAGATGGATGGAAATATGAATATCTACTACTATCATCACTGAACAATTTACTTCTAAAGAGATTGAGAAAGTTTTTATATATTTGGCTAATGAAATGGTAGGAAAGTGCATGAAGAAAAACAAAAAAGTCATAATAATTGATGAATTTAAAAAATTATGATTATTGAAAGAAATAATGTTAGTAAATAAAACAATTGTATTGTAATAATAAGCATTTAATTACAGAAATCAAACAATTGTAACTGAAATAATAATGTTTGTAGCATTTAAAAGGATGAAAATGTTTGTTACCAACTATATCTAAGAAAAGTATGTGAATGATATCACCTGGCTGTACATTATTATAAGCAACAACCTTGAAAAAGGAAGAAAGAAAATGTTCTTCCGAAAATTCGGAATTAAAATATGTTTTTCTATAATATGAAGCGTAGATGAAGTATTTATTTTTGCAAATATGTTAAGATGTGAATTGAAGAGGAAGTATGGCATTAGAACTTATACTTTGAAAAAACATATAAGTGTATAATTAACTAAGAAATTACAAACATGTTTTCGGTAATCCATGAATGATTCCCTTCGTCAGGCGATGGATTCCCTAAAACATGTTTGTAATTTCTTAGTTAATTATATATATGTGTGTGTGTGATTTCAAAGTGTGCTTATTCCCTTCTTTCATATTCTATTATAACACTTATATCAAGGAATAAATATAGGAGTTTTTAAGTAAAAAAAAAAATACTACTTGTTCTTATGTTTGCATACTTCAATATTTAGTCAAATAATTGCGTTTATTTCAAAACATGTTTTTAAAAAAATAATTGTTTTAATATCTATAAACCATAATACATTCACTATCTACACTGATCAATTCAAGATAGCCTTACTTTTTTTTTTGCAAAATTATTACAGCCAACACACTAGGTTAAAACTAATTAGAATTTAAAAATAAAGATATATACAATTTTAATTAGTTTTAACCTAGTATGTTGGCTGTAATAATTTTGCAAAAAACTATAAGTACACACGTAAACCAATGTATTAATTAGCCTTGCTTTTACTGATTTCACAATAGACTGCAATGGATTAACACAGAGATCTAACTATTAAAATCAGTACAAATGCTTTTAGTGACTAAGAAATAAAATAAGAATAAAAAAAATTCTTGTTTGCTAATTAAAGTCATAATAAAAGTCTACAAAATAAAAAGCATTTGTTTTTTTTTTAAGTCATCCTTGTTTTCTTAAAAATTGTTCTTACAAGTTTTCCACTTTTCATTGCTAAAATTCATGACTAACTTAATTTTTTTTTTTTTTTTTTTCATTAAGAAAATAATAAAACAATTATTTTTTGTTTACATGATTGAAGTTTGACTCCATCATGGAAACAAAATGAAACGTGCCTCTACACACTAACGAATGGATTGTATCATACATTTCTATACAATTAGAAGAACACCTTAATTTTCAGTGTAGATTATTTTTTTATTAGTTGAACTTTTTCCAAGCGATGATTGCAAATGTTGATTTGGATAAATGGAAATATTATTTATAAAAGACAGAGAAATTTGAAACTAAAATTTTAAGCTAATAGTAAGTCTTACATTTCTAACAAAATTCTGGCTTACCTGCTGGAACTTAGAATTACTGGTAATAAGAAAGAAGTGATAGTGGTGTCCTTTGGTGGATCCAAGCACTGTCTAAAACCATTTTCGAGTCATTACTCTCACCTCAGTACAGTTCAACTACCATTCGTGAGTTTATCTGTCTCCAAGTAGATTTTTGAGAAATTCTAATTCTCAGATACATGTAATTTGGAGCCTATAATTCTTCTTGAGTTCTCCAGAGATTGACATGGATTAAAAAGATAACTAAAGATTGTGGAATTAACCTTGCTAAGCTTGCATTGCTCTTTCTTCAGAAATGATTCAGTCAATTGACTGAATATTTCTTCAGCTCTCTTCTTATCAATTCGAAGTCTATTGAAATAAGAACTTGATTTGGCGATGCTTATCAAATTTCCTTCTACAATAGAGAATCGTGACTGAAATCAAGAGAGGCCTTACTTTCTTTCAAGAAGAAAGTAAATCTTCTGGAAAGACTATCGTAAAGACTAGGGTGACCAGATTTTGAAAATAAAAAATACGGACATTTTAATATAGTGTACAAAATCAACCAACACTTTATTTGTATTACTTATTTATTCTTTACAATAATCACAATGTTAATATAATTTCATTTTCTCATGTAATTTCATAAATTTGTTTATACATGTGATTATCTGCAATTATATAATGGCGTAAGAAATACTTTCTTTAGGTTGAATTGTGGCAGGTTCATTAATAAGGCGATCTTGCACATAGTAACTAATCAATCTAAAGTCTAAACGAGAGCATAATATCCATTGTTGGCAATGTGTACATAACTTTATAGTGCAGCAATGCTCGACGAATGATTCAGTATTGCTCAAGTGAAAATATGTTTATCTCTTCACAGTTTTCCACATTGTTGACAGCTAAAAATAACACTAAGTAAAGTGAATAAATAGTTATCTTGAAATTGCATTAAAATATAAGACAGTTATGTGTCCCGTATTAAATTTATTTTTACAAGTGGACACAACCTCAAAACAAAAAAAACAAAAAAACGATTCGTGCTTTGCATGAGAAAGCAAAGATCCAAGGGCAGTTAAATAAATTTTAAATAAAAAAAATATGAAAGAGTAGTGTTTTGTTATTGTACTTCATTATTTACAGCTTAGATTTTTGTTCTTATTCAATCTTTATTGTATCCATCTTATTTTATTTGATCAAATATTGCTAAAAACTGCTAAATTATCATTTACTGAATTTTACTTATGTTCGGGAATTAAATAAAAATAAAAGAAAAAGATCACTTTATTGACCAATTTTCTTACATATAATTACAAGAATCTTACATAATTCATCTAATAATATCATAAGAGGACAATGCTTTATATTTCCAATAATGTCCATCAGGAAAGAGCACAAATGTAAGAAGCGTATCTCCACTACTGAGGAAGCCATGTTCATCATTTTTCCAAGACACAGGAGAGTCTTCAAATCCAATCAAAGTGACCAAAGCCCAAGGAAACACATCCTGTGAGTTAATTGTTGATCTAAAAGTAAAAACAAAGAAAACACACATATATTAATTCATAAATTAGCAAACTCTTAAATTTATAATGGATAATTAAAAAAAGATTTAACGTGTGTTAATAACATAACAATTAAAGAATTGAACATTTAAAAAACCGATTAGGCAGACTAGTTTCGATTGCCTCTTTATATAATTTATAATGAATAATTTATAACTGCAAGTACAGTTAAAAAATGCATTTAATAAGGCAATTAATTTTTAACTAAACCAAAATGTTAATTTTAATTATCAAAATAAATTTTTTATTACATTTTCTTTCAAATTTTTATCATTCTTCCAACTTTTGATGAATTGAAGGATCATATCTCACTTATACGACTTCCCTGAAGTGAAATGGATTGTTTCTAAATTGTGCTTTTGCATGTTATTAAATTTCGCTTGTTATTCAAAGATTACATTTCTTCTGAAAATGACACAACTAAGAAAAATAATTCTTTAGGTTAGAGGTTGTACTGAAGGAAAAAAAAAAACTTTTTTTCGTAAGATAAATTAATGAAATTTCCTTTAATTTGATATTCAGAAGTCCATAGAGATATGACATTCCATATTATTGACGCACGATTGACTGAAAAAAAAAAAAAATCCAAACAGCCTGACATATTATGAAAAAATAAATAATTTCAATTAGCAAACATAACAAATAAATGTTCTTTATTCCATTAGTGTATTTGCTTTCTGTGGAGAAGAAACAATCAATCTTCACACACACAAAAATGAAAGAGTAAACTAAAGTAAAGATCTGGCTATAAATAAGCCAACAAGAATCATGAGTCAATGGATTGTAGTAGAAAGCATTAAGCAGGTCCATGTACTTTAAATATAAAGTTTATTAATTGTTATAAAAAACAAAAACAAAATAGCAGTAAAAGAATGGACTATACTGTGTAGTAAAACATATACAAAAATCTGAAAAAGGATGTTTGTGAAGACATATTCCATTTATGTGACTCGTTGAATAAAAAATTTAAATCTTCAACAAGAGTTTTATGAAGTCTGGTCTTATCACATCTTGAGATATATATGCTTGAAAACTGCTATGAACTTTGCAATCAGGCATTCCTCTGCTAATATCTCAAAACTTGTTGAGTAAATCTATTCAATATTTTATAGAAGCAATCTCATGAATGCTATCATGTATTTCTATAAATCAATGATGAATTTCAGTTTTAGGTGACAAAATAATACTTAACAAATAATAGCTTTCTTATCTAATAATTATTGCAAATTGAAACTTCAAGTTTTCATAGCATTTTAGATTTTACTGTGTTCATCATTATGTTGTAATTACTTACTGTCCACCACAAATAACCCATTTTATATAAATATTCTCTGTTGTCTATTCATGATCTGATCCCATGACTCCCAATTATATCTTGTAAAATACATACCTAATACTTTTAATTAGTTCAGATGCTTCTGTAGATGGTATAAAACCCCGCCAGTTAGAACAGTAAATCTGACCAACATCTTCATTAGGTGTAGGGGTTATGTACGAACTTACATATTCTTCACAGGAAGCTTCTGAGCTGTTAACAAAGAAACAAGAGATGAAAGAAGACAAATAACTTTACACAACTTTTACGCTTTAGCAAATTAGTTATTATATCTCTATAATAATTGGCACAGATAGGGGTAAATCCTTTTTAAGATCTTCATTTAATGTATGATTAATATTTATATTATAAAAGAAGGTAGCACACTATTGTAATATTAACAATAAGATATAATAGTAACAATTTCGAACATTGATTATTACTATTATATATTATTGTTAATATTACAAAAGTGTGCTACCTTGTTTTTTAATATAGGGGTAAATCCTATTTTTCTTTTCTTAGTTGAACAGTAAGATTTTGTAACTCCCCTTTATTCACCCTCTTGAAATAAAATTCTGTATTTGCTCGCATTTATAACCTAGTCAATTTTGAGCTCATCTGATTGTCAGTTCACTTCATTACATCATATGACCTTATTAACTTGACAATCTTTGCAATCTCAATCACTTACTTTTTTCCACTTAAATAATCAAACAATTTCATACTCTTAAAAAAACATTAATCTTGAGGATGAAGTATCTACACTGGTGCCATTTTCTAACATTCACTCATATCAAACAAATGCTATTCTTTTTTTAACAATTCTTCTTAATTCGGTGATCAACTGAAAAAGGGATATTTCAAAGCCACTTTTTCCAAAGTTAAACAGCTTTTGTATAAATATTGTAGTGATTAAAATTTTCAATCAATTTTTTTTTCTTTATGTAAGCAATATTCTTTTGGTACCTACCAGTATTAATGATACAACCTCACCCTCCCTTCCTCAAACCAAAATAATCAACCAAAATTTAAAAATTTAACAGTAACAGATGTAAATAGATAAATAGAATACAAAACTGACACAATGTCATGCACCATTTTTAGCGGCCCCCTGGTTACAGCTTGCCTGTAAAACATAGGGGACTGCTCTTGCTTTTATCCTGTCTGGATGTCACACTCTGTAGAGGCCAACGGTTAGAGATATTAGAATGAAACCTTCACCATTGTGTTCAGCATTATAAAGTAGGTGACCATGTCCAAAAAAAATCAGACCTCTAGGACCACTTCCTGACTGGATTTTGAGGGTCAAAAGTGGTCGCTTCTGATAAAGAGGAAAACAGCAATAGATGTCCCCCCAATATCGACACTTCTGAACACATTTTGTTTATAAAATTGTGCATATTATGGGGCCGATTTGCTTTTGACAATGTCTAAAAGCATTAATTTATCTTGTCATGAAATGATCTTAGTGGAAACTTTTCAGATGTCATGTTGTGACAGTAATTTGAAAACTACTGGAATTAGATGAACTCATTTTTATCTAATAATAAATAGAGACGCATTAGTTTCTTCTTCTTTCTTATAATTTATATATTTCAGATATTGCAGCAGCTTCTTTTTAAACTATTTAAATAGTTACTTTTACAATGGTTATTTAATATATGGATTTAAAAAAAAAAAAAAAAAAATTGTTGAAGGCTTTGAATTATATATGCTATCAGAGTAAAAGAGGTATCTATTTACTTTATATAGTTTATAACTTAACCATTGCATACTATTTCTCTGAGAGAAATAGTATTGAAATAGTATCATACTATTGAGAATCCCTCAGAATTCTGTATGCAAGAAACAAAGAATATAACTTACTATTTTTATATAAGAAATAGATAATCAAAGAATGGAAAAGATTAAATAACGAACAGAAAGGAATTCCATATATTTTCAGGACTGTTCACTTAATCTTATAAAAAAAAGATAGAAATAATATTTGAATTATGTAATAATTAAAGTAATTTGTCACTTACCAATCAATATTACACTGAATTGCACCTGCCCATTCATAAAACTCTTTGTAATTACAGAAGGTGTCATCACTGTCTTTCCAATGTGAAGAATTTATTTTGGGAACTGGGACTGAATATTTGGGAATAGTGTTGGATTTCAAATTGCACTGTCTTACTGAATAGCCTATACTTTGAAAATATGATGCCACTGATGAAGAGCAAATTTTCTCATCTGCATAAAAAATAAATTAAAAAAAACTGTAATGAAACAATAATCTCTCACCTGAAATTAAGAACCCTTTATCATATTATGGTTGAAGCTAAAATTTATTATAATTCTTATTCTCCATATTTTCAGACAGCAAGACCTGGGATCTTAACCTTTCGCACCTTCTGAGTCTGTCATCAGTGGAGTTTGGCTGGCTGACGAGTCCTAAAGAGGATGAAATGGCCGTCCTAGTCTCTCCCTGGTGACACTCAGGGTGCAAAATCCTTTTACTTAGGCTTGTGCCTTCCTTGATTATCATTTGTTGAATTATTTAGGCATGTTAAATTTGTTAATACTTAGAGAACACTTTCTTTCTTTTTTTTTTCTATTTTTTACAACACTAATTTTAGTTAGTAAAACTAGTAATTCTCTAAAATTCCATCTAAACTTTCTGCAGTCATTTATCTGGTGAATTTGACGGATGATAAAGGGTCGGTAGTTGAAAATTTTAAAAATATCATTAGCTTTATATTTCCTGCTTGAGCCAAATTGGAGGCTATATCCTATCTATTATGCCTAACATCCACTGCATGCTCTTATAATGCAAGTGATGTTAACATCTTAAATACTTGAAAGTAGAGAGATGAAATTGATTGTCAGTGGAATTTCAGAGAAATGCTAATTTTTACTAATTAGAATAAAAATTACAGACAGTAGTAATGTCCAGAACAAAATTTCATTTACTGCACAAGTAGCTGCAAAAGAAGATACTGGATCTTTCTTTTAGATTATCCTGTGAGATTCAGAGGACTGCTGCTGCCTAGTAGATCACCACAGCTTCAGTTATGTTATCTTTGAACAGATATGAAGGGACATGGAAATGATTTAAAGGAAATGACTACAGAAGATGTTAAGAATTTAGATGAACAGGTCATGTAGAAAGAATGGACGATGAAAGGGAAACCAAGAAGATCTTGTACAGGAGGATTATTGAAGGAAGACGTACAAGAGGAAGGCCCAGATCTAAATTGGTTAGATGAAGCTAAGAGCGATCTGAGGGCAATGAATATTAAAAGACAGGAAACAGTGCACAAACTTTGTGAAGGAAGCTAAAGTTCTGCAAGGACTGTAACATCATAATAAGAAGATGATGTTAAGAAGATCCAATCTGATAAAGAGTGTACGATAAGAACAAATTCTTAACATGCTGAACTTGATAAGTAAATATAGTGGAAATGTTAATTTCAAACATTCTAATAATTATTAGGAAAAATCATTCATAGTATATGGAAATCAACACAGGCAATAACATGACTGCTGAGCACAAGAAAAGAGAAAAGAAATCATAAAGCAAGGAAATGATATTCATAATATTAACATAATAAATTGTAAAGATATATTGTAAACATTACATTAACATTATTATTATTATGTAGAAGTTTCAAACCTTGGGTTTCCCCAGCTAACACAACATGGCGGATCAAGGACCAAAGCACATATTGCCAAGTGTAAAGACGTGTGCAGGAATGATTAGGGATGTGTGGTTGTGTTCATAAATTTTCTAACTATGCGTGTTGTGTTGAGTATCACTGCCTTCTGGAGTTGTGCATAAGTGTTTTTGTGAAGTCCTAGTGTATTAAGGCTGTGGTGAAATATGTGAGGCACCACACCAGTGGCAGACAGGACGATGGGTACAACATGTACTCGGTCCTGCATCCACTGCTGCTGGAGCTCGTGTGCTAGGTCGGTGTATTTACTGATCTTGTCTGTGTGAGTTTTTTGCATATTCTTGCTGATAGGCACTGCAATATCAATGAGATAGGTCTGTTTGTTGATCTTATCAACAAGTGTGATGTCAGGTCTGTTGTGATGTATGGTTTTGTCTGTGTGGATGGGACGGTTCCAGTACAGTTTATGTGAGGATGACTCTAATACGCTTTGTGATATGTACTTGTAGTACGGGACTGTGTTCTTAATAAGTAAGTGTTTGTGTGCTAGCTGTTGATGAACAATCGACGCTACTTGATTGTGTCGGTAGAGGTAATCTGTTTGGGAGAGAAGGAGATGGCCTGATATTATGTGGTTGATCGTCTCATGCGTAGTGTGGCATTTCCTGCATGTGTTGTCATGTGTGTTTGCGTCGTGTAGGATATGTTTCTTGTAGTTGCATGTGGGGATGACTTGGTCCTATACAGTGATCATGAACCCTTCGGTCTCCCCAAACAGCTCACACTTGTCAGCCATCTGTTCGACGCTTCCATGTCGACATGAGGCTGGCTGAGTTCATGGTGATGTCTGCCATGGAGTTATTATTATTATATCGAAAAAGTTTCAAATCATGGGATTCCCCAGCTAAGACAATATGGCGGGTCAAGGACCAAAGCACATATTGCCAAGTGTATTAAAAAAAAAAAAAATTTGGAAGAATAGTTAGGGATGTGTGCTTGTGTCCATAAATTTCCGAACTATGCGTGTTGTGTTGAGTACTACAGCCTTCTGGAGTTGTGCATAAGTGTTTTTATGAAGTCCTAGTGTGCTGAGGCTGTGATGCAATGTGTGAGGCACCAGACCAGTAGCGGACAGGACGATTATTATTATTATTATTATTTTTATTATCAAAGTGGTGCAATGTATTTAGCTTGAAACAAATGTCCTTCAGATATTTAAAATAGTCAGAATCTTGTACTCAAGAAAAAGTAAACTAAGACAATGCTAACAGAAATTTGAAACAGAAATTAATATCTGCTACAAATGTAAAGAAAAATATAAGAAAATTTTCTGGCACATTTGTTTTTTACAGAAAAGTAAAACTATTATGAGATAAACACTGTTAAACAAGAACGAGGCATAATTATAAAACATTTGCCAATATAATATTTTATGAAATTTTAATATGTCATTAATAAACAAATGAAAACCTCATTTGATTACAAGCAAAGATAATAATTATGTCTTTCTATGGCTCTTACCTTTAGGATGCCAATATATTAAATAACTGAACAAAAGGTCTGATCGATTTGAAAAGCACTTGGCAACTCTGTCGTAACCCTTCTTGCCAGATGTAAAGTAACTTTGAGTAACATCAATTTCTATAACTAAAAAAAAAAAAAATATTCAAACAAAATATTCAAACAAAATAATAATCAAAATATTTCAAACAAAACTTTAATGCTATCTACAACCAATTCTGACATTGAAGTACAAAAAGCAATAAAAAGAGAATATTTTTCTTCCAGTAACAGCAACAAGGTGTGAAGTGAAATCAAAACAGGTAAGGTTAGTTCTGCTGACATAATAAATGGGGATGGGGGAGAGAAACAGTTAACAATAAATTTAATTTATTATTATGGTTATTGAATAATTTTACTGAAGTTAACATTTTTTTTATACTAACTGAAAAGGAGACAAATTTCTTTTCACATAAATAATGGGAACATTTTGAGAATGCCTTTATAAATTAAAGTTTTTTTAATAAGTTGACTTTTAAATGTTTAAGAATTAATTAGAAATAATATATTAAATCAAGCTCTTAAAATCAGTCCGAAGATCAAAATTTATATAAAAAAAATACTGATGACGTTCGTCTTGGGCCATATTGGTCATTAACAAAAATACACATGTCTTAGAACAGGAAGTACAGGGTGTACACTAAGTCTGGTAACACTTTCCCAAAACTTATTACACAGTGACTACAAACAATATCACTTCCATACATGTATTATTTTGAAGGGGAACTCTTTAAAGTTTGTTTTACATCACAAAGATTAGCTGTGGGAACTACATGTGGCTCAGCAGATGTCCACGTTGTAATCCAACTCTTGCGATACCCTTCCCAGCATCCTGGAGATCGCCATCTTTGCTACCAATGCCAACTGCAGGTGAATGACAAAACTATAAGTTTTGGCAGTAAATCAAAAAAAAAAAAATTCAGAGTTCCCCTTCATAATGATACCTGTATGAAAGTGATACCGTTTGTAGTCATTGTGGAATAAATTACGGAAAGGGTTACCGGACTTTTTCTTCTTAAGGAAGGATAAAGTTAAAAGCTCAAATAGGGAACTGGAGGCAAAAACAAAACCATGGAGTTTGCAAAATTACATTATTTGATTTGGCTAAGAAATGTGGAGCAGGAAATACATAAGGAAAGAATACCAAGGAAGCTGTTGCAATGGAGAATGAAGGGAAGAAGAAGAAGACACAAAAGGACAATGAATTAGACTAATGTCTGAACTGGTAAAGGAAATAAATAGTAAGCAGGTCACAATGTGACAAGAGTAGGCAGAATGAAGAGAAGCTGAAGAAAAAAAATGTTATTACCATATTTCTTAGTGTTTTTTCCATTAAAAGTAGACGATTTTCCTTGTAGCCCAAGTTCTTCGTATGTATCCTTATCTATATTTAAGATTAATTGACCTACCAACAGAAAATAAATAAATAAATAAATAACATTTATTCATTAATTTATTATAATAATTTTATAAAAAATACTCTTTAATAAAGGATTATTATTTAATAACTAAAAAATAAACTCTTCCAATATTAAAACAATTATTGCGTTAATTAGGATATTGTAATTTAAAATTCTTAGAATTACAATTGTAATTTACAAAGAAAAAAAATATTATTCACAAAGATAAAAAATTATAAAAAATAATATTTTTTATCTTTGAGAATAATATTTCAAAACATTCTGTGCTACAATCTTCAATCACAGTAACATAAACATATCCAGAATTTTAGCATGTAAGGGTGATCTTAAACATTCAACAACAACAAAAAATTTTGTCTCTGGATTGAGAATGATTACAAAGAAAGCAATTAACTTTCCAAGCAAAAAAAAAGCAGAACCAAATCTTAAGATTTTTTTCCATTTTTGGATGCAATGGGGGTAGGGGCTTACAATCCCTAACAACAATCCCCCAGTACGTGAATGCACAGTGGATCTGCACAGTAACAACAGAATGCTTAATCAGCTATTCAACTGAATACCATAAGAAACCTCTAACTCTTTTTGTAACATTTAACTCCTATTATACTTTATAAAAATGTTACTATACTATATGGTCCTAACATTGTTGTTTTCTTCCCAATCTTGTTTTTAAATTTCAATGATTTGTTAAGTACAAATTTCTAGTAGTTTTCTTTGCAATTAAAATTTTTGAAAGTAAATTTATCAAAACAAAGAATAGTAATACATTAAAAGGTTGAGACCCTTTAAGGCTGGTATAAGTATTATTTGCTGGTATAAGTGGCATCCCAGGACAGATATTTCATCAGCTGAGAACAGTCACCAGTAAACCGTAAGGTCACAATAATGGAAGTGAATAGGAATATAAATGAAAAGCAATGTGATACATCAGCTGAGGAACGTTAATGAAATTGCTATCCTGGGATGTCACTGGACTAAACACTAGGTCTCAACCTTTTAATGTGTTTACATATTTTCTTAGATGCTTTTATTAAATTGCGCAAAGAAAAATTCATTGAAGCTGGCAGCACATGAATTTTCTTTGTTATTTTTAATGTGTATTTTTTCGCTTTGCTTTAAATTTTGGATGTAACACATTGCTTTTCATTAATAATAATAGTTGCCATCATGGGACCGTATAGTTGCTTCACTAAGTAATAAGCATTTGGTGCAAATAATGATTCTTAACTCAAGTATTGCATTGGCTTCTCAAGTAATTTAATGTTAAAAAAGTAATGATTACTGTGGCAAATTCCGTTTTCATATTGAAGAAAGTAATATAATGATGCAAATGCATAAATAGATAATTTTCAAAAGATATTCACTTTAATAAATTAGTTAAAAAACTAAATACTACTTAAATAAATTATACTTCAAAAATAAACAAGAAATCAGACAATATCTTCTCTCACCTGAAGGCAGAAAGGCAACACAATTGTCCAAATCAATCATTCCACCCACAGACAGACCATAAAATTTACCTGGAAAAGAAAACAAAAAACTGAAATTTAAAAGGGTCACAATGCTGTAGATCAGAGGTGTTCAAACTATGGCCCGGCAGGTGATTTTATCCGGCCCTCGAAAGTTTTTGAAAAATGCATATCGAAAATTGAAATGAATGCGAAAATCATATTTGATATAAAAAGGGAAATTTGTAAAAATATTGTAAATAGATTTAGTCATATTTGCTTACTGTCGTTGTATTTGTAATTAATTATAATTTTTTTTTATTCAATGTTGTCTTTTTCAAAATGAATATTTTATAATTTACATATTAATGTGGCCCACCCAGATGGATTACAATCCAATCTGGCCCCTTCGGCAAAAAGTTTGAACTCCTCTGGTATAGATGGTTTCTTTAACTTCTGATAAAGTTTAATGTTGGAAATTTTTCAAGCTGAGTGAATATTAGGAAATGCTAATGAAGAAAGGATTTTTAAGCCAAGTAGAATTTAATAATAATTAATGATTAAAAAAGAAAAATGAAAGACACATTGCTGAAGAAAGAAAAACATGATTTTCAATTGCAAACTGACAAATGACAATGAATGGGAATCATCTAAAATGATTTAGATCTACAAGGAACAAATCAAGGGAGATTCGTTTCCAACAGCTTCAAGGCATTACATTTGCTGAATGACTTCACTGCAAATTTTCTCGGTAAGAAAAAAATTTTAATATTTTTTTCCAAACATCCTTATTTATTTTCAATCAACAAAAGAGCTTTCAAATGTGTTGCACTATCTTTCATGTTTCATGATGATTTTTAAACCATATCTCCTATTATATACATATTCAGGTTGTTTAGTTCATTTTGTTAAATTTTCTAACTGTAGTTTATTCTTAATAATAGTCAAAGATCCAATTACGAAATTGAAGAACTTAAGACTGGAAAATACACAAACAGATTTGGTTTAAACTAGGATGACCAGACGTCCCGATTTTGGCGGGACTGTCCCGATTTTTAACAATTTGTCCCACGTCCCGCGGCATTTTAAAAAAGTCCCGATTTTTTTTTGGTTCCGGAATTCCTTGTTTTGTTTGATTGTCGAACTGGAGATTCCTTTTTTTTTGGTTGTTGAACCTGGAGATTCCGTGTTTTTTTGATTGTTTAACCTGGAGATTCGGTTTTTTTTTTGGTTGTTGAACCTGGAGATTTCGTGTTTTTTTTTTGGTTGTTGAACCTGGAGATTCCGTTTTTTTTTTTTCTTTCCGGTACCCCCCCCGTTCAATGTAAAAATCTGGTCACCCTATTTAAACTGAATGTTTGATAGTTAAATGTTATTAAACTTATGAATTCTTCATGATGGCAAAGAAGAAACAAAAATTTATTACTGTTTTATAAATTTATTATATATAAATTTCTCTGCTTCTTTGCTTATGCTTTTAACAGTAAACAATTATACACCATTTCTTTAAATAAGTTCTTACCATTCTATTATGTTTAAATTAATAAGAAATCTAAAAGGCATACTTTGACATTAGAAATATGAAATCAACAGCAACATAACATTCGCATGAAATTTAATATGTTCTTATAAGCTTATTAAAAGATTTGATGCAAATGTTATGTTGCTGTTGCTACTGATTTCATATTTCGAATGGCAAAGAAAAGACCCAGTTTCATTGTATTAAAATCTTAATTGTATTACCTCTTTTGACAAATGCTTCTATAAATTCTTTGGAAATGAAAACACTTAATGGAAGTTTGTCTACCAAGTAATATTCATAATCTTCAGTTGGCCAATTAATTTCTTTTGGTAAACGAAGAGTATTTGGGATGACAACATTAACCTGAAAATAAAAAATATGGTGCTTCTTAAAATTAAACACTATTAGAACCAAAATGTTAGTAATCGTATTTAGTGTGGCATTATTTAAAAAGTAATGTCCCTAGAGCTAAATACATGATTTGCCCCATCTTTATTTTTAGCACTATATAAATGACCAACTCATTATGTGAAACAATTCTCAAATAATTCATAATAATTTATAATGTTGCAAATCAATTTAAATAATTGAAATGTAATGAAACAGTTGAACAATTTTTAATGTGCTGAAATATTCACATTAAAAAATATTAATATTAAACTATCAATTTTTTAGCAAAAATTTCTATAAGCTATAATTTATCAAATATTTTGGTCTTATAAAGGGATGAAGTATTGTATTTTGACATCAGTGTTTGCAATTGTCATCTCTAATTCTCCTGTAGTCCTGAAGTAATATTTTTCATTGTTCTATATTGTTCCCTGTACATATATATACACAGTATGTATAATGTATAGACAGGATGTTGCAAAATTCGTGTGTAATATTCAAACCACGTGTAGGGGCATGGCTAAGGATCAATATATTCCTAATGAACCCATGTCTGGAAATGCCCCATTAAGGCACTAGGTGGTCCTAAAGTGAGCCTTTTTGAGAGAACATATCCTTTGCTACACCATAAAAAATGTTTTGCAGGCGAGCCCACACATTGATCTGGTGGTGCTATTTTTGTTTGTTTCAATTTTATTTGGTGTTATGCAGTATTTGGGTAATTATTTATAATAAAATAAAAAGTAACTCACCTGCAAAACATTTCTTATGGTGTAGCGAAGGATATGTTCTCTCAGAAAAGCTCACTTTAAGACCACCTAGCGCCGTCATGGGGGCGTTTCCGGACATGGGTTCATTAGGAATATATTGACCCTTAGCCATGCCCCTACACGTGGTTTGAATATTACACACGAATTTTGCAACAGCCTGTATATATATTCTCATTAGAAGGTTATTAAACTCACCTTTCTTAAACCATTAAGATTTGCTTGGAACTTTGCTTTCATACCATTAACGAACACATAAAAAATGTTTTCAGAAATCTTCAAAATTCAGACTGACTTATATTGTATTGATAGTGTAAAAGTGATAGCATTTCTGAGAAGGTAATTGCAGATACACTGATAAGTTTCTAGATTTGGAATTTTGAGTTAGAGATGAAGTAGAATTATGAGTGAATTTAGTTAAAAGTGATGTTGAAAATGTCCAAGTGGTTGTTACACTGTGACTATCTCTAATAGCAGAATATTACTTAACTGATATCTCCTTATCTCATAAGAAGCTGTGAAGTCAATTAATGTTAGTCTTACCATACGTCCCGGTGTCCTGTCCTGTAGTAAATTTGTCCCGACTGATACTAAAATGTTCCGGAATGTGCTGGTTATGTATCAAATACTTAAATTGTAAGAAGAAAAACTAAAAAATGTTGAAATCGGCAAGGAGTCCTAAGCCTGCCATGCACAACTCAGATACAAACAACGAACATACTCATGTCATAGCTCAATCTAAGCCTAGTGTGTGTGTCTTTACCAGAGGTCCAGCAGGTGTATGATGCATTCAAATGCGAAATATGAGTGGTCAAACTAAGAGACCAGTAAAAAATAATGAAAATTGTAAATTCTTTGTTATGCTTAATTTAAATAAATTTTTGATTTAGGGGCTACTATTATTTCTCTTTTGTAACTGCATAAGGCCGCTTGCACATTATACGATTTTACCCGTACGGGAAAAACCCGTATGGGCAAATTCTTTTAGTCGACTATAGACTAGTACTAGCCCTTTCACATTGCACGATTTCAACAAGGGCACGATTTTTAGTCGTGTTGCAGCCGTCCAGTGCCACTGCAGCCACGATTTTAATCGTACGGGAGTAGCCTGGGGGCGTTATTTGGTATAGCCAGGGGACGTAGACACTTTGTTTCAGGTTGTGTATTTGGTTGCTTCTTACTTACTTACTTAATAAAAAAAAATAAAACCCAAAACACTGAAATTGCTGATTGTTAATAGCGCTTTATTATTTTACCTCCTACTACACTATATCCTTACTATCTGATTTCCATCCAAAATTTCATAACCTTTTTTTTTTAGTTCTTCCGCGTAAATATTTTGTGCATCATTTTATCTTTCATGTTTGTTTTTGTAGTGTACTTCAGTAAAAAAAAACATCCTGAACAGATTTGGATGTTTCAATTTTTTTTTTTTTTTTAACTTATTTTTTTTCCCATATTTCTTATTTTCTGAATTTTAGTTTTATATTGAGTAAAAGTTTGAGGGAAATTATTCATTGAATTAAATTTTAAATTCGTTTGTACTTCAGTAAAAAAAAAATCCTGAAATTTGGATGGTTCAAATTTTTATAGAAAGACAGCAATAAAAGCTTACAAATGTATTATTACGCTTGAATGGCATATTAATGAAAACAGCAATAATAACTAATCTTTTTGAACGGTACATTGTGAAACCGCACGGGCGAAATCGTGTGGAAATCGTGTTAATGTGCAAGGGACCACGATTTAAAACCGTGCGGGTTTTTCCCGTACGGGTGAAATCATATAATGTGCAAGCGGCCTAAAGGTTTAAAGAAAAACAGGTTCTACAAGTTCTTCATACAAGTACCTATGATACCTGTAATGAGAAGGTTGTACTGGTTTGAGCATAAAAAATTATGGTAAGCCTAATTAATATCCACTGTGTTCTAAATTCCTTCTAAACTATTTTAGAGTCTGGGGAAGATCTTTATAGAAGCTTTATTTTAATGTTATCCAAAGACTTCGGAAATGCACAAATTAAGTGTTCAAAATATATTATTTGCCTGTGTCTGCTTTGATAAAACAGAATTATCATCTCATATATAAAAGGGATTCTTGTCTATTTCATCTGCATAAGGTTGTATTTCACTGGAACTGAGCAGTCATTGAGAACCACAGGTAGACATTTCAGATCTGCACATTACCATAATCTTTGTTGCTGCCGATTTCCAGAATACGTGAGAATTGGAACTACTTGCACTCTGGTTCTCTCTTATTTAAATGATGCCTCCAATCAAATCAAATGTATTCATGTTGTAAAAGAGTGCTATTTCCCCTGATCTTGAGCTCCACCAGGGACATAATTAAGGCTTTTGCTGCCCTGAGTGAGAAATCAATATTCTGCTGCAAGGTCTGAGGGTTTTAAATGCCAAACAAAAAAAAGAGAGACCATATTTTGCAGCCTATCATGTAAGGTGACCAATCATCGTCCTTTAGGGAGGACAGTCCTCCTTTTGTAAGTTCTGTCCTCCCTCGAAAAGTGTCCTCCTACTTGTCCTGCTTTTTCGATATTTGAAGAATTATCTGTAAATCTATTGCGATTAATGCAATTATGCAACAAAAAATATTCATTCAATGGAAAAAAAATACTCATTTAAATAATAATTAATAGGCATGTAAGCATAATTACAATATAAAATGTTACAAATGTTTTTATTATGCATTTATCATTTAAAGTGCATTATTGTTGCAATGAATATTATAAAATAAAAAAAAATAAAAATTTTCTTCAATTTACTTGTTCGTTGTAAAAACGTTGGTCACCTTACTATCATGTGACTTCATCTTGTAAATTTAAGAAATTCCCATTACTTGGTCTCTCAAGCTTTCCAATTGCTCATCATCTCTAATTCCACAGTGATATTATCAAAGCAATCGCTCAGCAGTAGTGAACCCAACCCTAAATGATACGTCTCCCTTTTTCTTTTTATTAACATAGTATATGAATAACAATATTAAATAGCCTTTATTTATAAGTAGTAGGGTGTCCCTTATATGGGTGAAAAATTTTTTTTTTTAAATATAGAAACGCATAGCTCTTAATTCTTTTCTATATACATAGACTAACTCAAGTACAAAATTTTATCTTCCTATGTTAATATTAACCTGTGCCGACAGGGCTTTAAAGTTTATGAGAATCTGTGTTTATCATGCTTTCTGTCATTGAACTAGATTAATTGAAATATTTTTATTTTTTAAGAATATAAAATAAAACATCAAGTTTAAAGTTAATGTAAGGTATTTATTAATAATAAAAAAAAGAAAATTAAAAAATTATCATGCAGGATATTTCCTTTTGAGGGTATCTTTTTTGCAATCTGGAAACAAATATCTACGCTGTTCTTCTTCTGCAGTTATTAGGCTATGAAAATCTTGCATAAGTTTGATGGCTCTTTCAGCTGTGTCATTGACAGCTCTTAAAGAAAGAACCTTCTTTTTTGCCTCCTTCTTGCCATGTAGAAACATGTGTCTGGAGGAATTCTTGATCAATTTTCTACAGAGAAACAAATTAGTACTCTTGACGGACAGGAAATCATTTAATGATTTATCTGCAAGAATAAAATAAAGACATACTTTCAGTTTGAAATCTATCATGTAAAAACAATGTAAGAAATGATGTAAGTATTCTCACTAACCACATAAATAATTAGGTGGATGGATTCCATCTTCTGATGGAACGTATCTCTTTCCATAAACATATAAACTCTCTCGTTGTAAATTTACTACTATCATTTCTTTAACTTTTTCTTCAACTTCGTCATCAAACAGTGATAAAATGGCAATTTCTTCAGACAAGTACCACAGATGTTGGCTGAACTTGTTCAGAGCCGCTTGAGAGATCGACTTGTTCGTTGTTTCGTACTCTTTTAGCATTTTTAAAAAGCGCAAATCTTGATTTGACGCCTTCACTACAACAATGCATTGAAGCCAGGGTTTTACATACATAATCACGATAAACAACAAACATTTTGCAGTGCTCGTTTATCTTTGGTGCTCATTTTGTCCTGGGATTGCAGCAAACATATTTTTAAAGAGTAAATAGCTCTCGCCATCCATCTTGCCTGGTGCAATGCTCCTGGAGGTCTAATTTTAAATTTTCTCCTATCGTCTCCTCCTAATAAAATAATAGGTAATTCGATGAGTTCCCTGTAATCGTCACGAATAAAAGATTTTTTCAAATCTTCATTGTAGAAAGTTAATAATCCTTCAATCATTGTATCAGAAAAAAATAAATGTTTTTTAACAAAGTCGTTGTAGGTTTCAGCAGCTGTAGGATTCACATTTTTCCAGTTGTCTCGAAACTTATTGAATAGTGGAATATCAGGGCTATTAGTGATTTGGTGAATGTTTGTTTCAAAAACACGTTTTAAGACCAGTTCATACACATGATGCCGGCAAGCAAATAGAAGCAATTCTCTCCCTAGTTTTTGTTCCAGACGTACACAAGCTCCGTTTAAACGCCCCATGTTAGATGCCGTTGTATCACAGCACATTATTTGTACCTTGTCGTCGAGGTTCCAATCAAAAAGAGCATTTGCCAAAACTTTAGCTTGTTGTTGGCCAGAAGAACTCTCCAGTCTTGGTACTGCAAGAAGTTGTTGTTTCTCTGTGAATGAAATAAGGATTGGCAAGCGCTCTTCTTTTGGACTTCTTACGTCCAATCTGGGAAATAATTTTCCATCCCAGTGAAGGGTAACTATTTCAGGTATATTGTTTTGAAAATCTGATTTTATCAATTCCGCTCTATCTTTTCTACTCTGTGTGTGAATACGTTGAATAGAAGATTTGTTGATTGGGAAATCATCACAGTTAAGACCTAGTGCTTCGACTGCAGCCTGAAGTATAGAAACAGAATCCCTTATGCTTAATTGACATCTATCTAATGCTGCAACTAACTTCGGCGTGATAAAGTCTTTCCTTCATCTTTTTGTTATAGTTCCAGAATTGATGGGTTGAGATGTCGATGGCAAAGGTTCCTCCAGGCTTTCATCAGAGCTAGTAGGTTGATCCTGTTGTTCTTGAGGATGTAAAGAGTCTTGCACAGTATGGGATGTCGACGAACTCACAGAACACATTTGCTCGAGCCTTTTTTCCTCTTTTAGCTTTCTCTGTCTTACTCGTTCTTCTTTCTCCCCTAACTTTTTGTCTGCACCCGCTAAACAACCTGGTCGTCCTGGTTCTCTTTGACGTTGTAAAAATATTTTGTCTCCCTCTATTTTCATTTGTTCCAAAGCATCAGCGTGTGCTGTCGAATAAATTATCTAAATTATTTTGAAAATCCTTCTCACATTGTTATAAAAGTCTTGTTTTTTTTTTTACTTTTTTTGCAACTCTCTCCAAGCTTGATAAAGGTTCACAAGTTTTTTCACACAGTTAGGTATAGCTCTAGTAGGTATTCCAGCTTTTTCTCAGAATATAATACACTCTCGAACAACAAGATTTGCGCTTTCACTGATAGTCAATTTAACTTCGCGAATATTAAAAAATAGAACTGCAAGAACTTGGCGATGAGACGATAACTTTGCACCTGTTATTTGATGATTAATGTCACCAACCAAGAAAATACGTTTTTTATTGCTTCGTAATTCAAGCACCATATTTTTAATGCAAAACAATACGTGTAAATTACTCGACAATCCAACAGCGAATAACAAAGCCGCGAGCGCGCGCTGCTCCTCGCGCGCAAGGTATATGAACGTGCTTCGATGCATATCGGCACGGGTTGCCGTTATCCAAATAAGCTGAAAATTTATTTCCTAGTGTTTTAGAGGCTAAAGAAAAAAACTAGAACCTATGCGTTAATAAATAAAAACTTTGAAAAATAAGGGACACCCTAATAAGTAGTTCCCATTTTACATTTATATATGAAATCACTCATTTTCATTGAAAAATTCATTTTAAAAACATCCAGTTTTATTATATTTTTCAACAATTTAAGGAAATAGCTAGGGTTTTGGTATAACCAGGATAAAAGACAGGGACTTTGTGAACCCACATTTGTTGCCCAAATCTTGAATGTCATTGTGATGGTTTCAGAGACAGTTTTTTTTTTGACAGTTTTGGTGTCTTTCCACCCACCCTGTCAATTAATGTAGAATCTAATTGTTGAGGGTTAGTATGAATAAAAAAAAAAGTTCATGAATATACAAGTTCAAATCTGAATATTTAAATAATAGTAACAGTTTGAATTTTAAGAAAAAAGATCAATAATTATGGAGTAACAAAATAATATAAAATATCAAGAAAAGCAAATGCAAAAGCAGTTGTTTCATGAATTGAAAAGAGTTTTCTACACTTATGAAGCTTCTCAAGTATATTTAATATAATTTGAAATATCAAATACCTATACCACAATCTTCTGTAAAAATTAAACACTCCTTTATTTTCTGTCTATATTTCATCTTTCTGTGCTCAAGACTTCTTCAGGACATTAATGGAGGAGAAGAAATTCTATTCTTCCTCCTCTAAATTCGTTATGAATACATTTTGAAAAAAAAAAAATATAAAAAACACAAATAATGATTCATTAGATAACCTCTATTGCAAATAATTAGATATTTTTTAATTGTTTAATGTTATCTAATTATTTGTAATAGATGAATCATTATTTAGGACAAATGATATCTAGTTATTTGTAATAGAGGATATTTAATGGTTGATTTAAAATAAATCAAAAGTATTGTAATAGATGATATCTAATGAATCATTATTTGTGTTTATTGTTATTTTTCAAAATATATTCATAACGAATGTAGAGAAAGAATAGAATTTCTTATCCTCCATTAATGTCCTGAAGAAGTCTTTCACACAGAAAGATGAAATATAGATGGAAAATAAAGGAGTGTTTAATCTTCTAAAGTATTCTGCATCAAGGCTCATTTTGTATTCTTCAAATCAGAAAAATTTCTGAGATTTCTTTAATTTTTTGTATTCTTTTGTTATTTTAACAGTGTTTAAAGTAGGATTTTCATAAACATCACCTGCATTGCATACCAAACATGTGTAGCTACAGTACGAAGCATTAAACTATATCAGTACTATCCTAATGATTCTTTTCTTAAAATCAACTTAGCTACTCAGAGAATCAGACATATGATGATAAAAACTTTTTTTTTTACTCGATGTCCCCAAGAATTAACTTCTTTAGGTTATACGCTATTATGAAGAATCATCTTGCACATTTTTAAAAATTTCTATGTAATTTATGCCTGGTCATAGATAGAATGATTTTCACAATCTCTAACTTAAGTAGGAAGTGTTTATTTTCTCCATAACTAGGCATAAAATAGTTATTTACTCGAGACATTATATAAATATAAATGTGATTACTTTACACTTATTTTATTTATTTGATGAATAAGCAGTTATTCAGATATCGTAAAGAATTTACATCTATTTATATCATGTCAACATGATTGAAAATTCTAAAGAAAAATTCACCGACGAAAGTTTTCAAGTTTGTTTATTTATTTTTTAATTTAAAAAAAAACCAAACAAACAACTGATTTTCGTAAATTAGAACACGGTCTATATATTAAATTAATTTATTTATATTGAAATCTTGATTAATAAATTAACACAGTATTTTTAATTGATAATGAACACTGAATACACAAGCAAGAGGAGTAAGAACGCAAGTATCAATCAGACAATATTTTACAACCTGCACATTATAAATATCTATAAAAATGTATTTCTAACAGAACACTTTTCTTCCAATGTACTGTTTCCTACTGACAAGCAAAAAACAAAACAGTTTCATTCAAATAGTAATGACTAAAAGGATAAAGAAAGGTAATACTGATATCTTAGCATATTCAGGAAACAAGAACCACAATGGAAGGGTTAGCCTGAAATAAGACTGCTCGAATGATTTTCTAGTTGTTAAAACAATTAATGAACTTGCACCAACATTGTCTTTTGAAGTCACAATGTCGAAAAGATTTAAGCAGCTAGTGTTATCAAGAGAATGGGATTTTTTATTTTTGCAAGGAACCTAATGACGAATGTCTCACTCATTGCTAATTAACACAGTAAGCTTATCCAATGTTTCCAATATGTTAGTTGGAACTCTCAAAAGTGAGCTAATTATCTAATGATTTTTGGATGGGTCTACAATATAGGGCGAGTCAAAAGTCCCAGGACACTCTCGAATTTCAGAAACAGAAGGGAAAATGAAATATCTGAGTACCTCAGCAAAGAATGGGTGAGGGGCCCATTTTAGGATATTTCCAGAACATGGCCGCCAATCTTGAAAGCAAGTCAAAATTTTCAAATGGGATCAGGGCTTATTTCAAACAAGAAAAACCCTAGAAATTCAATGGTTCTGTCACTTTTTGTGTAACATTATTCATTTTAATTTTATGAGTGTTCAAAGTTAGAAATTTGTCTGCCTGTAGCACAAAGCGGAGTGACGTAATTAATAGCCAAATTTTGTCAGAAAGGTACAGTTGGTCGACCAAGGTCAGTCACCGATATGGAAAACTCAACTACAGTGTTAGCGTCTGTCCTGAAAGTTCTCAGTGAAGCCGAAGCCTGTGACGGGATTTCTCCAGATATGTTGTCGTGGATCCCTGCTGTCTGGCAGCTATGCCTCATGTCGTGTGTTCAGCAAGAAGGAAAATAAATTAAACACATTTTGTAGGCACATAATGTGCATTTTCATGGGATTTCTGCTGTGGTAATGGTCATGAATTTCTAACTTTTAACACTCAAAAAATTAAAATGAAAGATTACATAAAAACTAATTGTACCATTGGATTTCTGGAGGATTTCTTGTTTGAAATGATGTCATACGACCCTGTTTCCATTTGAAAATTTTGACTTGCTTTCAAGATGGTGGTCATGTTCCGGAAATATCCTAAAATGTAGGACCCTCACCCATTCTTTGGGGGGTACTCAGATATTTCATTTCCCTTAGAATGTCTCCTATATACAAGGGTGTCCTGGGACTTTTGACTCACCCTGTACAATTCTACACTGTTTAATATTGAAAGAACAATAAGAATAACAACATCTTATCGATGCCAAAATATTTATGGTATTTGTTTGCTTAATCATAAATCACGTCCAAGTACTTGATAAAGGTTCTATAGTGGCAAAAGCCCAAGCTCCACAATTTTAAAAATATTTTTTTTAGGGCTGTCCCCTGACAGATATGACACAAATTTCTTGTAACAGAGACATTGATCTGTCTGCAAAAAAAGGCAAAATGATGCAAAATTATTTAGAAACAGAAGATAGTGAATTGACTGATATGGTCGGAAAGACAGCCAGACGTGACTTCTAATAGTCTGTATGAAATGTGTAAAATCAGTGTCAGCTTTCTTTCTCAACACACTGCAAGTTACAGTTAACTTTTATGGAAAATCCTTGCCTTTGGTCCTTCTTAAAACTAATGACACTGGTTTCACAGAGTTAGATGTCTTCAGCTGTTGGTTTCATACAGTATAAGATTGTATAGGATTCCTATTTTTTTTTTTTTTTTTAAATATCTGATATTTACGTTGTATTTACTGTAAGGATACCATTGTAAGATGCTTATTTTTGGTCAAAGGGTTCATTAACAATTGTCCTCTTATAAACATACAATTTGCTGTATTTTTTTTTTCACGTCAGAAATCAATTTACATCCAACTATTTTTTGGACATCTTAATTTTGATGAGTTTATTCTTGTGCCATTCTGTCACAGCAGCACTACATTTTCCAGGCTGTTAATTAATAAACAAATTAATAAAAAGAAAATACTTTCAATGTTTTTTTATTTATATTTGCAGGGATACTGAAAACTAAAAGATATTCAGTCTCATAAAATCTTTAATATTACAGTGATTAAACTGGTTCTTCTTGGAGCTCTTTTTTTTAATGTAATTACTTATCTTTCATTCACTTAAATCACAGAAAAGGATTATGATTTCCAAGATAAGGATTAAGCTTTACTAATTTCACAAAGTGGTCTGAAGCTCTTGCTGAATCAATTAAGTTTTAAATACTGTTGACACAATCCTTCCATTCTTATTTTCCTATACACAGTAAGAGTTAAAATTGTCTTTTATTAAAAAATAACAATAATAAAAATAATAATTGTAAAATTCAATATTTTACTACGCAATGAAAAACGTGTAATACGCAATTTACTATAAATTACTAGTTTAAGGCTGATGTCACACTATTGAGTTTCTGCGCCGCATTTAAAATGCTCTGGATTGAAGGGATAATAATAACACATGCTTTTCAATGAGAGGTATCACATGTGTGTGGTTTTTGCCACATCCACCGGATGCTGTCGCCCCTTGTGATGTGATGTGATGTGACGGAATGAATGCACAACCAGATGAACGTGAAAACACATGTAGTTGAGTGCACCGTGTCAGGCTTTGCAGTTTAACCGCAGCGTATTCTAGTTTCTCAATTGTTCACATGTCCAATTTTTTTTTACAGCTTTTCAACACTCAAATCTAATTTCTGACGTAAAAAATGTTTGATATGGATACATTTATTGCTAGCATTCATGAGAGGCCAGGAATGGGGTCGAAAGAGTATTTTGATAAAAATTGTCGTGATAGATCATGGAAGGAAATAGGCAAAATCATATACAAGAATCGGCTGGAGTTCGGCGTATCAAGAGTGATGATAAAAAATTGTCATTTTATTTACTTTTATGTTCACCTGTAAACACATATATATATAAATCATCAATTTTTAGCAATAAATTAAGAAAATGAAAATAGGAGAATGTTGTACATTAGAAATTTAGACATCACAAAAAATCTAGAAATCAAGCACAAACAATCTTTAATTTCGACAAACCACACTACAAACAACTCTCCACATTGATTACTTGAGGAAAACTTCCAATTTCTTGTCCCACTGTCCATTTTGACAGGAATAGTGGACTCGTAGATGTGGTCCAGTCAAAGTGCATCCCTCATAGCTGCAACGGCAGAAACGCATTGTGATACATCAGCCTAATGTTTTTTGCTTTTAGACTATCAACTTTTTTTTTTTTTATCGTGTCTTTTAATTTAAAAACTTTACAATATTAGATTTAATGTAATGTATCGTGTGGATGATTTTAAATAAAAACAAATCAATCTTGTTAATCCCACTAAATCTATAATTTCAATGATAAATCACTTTAAAATGAAATGCTGAACAAATTATATGGTTCATTAGTGATTCAGTCATTATTTCTTTCAGAAGGATTCAATTTTTTTGTCAAGCATTTATACTAAATATCCTATCGGTCCAAATAGAGATGGCTGCCAGTATCAGAGGGTTGGATTTTTTTTAGGCATCAGGTATTGGGAGGAAAAAAAAAATAATAATTGGGCATAGGAAAGAAGGAAATATGGATAACAAATTTAAATTGACATATTTATAATACACTTAATCTTTATTCATCTGGAGTGAAGAGTAAAAGGAGGGAAGATTTTTATCATTTTTTTCTTCTTCTAAAGACCCATTACCAAAGAATACATTAATTATAAGAAATTAGATGTGGTCTTCACCATCCCAAGACATGTAGCATTGCCTTTACTTCTCTGGATATCTGTCAGGACATGCACGTTTACAAAGAGCAGGTAGTACCCAGTAATTACTGTTCTTCATTTTTTTTTTTCAATTGAAACCAAAATTTATCAAGAACAATGCATTTTAAAACTGAAATTTATAAAATTCCAGTATTTAGAGGGCTTTTAATCTACAAATATAAGTCGATTTATGAAAAACATTACATTATAGTTTTGATTATTTACGTCCTTCGAATGTTTTGTTTACCTAAAAAGAATCTGAATGAATTCCTATGGACACTTACCTGATCGTATCGGACAAAGAACTCAATCTAGAAGATCTCCTAGTAATTATGTTTGCCAAAAGATACCAAATTCTAAATGCTGTATCAGTTTAGAAGAATTAGCTTGGACTATCCCTTGACAGAAGAGTGATATTCGATTTGAAAGTTGGGACTAAGCACATTTAGAAATAGCATATATAGTTAATTAAGAAATTGCTATATGTTATCGAGAACCCTTGACCGGTTCACTTCGTCAGGCAATTTAAAATGCAATTAAAAATAAGACAAAAGGAAACAAAGTTAGAGACTTATAGTCGCTAGCATGAGACTGAGAAATCCCATTGCTTTCTTGTAGGGGATGGGGTGGGGTGGCATGGTAAAGATCGACGATCAGCAAGGGTGTGAATCCGAAGATTGTACCAGATGGAAAATTTGTTTCCTTTTGTCTTGTTTTTAATTGTCATTTTAAATTGCCTGACGAAGGGAACCGGTCATGGGTTCCCAATAACATGTTACAATTTCTTAATTAATTATACACATCATTGCTAAGTGTGCTTAGTCTCCTTCTTTCATAATTAGCTTGGACCTTTGTAATGAGAAACTATCTATGAATATAATAAAATGAAGACAATTGATAATTTTCTTGAAAACCTTTCCGTTCATTGAAAAGCAGTAAAACAAAATATCCCATGAGAATTCTATGATTCAAAGATGGGGAAAAAAAAGGGTAGACATTATCAATCCTTTTTGATAATTTCTAAATAAAATCAGAATCGTCTTGAAGAAAAAGACTATGTAAAGAAAACAATGACCTCTAAAAATTAAAGAGAAATCTATTCTGCCAGAAATAAAGGCACTACTTTTATTGTGTATTTTACGAATTGACCGATTGATAAATGAATAATGCATTTAATAACAGCTGTAGTTAGTTATTTAAAAAAAAAGATAGCTTAAAGGCAATTTAAAAATAGATACGGTGCACAGAATAAGCTATTCAAGTTAAGGAATATAAAAGGATTCGAAGTGCTTGTGGACTATCTCAAGGATTTGAAAATAGAAATAGTTATGCAATAAAACAGCTTCCTGAAGAATTGAGATCTATAATATAGTGACTTCAATACACCATCAATTTTCAGTAAAGCTTTCAAATACTTTTCATTTCAATTGTTTCAGCATTAGATGATTTGGTTTATGTTTAGTTACCCTAAGTAAATGAGGTAGAAATGATAAAAATGATTTTGGGTTTTGTGGAGCAACAAAGACTTTATAAATACAGTGGAGCACCGTTTATACATTTCTCGTTTATACGTTTTTATCATTTATATGTTTTTTTAAATAGTCCCAGCAAAATCCAATGCATATTAACGTTAATAATTTCATTTATACGTTTTCCTGAAATCACAAATTTCATTTATACGTTTTTTTCAAGAACTCAAGAAGAGAGATAATGTGCATTTCAACCTCAGATTCCCACCTGCCGATTGTCCCAGTCTTAGAAAAGGCACGTAGTATTAGAAAATTGCACTGAAAAACCTCTGCCAAGTTTTTAACAAGCTTTGGCAGGTTTTAACACCATGCAAGAATACCTCATTAGCAGTGATTTAAATGATAAAAGTTGCGATGGCACTTTTAACTGTTCACAATGAACTTTTCTCTGTGCATTCCAAAAAAGCCCTACAACTAAAATAACAAAATATTTTGTAAATGTTGAATGAATATATGAATATATGATTATATGAATAGTAGTACTAGTTATACATTAAATCCGGAATAAAAAGTTTTGTATTACATACTTCTTGTATTTCATTTTCATGTAATATTTTAATTTACCTCTGACTTTTTATTGTTGGTTATTATGAAATTGTTAATAACTTTTGTGAACTCCGTTTATACGTTTTTTCATTTATATGTTTTTTTTACCTCAGTCCTTTGAAAACGCATAAACGGTGCTCCACTGTAGAAATATCTTCATTCTTTGGCATTGCCTATCCTTGTAAGACCAAAAAACTAATATAAAGATCAAAGTTCATCATCAACAACTGTAACAATCAGTAACAGCAACACTGAATTTGCCAAGAATATGAAAAAAGAAAAAAAAATTCTTATTTTTGATGAATTCTATTTTTTATATTTATACATAGTTTTGTTAACCAATCTAACTGCAAAGCTTAAAGCAATTTCCTGGAAAAATTTAAGTAAGTTAATCAAAGCAAGTGTTCTGTAGCAAAAAATAATTTATTATAGAATAGGCGAGTTAGTACCTAACAATGATATATATTAGTTTACAGTTGATTTTTTTTTCCCTCTTTTAATTAAACATATATTTTCAAAGGATGAGGTCATAACTGTATCAAAACTAAGACAGTAGGTTTTCCAACAAACATTAATGTCTTTTCATAAACTAATTGCTAGAATACATATTTGGTAAAAGTGCTGAACAGCTTCGTTTAACAGTAATAATAATAAAAATCTTAAAGAGAACATTAGAATTATTTTTTTTTTACAAGCTCTGTTAATAAAATAAAATAATACTTTATTTATTAACTATGCTTATTAAATTTTCAAGTATTTTTTTATTTTTAGTGAAGGAAAAAAAAATCTTATAAAATGCATTACAAGAAAAACAAAATAAATTACATTGTTTAAAACTATACTAAAGCCAAAATAATTAATGGCTAGATTCAAGCTTTTTTTTTACAAAAACTAAAGGACAGAACTAAAGCAAAGACTAATTTTAACTATTACAATTAGTTTTGGTTAGAACGTATTTACAAGAGAGAATTTTCAAGCACTACATTCTTCTTCTTTTGTCCAAAAGTTTTACAGATCAGTTAATGATTCTACTCCTTAAAAATAACCTAGCTAGTAGTATTTTATTTTTTTAATACATTGTAAATAAACAATTAAAAGATATTAAGGGCAAATTTAGTTATAGCATATTTTAATTTTCTAGAAAGAAAATATTTCTAATGAGTTCCCGTATAAAGCTTTATCTTTTTCTCCCTCAGGAAGATGGTCAGAGGAAACTTCATATTTTCGATATAAATGCTTTGATAAGGGGTGAAATTTAGAATATAAAGAGTCACTATCTTCAATGACTAAATTTGAACTTTCGAGTGAATGAATATAAATCCGAAAATGGTCTGTTTCTGATTATATCTTTCTTGATAGCATCTTAAATGATAATTAGTCAACAAAAGCATTGCAGAATTTTAAATGTTACGTCAATTATTTAATCATAGAAAATTTTAAAATATTTTTTTAAATGATAAACAATATATATTTGTGATTTTTGTTTTTGTTTTTTAATTTCTTATCACTTTTACAGAAATTTTAAAATGACGTACATATGGGAACTATATTTATAGACTACAAATATTTTCTTTTAGGGCTCAAGTTCAATTCCACTAAACAGAATTCTAACAATGCTTGCATTAGTTTACAATCTCCGAAGTCACAAATAACATTCCAAATGAAAGGAACTGCAAAAGAATTACAAAATTTTTAACCAAATTTTTCTTTAATTCAGAAAGGCAAAAAACACCAACAAACTGAATCTGAATAATCAGAAGCATTAATTTTTATAAAAGATCATCATTAATTCTTAAATCTAAATTCATTTTTTGCACTTGTACTTTAATATCCCGTAATGCTGCTTTGTAAATGCCTGCTGCATCAAACAACCAAATTCTTCGTAAGTCACTTTCTTGGTTGATTAGAAGTTGAATGCCAGCAGCAGTTAAGCTTTCCACATACATGAAGTGTAAGTACTTCAGTTTTTTCAGGGGGTTAATCTGCAAAATTTCAGTCAGAATGGTATCGGTCAAACAGCTACAACAGCTCAAATATAAATACTGTAAGTTCAAACAATTGGATAACAGCATTCTAATACTTGACGTAGTCAATGTTGTCAATGACGTGGCATGAAAGACAAGATCTTCAAGATTGGAGAAGGGAGTTCTTCTTGGTGTTAAATTTTCTTCAATTTCCTCTACAATACTACAATCCAAACATTTCAGAAACGGACAAAGCTCATCTATCACAGCAAGATTGATTTTTTTTAAACTTAATGATAATTTGTTAAGATTTGTTCCAATCTGTCTTAAAAAGGGCAAAACGCCTCCATGAAAAGTTGTTGGACTTGAGTAGGTTATCACTGAAACAATGACTAGATGTCGCAACTGCCCTAGTTGTATCAGGGCTTCATCGCTAGGTTCTAGTAGCTTCAAAATGGTTATAAAAGGACAGGTTCTCACAGCTATGGTCACTGCTAATAGAGGATTATAGCTGGAATCCCTCCAGTCATACATGAAATTTTTAATTTTGTAAGTTCTGTCAAGACTTGGATCTTGATGATGAATTTCTTCTAGAACATTACCAATTTTACACCCTTCAATATCACTAATCTCAGGTAAATGTTGCAAGAGAACTTTTATTCCATCAATTGTTATTCCTTCCGCTCTTGGGTCGAGCGAGATTTTCTGCAATTTCTGACACCTACCTCTACTATTCTCTGGATTACGTAAATTGACGCACAAACATTTCAGGCCGTAGTCTGAAACATTTTCAGACATGGCACGAAAAATTTGCAAACTCTGACAATTTTCTCCAATAGTACTCATAAGTTCATCAAAACACACATTATGCAGATATAAATGAGTGACATTTTTTAACCTTCCAACCAATACCATCATTGCTGCACCAACACCAGTCGACACTAGCATTTGCTCAAATTGATCTCGTGGTATCATACCAAAGTTTTCAGCGAAAATACTCAGATGCAGCAAGCCTTCAGCAATTTCAGAAACCATATATAATATATCAGCTAATTCTTGATCATAGAAACGAACAGGAGACAAATCAAGCTTTTCCATATTGCGGCACAAGAGCATCTGTAGTATTTCTTTATGAACAGCTTTGTGTTGACCTCTGGTATAAAATCCTAGAGATGATATTAATTCTTGGATTACCACATCTGGAATGCAAGCAAATGGGCTTTGATGGCCTATTGGATATTCCATTATCTTTGAATTTGAGTTTTCTAACTTCTGGTTCATATTTTTCAGTAAGTTCGCTACCACTTTAATGCATGATGCCTGAAGCGAGGCAGGGCTTTTTTTACGAGGCATTTTTTTAAAAATTAGATATGATGCTAAAAGCCTTCCAACATAGTTCTTCCAACATTAATAAAAAATCTTCTTAGCTTTTTGAAACAAAGAAAATTGAAGCTTGGAGATGTAGGCTGAATATTTCAACTGTTGTGAGGACATGGGATCCTAGGAAAAACAAAATCTGGAATCAGCAATGCCAATTATACAGAATTTTCAATGTTAATGGGCCATTCTACTGAAATTGGATACATCTTTTTTTTGGGAGAAAAAGCCCTCATCTTGAGCAGTGAAACATCTCTTCTTATGTTAAAACATTTTATGGAAAAATTCCTTTTTTTTTATAATTTATACCGATTATTATATAATTCTGATCTAAACTTTTCTGCTCTATAAATATTCACATTGACCTGCTTTAATTTTGTTGTTAATTCATTGCCAAAACTCAAAAGTTATGTATCCTTTACAATGGAATAACCCTATCATTAATAACAGCACAAGCATTAAGGCTATTTCTTTTTTTAGCTTTAATCTTTGTTTGTATCTATAAAATTGAAAACTAAAATTAAGTGGGACATTTATCACTTTGTCACTTTTGGGAATACCTTCCCATCTCACACTTCAATTTTCATATAATATTTGGATTAGTCATGTAATGAAAAGGAAAACACGCACTGAATTAAGAAAAGTTAAAAGTATAAAAAAAAATAACATTACTGGATTAAAGATATAAAATACATGATTAATTTTGGCTTTTGTCGAATGTGGATTACAATGAAGCTTCTCACAGTAAAAAAGTTATCAAATCAAAACAGGTGGAGGTACAACAAGGAGGGACCAATCAAGAGCTTCTGTGTGGGCGACGTCAAAATGGCATCACAATCCAAAATAATTCCAAAGTAATCCAAGTTCGACAAAGACTGTGTGGAGTAGCTGAAATTAATCAGGTATTTTGTATTTTTTATCCAGTAAATGTTTTTTATATCTTTTAACTTTTCTTAATCCAGTGCGTGTTTTCATTTTCATTACATAACATTTATTTCCGCACGTTAAAACGATTTAATTTCGATTAGTCCTTTTTACAACTTAGATTATTGACAACTTCTTAGTATTACCGTAAAATTAACAACATCATAATATTTAAAAT
>JAFIDM010000007.1:18374902-18431199 GCA_023159025.1 Thereuonema tuberculata | reverse complement strand
ATTTTAAATATTATGATGTTGTTAGATTTTTGAATCCGAGATAGTAATAAAACATTCTTACACTAAAAGTTGAAAAGAAAATATTAGTGAAATGTAACGAAAAGCTCAAAATTAATTTAGGCATTTATTATATTTTGGTAGAGATGTTTTAATAAATCAACTAGTTTTAGATTTTATAAAATTCAAACTCTTAAGAAATCAAACACTTAAAAACACAAAAATAATAACTAATTTAGAAAATAATTTGTTTTCATCAAAACTCCATCTTGACAAATGTCTTTTAAGGATGTTTGGAGATGATTTTTTTATTAACATCACAATAAAAACATGAGCACACAAATAAAGATTCACTGAGCTGTTTTTAGTATTGAATCCACCACCTCCAACCTGCAGTCAAGCGTCCTTACCCACTCGGCTACCAGGCCCAGCAAATTATTAATTAATAAGATATAAACGGGGGTTGGAGGATGGGACGCTGAGGCCCTCCAAAAACTATTACAAAAATATTGGCCCTCAGACTTCCTAAGGTTGTGCATTCCTTATCTATATGGAGAAGAAATGAAAAACAAAACATTCCTGACCACCACCAGGGATCAAGCCAAAATGAAGATCACGAGAATTTCAAGTAGTGAACTGCATTTCTTTACACGAATTTTTGAGAGAATTGAAATACAATCAATAAATATTGATAATTTGGGACTTACTGATGTTCCCTCATAATGAAACACCTAACTCATAAAAATACACTACCTCTTTCCCATCGAGAGAGAATAAAACATCATGATCAGAATTGTGAACTAGGAGCAGTGCTTTTTTTTCTGGTGGTACACAGCACCGGTACTTTTCTTTGCATTTTTTTCAAGATTTGCGATTTATTGATGGGAAACAAAATGTACTGTAAACATGCAGATAGATGGAAGTGATCTAGAGAAGACATGGTTTCCTCGGAGAATATGTTAAAAGTGAGGAAGTTATTGCAATAATAACTTCATGGTGAGTACCGACATCTTTTTTTCTAGAAAAATTGCACTGCATAGGAGTACCGTTAGTTTTTCTCATACTGGATGATGAATAGGGGCTACAATTAAGACAAGTGTTATGAATTAAGGCAGTAATTCAATCAGCACTAAATTGAATCTGTGTATTATGAATTTAGGGTGTGAGAAGCTAACATCTGAGTCCAATTTCAATTCTGAAACATAGTAAGGAGTGAAGCTATCACATCAGATATCTAATTATCATTGTTTTGCAACTATTATAAAGAGTTATATTGTATTTTATAGCTCTAGGATATGTAACAACTTAGTGTCATAGTTTTTATCTTTTCTTCACAATACAGTATCAAACAAACACATGTTGCTGATAACTGTTTCGGATCATTGCCTGTTCTACTTAAATAGCAAGCAAAGTTTTTAAAGTAAGGTTTAGATGTAACAAGTGCACTGAATAAATTTCATTTTTACACTTATTTTCAATAAAATTATGTTTGTTTTGTTTTTTTAATTATGTGTAATGTCTTTCAAATTTAAATTGTTAATGATTTTTGCTATTTAAAAATAAACTCTGAAAACGATTGGAAATTATTACACCCCAATTCGTCATGATATCACTAGCTACCAGTTCACATCGAAAAGTAACAGAAACAAACTTCTAAAGCAAAAAATACTGTGTCAATCACATATTTACACTTTCCAAAATGAAAAATAATAAAGACGAAATTGCGCGGAGAGCAGATGTACACACGTTTTTTAATGTATAGAAAATTTGGATTTCATTATAAATTAAGAAAATCAAATTATGTTTTAATCCCCTGTATTGGTAACATCCTTTAATGAAATAAAGTTGGGTTGCTAAGTGATATTAGGCATACTTACTCCATGAATAAAGTTAAAATTGTCGATGTCCTTCCAGTGATTGCATTTATCAATTGAAAAGTTGGAAGATTCAAATATTAGGTGACTTTGGAAACTTGGAAAAGATAAAGCATTCATGATAGAAGTAGTATTAACTCTTCTATTAATGAGTCTAATCACTTCTGCTTCGACCAGAAACTACTCGTCCTCCATTGCTGATCGTCGTAGAATATTTTCTTTATTTTGAAACATTTTAGAAAACAAGAGGAAAATCTTGATTTTTTTTTCATCGAAATATGCAAGATAAAAAAAAATTGCTTTAAAAAAACGATTAATGCAAGATAGAGTTATATCAATTTATAGATATAAATAAAAGTTTTAATTTTTCTTGCAGTTCCTAAGCTACAGCGTCGTAAAGTCAAGGTTCAATATAATATTTTAAACAAGTAAAAAGGAAATATGATTTATTTATATAGAAATTCATAATAAAAAAAATATATAAAAAATATTCCTATTTTTTGTTATTAAAAGTTAGGTAAGAACTGTATGAATTATATACAGATGTGTTTATTTTTCAGAACAACATTCGAGAATTGGCGCTTGGCTACAGCGGATAAGAGGACGGGAAAAAGTCGATCTTCTTTTCTGGTTCTGTTAAGCGATCAGCATTAATTAAAAAGAAATCAGAGAATTTATTTATCAATAAATACAAGGGTGAAGTCTATCTACTTTTCTTTAGAAGGTTGACTAGCTCATTAAGTTTGTTATCGGATTTCGAAGTCGGTCGACTGTCCTCAGAAATAGTTTCTCTCGACAATAAGTGCATCTTCTGTGGTTGAATCCAGAAGAAGACGAGAGCGATTAAACGATCCAGATCCAGTCCCAAGTAGCAGATATTTGTCTCTTAGCAACTACTAACAAATGTTGATGCTTTTCAGTTAAACATGGGTATCATTTCGTTCCCGCGCATAGTAACCTATACTTATGAATTTCATCTTTTGGCAGACAACAGCTATTGCAGAAGACTTAATATGAAAAGGTGATATTAAGAATAAACATCTTCTGTGATTTTCGAAATGAAAATGTTATTATTTCTTAAATTAATCATTTAAATCTCTGCTAATTTGGATGATATCTCCTTACAGAATTCCTATATTTTCAAAAATATTTTGTAAATTTTATATCTTACATTTGAAAATTACATTTTACTTAGGCTACTAATAAATTTAGAGAGATTACTTGGCATCTTGACGACGTTATTAAGTTTGTAATGTATGGGGCATGTAAAACATAACTTAACCAAATATTTAATAAAAGATAAATAAATAAATAAATATTGGCATAAATACGCCCTTGCCTCTGTTTGGTTAGATATTTATTAAATATCATTATTATTACATAGAAATTAATGAAAAATAAAGTAAATAAACAAATAAATGCAATTTATTAAACAACTGGAATAGGTTAATTTACTGAGTCAGATGCTTGTTTTTTTTCTTTTTTACTAAAATAAAACTATTTTTACCAAATATTTACGACTACTTAAACGTTTCTGTTTCTTGACGTAACAACTTGCGTTTTTACGGTAAATTCCTTTAATATATTTTCTTTTCCGCAAACTTATGATTAATCATTTAATTTGTGTTTAGTAAATAGGCCTATGTATAGCTGTTAAAAGATAATTTTTAAAATGTAGTATCTCTTTAAAACATAATAAAATGAAAGTAAGTATTTATGAATAATAGTTGACATTGTTATTAAACAGCAGTGATAGGGCTCGGTATTTTTGTTTAATTGTTTCTACATTTATTTAACAAATACTTATTTAAATTATTTCCATTTATATTTTTATAGTTAAGAGAAAAGGATAATTTAAAATATGAGCAAATGTGAAAAATTCAAGATAAGCCCTACAGTAGATGAAATCAAGATGATTGATTCAAACCGTTACTGTCCTCTGACAGAATGTAAGAAGTTGTTCACTAACTTGACTAACTTTGTAATTCATTTGAGACAACATTTAAACGAGGTGAGTTTATTTTGTTTTCATATAATTCCATGTAAAATTTCAAATTTATTTTAAAATAACAAAATAAGCATTTGCTGTGTACGAATTTCTGATTTCATATAAACCATTATCATGTATTAGAATGCATTGATAACATAATGAAATTTCTTCCTTTTCAATATATTGTCTAATATTTAATTGTTACCACTGCCAAATAAATAAACCATAAATGAATAAAAACTTATTCTCTAGTTTATTTTAATCAGATCAAAAATCAGGAGTTAAGAGCTGTTGCATATTGGGTAACAGCAACTAAAAAACACTAAAAAAATATTAACTATGTTCGAATTCCAGCCCTTGGTTTTACCAATGAAATTTGTGAAATAGCTAGTCGATGTTGTGTTCGATGAAGAGTTTTTATTAGTTGTCCATATGCCACTTGCACAGCCTTGGCAACATCGCTGGCTCTATCAGTGAAAGCTCTCTTAGGATATGTTCCATCTTGTGAAGTGCTACAATTATAGCTGGGCAAGAGTAAATGAGATAGTCAATGAGGTATGCTTAACTGAGCCTGACTAAAGACTTAATTAGAGAACTTAGTATTTATTCTATAAATCTTGATTCTTAATCATCTTGCAATATATTTTTATAATATCGGATTTTTTTTTTAATATAAATACAAAATTATAAATAACTTTTTTTTTTACATTACAATAAGAAACATACACGAAAATACTGATTCCCGGTATCAATACTGATACTGATACAATATTCAATACTGATTCCCGGTATCAAAATTATCAAAAACAGATCAGTGATTCCTTTTTCTTGTGCGTGTGTTTCTTATTGCAATGTAAATAAAATTTCCGCAATAAACTTGTAGTTAAACTTTTTTTTTTTTTTATAGCGTCACCCACACAAACAGAATAAAAAGGACAGTATAGAGTCTACCATTCAGTTTTATTGTCCAGTGGATGGATGTGTTTATACAGAAATCTCTCAGAGATTTTTTAAAAATATGAAGCATCTGCGTCAGGTAATTGTAATGATTCCCTGTCAGGGCCGGCTCTAGGCTTAGGCACTGGCCTAGGGGCGTTATGGCTTGGGGCACCAACCTCGTAAAAAAATTAATAGTATGCTAAATACATTCTATTATGATATACCCCTTTTGTAAAATTTATAAAGCTTGAAAATTTAAAAAATAAAAAAATGATCAGGCGCCACAACTAGGGGTGGCACATGCCCTCGAGCCGGCCCTGTTCTCTGTCTCACTGAATATAATTAATGAACATTATTATTATTATTGTAAAAAAAAGTTCGTAAAACTTGGGTTTCTCAGCAAAGACAACATGGCAGCTCAAGGACCAAGGCACGTAACTTAAGTGTAAAAAAAGTGTGCAATAATGGTTAGGTATGTGTGAATTTCCTAACTATGCCTGTTGTGTTGAATACGACAACCTTCTGGAGTTGTGCATAAGTGTTTTTATATTATAATTATTATTACAATAGTAGACACAGATTTTTATTGTTATTATTACTTACTTTCTATAAAAAGATAAAAAGTTTTGGGAAGATGGAATTGTGAAGTTGTCTGAAAGATGGCAGAAGGTAGTGGAACAAACCGTTGAAGACATTGTTCAATAAAATTATCGGTGAAAATGAAAAATGTCTTTTATTTTTACTTAAAAACCGAATGAACTTTTTGGCCAACCCAATACTTTGCCTAGCTTGATTCAAGTTTTACTGAATAGAAGATAGTGACTTAATACTTTTTACATGTTGTGAATTTATAGAGGAAAAAAAAAAAAAAATTAAATCTTTTTAAATTAGATTACTAATTTGATTTTATTGACTTCTTTTTAACAGCATTTTTGGAAAGTGCATGCTGAAAAAAAGTTAATTTGCGAGAAATGCAAAAAGGGCTTTTCTCAGAGAAAGTTTTTGGATGCTCATCTTCGAGATTGTAGTAAAATATATATATGTGAATGTGGTGCTAAATATCCTTCTTATGAAGGCCTCCTTACCCATGCAAAGAGAAAAGATCATCCAGTACCAGAAGAGTTATTGAAATCAAGGTAAGGCAAAGCTTTAAGTTCATCTTTATTTATCTGCCAAAAGTGAAGATTCTTTTATTCTTTTGTCATTTCATACATAAAAATAATGTTGTGATATAAATTTTCATTTTCACTATTATACAAAAAAAAAGTGTTTTCAATTTTTTAAAACAAAACTTTACATAAACAGTTCCTTTGGAAAATATAGTATTGTGTTCTCCCCTACCTGTACAGGTGAGCGGGACCTTGTGATAAGTGCCAATCAGGGTCCTAGATCACGAAAATATATATATATATATACCATTCAAATTTTTCTTCCCACTAATATATATTTCCATTTTTGACAGTTTTTGCTATCTTCAAAACCTTATACTCAAGTTGTTTTTAGAGCATTGGTTTAACTACAAATAAGTATCAAAAAAGTCGAAAACTGTTCATGGGTTTTTAGGGGGCAGACCTTAGAAGTGGAGCATGACCTCAAAGTTGTGACGTGGATAACTCATAAATTTTGAGCTAAAACTTTTATGGGTGCTAGATACCCTTAAGAACTCGGCTTGATTTGTATGTCAACCAAATCTGATCACCCACTTCAAAATGGCGGCCGACAGAAATTTCCACTTTTTGATCTTTTTCCTATCCTCACTTTGTTTTTAAAGCCTTTTAGGGCATTGGTTTAACTACAGAAAAGTAAAAAAAGTTTTAAGGGGCAGTGCTTAGAAGTCAGGCGCGACCTCAATATTGTGACATGGATAACTGCCGTAAATTTTGAGCTTTTCAGCTAAACCTTTTATGGGTACTAGATACCCTTAACGATTCAGATGGTATTATCAATCATTATTCATAAATCTCAAGGTGATTCACCTTTGGGAAATACACTTACCGTGGTGGATGCACGGCAGAGATATCTTTAATTTCTTTGTTTTGAACAAATTAAAAAGCATACTTGAGGGGAGGAATATTATCAAAAAAAGAATACAACAACATTGTGTATTCTGTTGTGAAATTTAAATGTTAATACATTTTTGACTGCTTTTTACTCCAGAGAAATTGGTTTTGATGCAAAACCTGCTTGAATTTTTAATATCGGAAGTGCTGTGGACAAAGTAAAATGCAAAAAAAAAGAAAAATATTAACTTCTGAAGGTTTATTTGACCCAAGGACTTTTATTTGCAGTCAGGAGATTCTCGTCAACAAGTGTGGCGAAGACGAAATGATGTGAATAAAATACAGAAGTAATACAGTAACAAGTTGGCAGTAACAGTGGCTTGAGGAATAGAACAATGAATTATAAGAGCAGTTAATGGAAAGATATCACGCATTAAAAAGAGGAACCATCTGCTATGAATCTTGAGACCTAATACAATACTGAAATGCCATTTGTTTATGCTCTTTGTTTGCTTAACAATAAATATTAAAAAATTGCAACTGAATGCTTGAAAGTAATTCTCTACAATGATTTTTTATTTCAAAACTTCTACGATATGCAAGATTCAGTATGCAAGAAACTATTGGTAGATCAAATTTATCTCAACAGTAGTGGGAATGAAATAGTTAAATAGGGAAGTTATTCTTATCTTAGAAAATGTATTTCTTTCACTTTTTTGACTCGCTCAAAAATAAGTGAATTCTATCCGAAACATTCAAAGAAATTTTGGGGTTTCCTTGAATGCGTTTAGACATTGTAACTAAACTCAACCTGCAAATTTTCATATCAACTGTTTTCATTGGAACTCTTTGAACAGCTATTTCATACTCATTGAAATGAGTACTAGGCAGGTGACTGATGAACACTAATAAGCCCAAAACCAACGTCAGAGGTCCAGTAAATACGTAATGGTTTGTTGATGCCTATTCTGTCTTGTTCAGGCTCGTAATTACTTTTGAGATGCAAATGGAGTTAAATACTCTTAATTAACAAATTAAAAATGAGTTACGGGATTTTCATTTTTATTTATGTGAAGGATCTAGGTACAGTAAAACGTATTCATTTTTTGCTACATATATGAACTTTGAAAATGTATTTGTTAAAAATTACGTGTTTCCGCCCATATTGATGAACCTCCTACGACATGAAAGATTTGAAAAAAATATAAAGGTAATATTCGTATCTGCATTTATAGTGCTAATGTATTCGCGGGTTATGGATTACTACTTCAATGTATGCTCAGCAACATCTATTGCAAAGCATTGCAACAATTTTTTACATTTCTGCAAATCAAAATAGAATAAGATTTTCGATTTTTTTTTTTAATTCTTTGCATCTTTAACATACCTATGTACTGGTTTTCCTATTTTTATATTATTCACATTTTTTATAAATATAACTATATCCAAAAGTGGCTTTGGACAAGGAAAAGAAAATGCCAGGGTGAGGACAAATTGCAGCTCCTGTCGTTTTTCGTTAGTTGATATGCTCTTTACCGTCAAATGGGACAAATTTGTAGCAGTAGCCGATCTTCCTAGTAATTGAGAAATAGATATTCCATCACCCTGACTCTTTTAATAGAGGAAAACATTCCAAGTTCTACCTTTAGCTTGGCTGTGCAGGCCTTGTAACCTGTTCTTATGACTCGGACATATTGCTTTCTGCAGCAATGACTTCCAGGATCAACTAAGTGAACAATTTTTCACCATATATGACGATTCTTCTTTCTCTGTGCATTCAGTTACAAGGATTCATAAGGTTCTCCTAATATTATATTAATTTAACAATTCTAATTTCACATTAAAGTTGAAACAACAACATTCCGTGGGTCTAAAAGGAAAGTTACATTCATTATGTCACTCAAAAAATCAAGTTCTGAGATAATTGAGTTCAAAGATTCAGTGTTGTATTGAAATGTATATATTATACAATTCATTAACGTCATTTGTTGGTGGAATATTGAACTAAATGATATGCTGCTGGTGCCACTGGAAGGAAGACCAATCCGCAATGTTAACGAGTGCATTAATTCCAAATTCGTATTTTTTGAGTTGTGCCACTATCATATTATTCAAATAACGACTAATCAGTTAACTCTTCTTCTATCAGTACATAAGAATAAAATAATAAAATTTAATAAATTATTTATAATTAATATTTTGTTGTTCTGTTCTAAAAGTTTTGTTTTCTTTTGTTACAGGTCAAATGCAAAAGAAAGATCTAAGCGTACGAAATCTGAAAATAAGGAGATAACAAAAATGCAGCCTTTGGTGATAGTTGTTAATGCAGAACCAGAACCTACTTTACCCCTTGACGAAATTAATAGGGTTTTCAGACCACGTTTGCTATTACCCAAACCTGCACCACTGAGTTCACTGCCACTTCCAACTGTAGCTGCAATTGCTTTGAGCGAGTTGTCCGATTTCAGGGAAACTGCCACAAAATCCAATGCTTTTACTCAAACTGAGAATAAAATGACATGTGGAGACTGTTCTTATTGCAGTTTGGATAGTAGAAATAGACATTTTAAGAAACCAGCTGGATGTAGCATCAAGCGCTCTGCTACTGTCCCCATGGACTCTAGTTTCTCCAAAAGTCGGGAGTTTTCAACCGGAAATACAAGAAACACCAAGCGCTCAAGGCGAACTACTGAAACACAGACTCGCGCAAATAGCAAGAAGCAGGGGAAGACCTGTGCAGAAACACAGACAGGTGGGGAATATATTCTGGAAAAGGCAATGGCAGTTGCAGAACTTCCCATTTTAAAATTGAACAATGATGAACCTACCGAGTCAGCACGTCCTAAGACGTGTGAAGAACAGCCTATTGAAATATCCTCAACAGCGAACGAGTTTTGTGAAACAGCTAACATTTGTGAAGAGTTTGTACCCAATTCAGAAAGTATCTTTGAATTTGGAACATCGTCTACACCTTCTAGGAGAGAAAGTTTGCAAGAGACGCCTCTTCTTTCTTCAGTGAATGCAGTCGATAGTTTTACAGAAATGACATCTGAAACAAGGGTGTGCTCTCCAATCTTAAATCACTCAGAGAATGGTAATTCGTCTACAGAAAAAGATGTCTTACTTGGAGTTGTCAATCATCCCTTTACCCTGAACCAGACCTGTAAAAATAACCTTTCCAATTCGCAATCAAATGAGATGTTCTCATCTGGATCATTGCAGGACTGTAGGAATATGAACAACAGATGCAGTAGCTTCCCTTACGATGGTCTCTTTGACAGTAGACCTTGCGATTCTCCAAAACTTGGGGAGATTCTCCGATTCAGCATAGAAACACAAACTGAATTAGATTTAGATAATCTCTTGTTAGGTGAAGAATCCGATTCAAATGATAGCATTTTATGTTTCAATATTCAGACACAGACATCAGATGATTTGGAATCCATTCCTTATGATCAGTTATTAACAAACATGGAAACCCAGACCACTGAAGAATACCTTTTTCCTGAACTAAGTTTTTCTGATATCCAAACTCAAACAACATGGAATGATATTTTGCCATTGAGTGACGTTTCAAATCAAGCTCCATTGGTACATATACAAACTCAGACTAGCTTGGCCAACTCTGAAATCCAGTCAGCAAATAGTGAAACACAGACTTTCCTTGATTCCTACGATTCAAATTGTGCCGAACTAACAGATTCTCATACACAGACCACTTGGAGTTGTTTGCAAGATTTAGTATCTGGGTTATAAATGGAAGATGTTTTACAAGCCAAAGACTTAATATTAAATAAGGATTAATTTTATAGAAAATTTGGAATCTCAAAAAACTAGTATCTAGTGTTTAGTTACTATAATTTTAAGTTTTCAGTTTGTAGACAATGCAATATAAGTATTATTGTATTTAAGGTTAAAAATGCTTAAGTAAGACAGACAAACAGGCTCGCATTAAAATTTTTGATATAATTTTGACTGTTTTAATTTATTGTTCAGTGGTATTTACTGTTAATGATTTGGCAAATTTTACATAAGCACAAGGTGGGGGATGGGGTCAGGCATCTGCTTATTTTTGCTTACAAGGAGGAGGAGGGAGTCTAAAATGACTAAAAACATGCTTACGTAATACTTGACCGGCCCCTAAAATGTAAATTACTTAAAATATTATCCTTGGACAAGAAGGAAAGTTTTTAAAATTTCCTTTTTGTTAGTTTCATTGAATACATAAATTACTTGGGAAGGAAACGACATCTTTCTTTTAGTTGAAACAATGGTAACAAACTGGGTAAGAAAAAACGAAGAGCAAAAAAATATTGAGAATTTCTGTCCCTGGTGTTTGTTAAAATGAGCCTTTCAGAACTTCAATACATTCAAGAAAGATGGATTCATTATTTCTACGTCAAGTTTAAGAACAAGTGCAACCGGAAAATAGTTATATAACAAAAAAAAAATAATTTTGCTGTGCTTACAAAAGAAATAGTAATAAGATAAAATCAAGTAATAAGCAAATAAATTTTGCCTACTATGAAAGAAATAGACAATATACAGATATTGCTAGTTATAAATACCGTATTTATTCGCATAATTTCCCCTTTTTTTTCATCAATATTTTGACAAAAAAAGGGGGGGTGGGGAAATTATGCGATGTTTTTCAATTTGAGGAAAAAAAATATGGTGAAAGTGTAAGGAAAACCTTGTTAAATATTGATTTTTAAAGCAAGAAATGTAATTAACAACAATTTTATTAACACGCAACATTTAAAATATAAGAAATCACATCTCAACATTTGTTTTTTCTTCAAAGTACAGTTAAGCAATAGGCATGCACGGAAGTGTGTGTGCGACTGTGACGTAATTTCGTAACTCACGTAGCGCAGCCCGCCATCTTTATAGCTGCTCACCGCATGACGTCATGTTGGAAACACGTTGAAGTAGAGATGGGGAAATTATGCGATAAAAATAAAAATTGAATTTTATAATCCACAAAAACTGGGGTGGGGAAAATACGCGATGGGGGAAATTATGCGAGTAAATACGGTAAGCCATGTAATTATTCTTGAAGACTAAAGAGATTCTCTTGCAGTTATCAGCTATTTATTTTTGATTAAACAATTACTGATTGGATAAAAAATGAAACAATTATACCATAAGAGATCAGTAAGAATTGTGAATAGGTTTCAGAGCAGTTCTTTAATTGGAGTCTTGAGTAAAAATTGAAAGAATTCCTTAAATTATCTAGTAATTCACAGTGAAGAACCATCTTTTTTTCCGACACTTAGAGAGGTGAGATCCTTATACTAAAAAAAAATAATCAAGAACCATTTTTCTTCTAATTTTTCAATGTAACTTAATTCATTGATCCTATATACTGTTGCTATCTTGAGTTAACAAAGAAAACTAAATAGTTTCAAAGGCTTTTGTTACATGATCTAAGCATTTTTTGTTTGATGTTTATTGGAAAAAGTAGTCACAATGAAAAACTGCACTAATAAGCGAGTGTTGCTCCGTTGGTTTGAAAAAAAATTCTGATATTTCTAAAGTTCAACTTAGTGTCAATCAAAAAAGTGAGTTAACATATTATGCCTAATAAATTATATTTAAAGGTCTTCTCATCCACCCTAATTCATTTTTTTTATTTGTAAAAGGGGTTCTTTTGCTCAGATTAGCAAAATTAAAGGATTGTAGTAAGAACATCATTGTTTCTTAATAGTATGCACTTATATTGATAAAATATACAAAGCATAGGTAATATAACCCAAATAAAGAAATTTAATGTGCAGAAAAATGATTCAAAATGCCTTTCTGGTCTATTATCAGAGGGATTCTAGAATGTCCGTTTCATCCTGCTAGGGACTCATCAGCCCGATCTGCCCTCCCCGATAATTATATATTTATTACAGGTTTATACTTTGCATATGTTAATGCAATGCTATATGAAGTTCTGCAGTAACAATTTTAAACAATGCTATACTTCAGATTCTTTGAGCTTTTCTCACAATTCCACAGGGGATTACGGTATAGCATTATTTAGAAGATTGTAGAAAATTCTTGTAAATCATAAATAAATTATACCAATACACATATAAAAGAAAGTTAGGTTACTTACAGTATATAAGAAAAAGCATTTGTATTTTTTTATATATACATAAGAATTACAAATGCTTTTTCATTGTTACTAAAGATTGATAGAGCCATGAGGTACAGAAGTACTGAGACAATGCTTATAAATGGATTCTGATATACAAGGTTTTTAAAAGAAAAAGTTAATACAGAATTAAATAAGATTTTACAAGATAAGTAGGCTTCAAAATTGTATTTTACAACAGAAAACAAAACAAAAATCACATATTGTAAAGTAATTTAAACCCTTCTTATTCATTGCTGAAATTATCTCCTGATGTCAGCCAATATTGTTCATTTACCCTATAAATATTAAAAATATACTATTGGCTATAGCTGGTGTTTCTACCCTCTTGTCAGAAGAGTTTTTCATTAACAAAAGTTTAATTATGCTACGAAATAATTTGTCACTATGGTAATTTTATAGAAACATTTATTCTTAATACAAATCTTTGTATATTCAGTGTAAGTTAACATTCATCTCTGTGGTAAGCTATTTAAGTAGGCTAATTACTTAGGTGAAAGTTCTGTGTTCTTCTGTTGAGTAATATTGTATGTTCTCCCTGTGACAGTGGAGAATTCTGATGGTTTTTAAATATCAAGAATGTTGCTCGACCAAACAAATACTTCTTTGCAAAGAAAAACTAGTTGATGGTCCAGCTGGTTTGAAGAACATCACTTGAACACGATGTTTCGATTACTTTACCTACATACCATCTTTTATCACAAACACAAGCAAAATAGACATTTTGGGTTATTTAATTAAAATCAATTGGTGTTTGTGATCCGTCAACTCTGAACTGCACATGGTTAGTATGAATGATGATAATGTTCTACTTATCAGAAGAGTAGATGAATCCATGGAGACGTAGCAGTGGTGATCCCTTGTACCATCAAATCTCTGGGATTTGTTGAAGCGATCCTAGAGATACTCTTATGTTCTTTCTTGATGTTGTCTTCGGTCACCAAGACGAAGTTTATGCCTTAAATATTTTCCATACAAAACTCAAACATGTCCTTAGGAGTAAGGATGTGGTCCTCAGTTGGTCGCTAAGTCTTGCCTTTGTGACAAGGCCACGACTTTTTAACTGCATTAATTCGATGCCAAATTATCTTTAAATTCTGACAAAGTTTCTAAAACAGTGGTTAATTTGCAACAATCTGTTGTCACCTATTGTTTGTAAGAAAGTCTTTTCATCATCATCGTCTTCAGCAGAATCATCCAATTCGGGGTTTAGTTCTTGTAATTTTAATGCTTTAATACCTGGACATGTTGCACACTCACCTATCATACAGTTCTCACTGTTAAAATTGCACACTAATTTTACAAACAGAGATTTCCAGTCATTGATTTTTACTGCTGAAGCCATCAATTTAACGTTTTGATGTATGGAACAAATGCACACGGAATGAGTTCCCCTTGCTCCAACCTGCCAGAATGCACCATTTGGGTCTCAGCTCACAGAATTTAGAAAATCCTATACGAACTCTTTAATTTTTTGATATAATTCTCTCAAGTTACATAGACACAATTCTGTTTTAATTCTTTGCTTCCATCTTCCAAACGAACAGACTTCGTATCTTTCATTCCTGGACACATACTGTTTACTTCATCACTATTGTAAAAATTTACAACCAAGTCCTTAGTTTCTTTTCTCATTCTTCTCCCTGATTTCAATATATTCACTTCAGGAATGATGCCCTGTTTTTCCACAAGAGCCTCTGTTTTCTTCACCAAGTACTTGCTCACACCTAGTTCCTGTGCTATTTTATTATTTGACCAGCTCTTAGGAGCTACACTGATGACTTAAATTCTTTCACTATTTGATGTGCAGCTTTTTATTCTTTCTTTTAAACTGTTGACTAAATGTCCTTGGCTGCAATACCACTTTTCCTGTTTTCTTCCTTCTCTTTTTCCCTCTCCAACTCGGGCTGTACTTCGAATGAGTCCCTTAAACGTTTTCTTAATTGCACCAGAAAACTTTTTCACTGTACGATTAACTTCTAAGTGTTTTTTCTCATGGCTTAGTTTCATTATTTTGATAGGTGAAACTCCTGTTTCATCTGCTTTAAAAATTCCACAACTAGTTCAGGAGGTGTAAAAGCTTCTTTGGCACTGTCATCATCTCTTTCATTACAGCTAGACAGTTTTTACGGCATGAACAACACATGGACTTCCCGGGTTTAAGTTTTAATGAGAGCCACTTTTCACACATCTCCACAGTTACTGTTCACAAATTCTTCTTAATTACTTTCTTATGGAATGAAAATGAGTTTCCAAAAAGGTGTTTTTCTACATACTTTTTGTAATGATATGTGCAAATACTGTCGATTGCTTTCAAGTCCAACTCTTTTTCTCACAAGAGAAAGTTCTGAATCGCTTATATCTTATTGTGACTTGACAATTCACTGTCCATCGGAATGATTTTCACAACTTCCACCAACATAAACACATATAGAGCACTCCATGATTATCCTGTAGCACTGTATTTTCAAACTACGAGTGTCACTCCGAAAGTAATGCCTCCTATTTTTTTATGTTTGCCCGTGATGTCAGATGCAAATGTTGGTAGTATGGCAGTACAGTTTGAACCTTCCCGTCAATATCTGTTTAATTTTACTGACGTGCGCCAGATGGCAGTAGAGAGATAGCCTAATAAAATCGCGTCTGACAAAGATGTATGTACCAAGCAAAGGTGTGTAATTGAATTCCTGAATGCGGAAAAAATTTCACCCATTGACATTCACAAACGCTTGCTGAATGTTTACAAAAACCAAACAGTTGATATTGGGTGAGTGCGTTTCAACAAGGGCGATAGCGACGTGCACAACAAACCATGTTCCAGGCGACCAAGCACAGCTGTCACACCAAACAATGAATAGCATCTTGATCACTTCATCCATGCGGAGGATTATGACCAGGGAACTGTGTATGGAGATGAATGTCAGCTTTAATGCGTTGGAAGCAATGTTGGCAAGTTAGGATACCATAAAGTTTGTGCCAGATGGGTTCCACAAATGCTCACGCAGGAACAAAAAGTACACCGAATGCATGTTTGACAGGACCTGCTCGACCAATACGAGGCTGAGGGTAATGGTTTTCTCGATCGCATCGTTACCAGTGACAAGACATGGAGTCACCACTACAAGCCAGAATCGAAGCGCCAGTCAATGGAATGGCGATATGCGAATTCTCCAACGAAGACAATAAAGTTCAAGATGCAGCCCTCCGCAGGAAAATTGACGGCCATTATCTTTTGGGACAGGAAGGGGGTCATCCATCTGGAATTTATGGAACATGGAAACACCATCAACTCTGACCGCTACATGAAGACCCTGACTAAGCTGAAGGCAAGAATTTCCAGAGCCAGGCCAGAGAAAAAGACAACCTTGCGACTGCAACACGACAACGCAAGGCCCCACACCAGTTTCAAAACCAAGGAGCACATCGCCACAGTGGTGACTGTGTGGAAAAATAAGTTTGTGTAACTAAAACTTTGCTCTATCGAGCAGTGTTCAGTGTTCTTTTTATCTGTTATATTTTTTATGAAAAAAAATAGGAGACATTACTTTTGGAGCGACCCTCATATTAAGACCATCAAGCATTTAACACACTTCATTCATATTTAATGATTTATAGTGAAGGTTGCAAAATTTTGTTCTTCTAACTATGTAAGACAATGAAAAACTACTGCAGAAACTTAATACACATCTGCACTCTACAAAGGCTCACAACAGGCTGACTAGCTGGCTGCAACCCTATTGCTCTGGCTTGTCACAACATGCTCATTCTCACTGTAGTGCATTGTGACAAGTAAGAAAAAAAGAAAAAAAAATCAAGCTTGTCATACAAATTTTAATGAATAAAGTATATTTTAAGTTTTTTTATCATTGTAAAAATATTAGATTATAATATAAAGAAATGAGACCACTTTAAACCTTTCATCGTACATGTTTCCCCATTGCCATTTTGACAGGTAATTAACAGCCTGTAAAATGTATACCACAAAATGAAACTTATAGGTTTTCTTAAGTACTAGGAAGAGTATCCATGGGCAAAATTTTAAATTTTTGGCTGGTCCCCCTATTGATATATTTGACCTTGAAATTCAAACTTTTTAAAAATTGCCCAAGTTTAGAGCAAAAAATTGTCAGGAAGTACTTCTAATTCAGGCTTTCTTTTACTATTTCTGGAAACACTTTCAGTCATAGTTTTTGTATTAAAATTACCATCCTGTCTTTTTCATTTTTACAGACCTTTAAAAATAGCGAAATTCCTCATTCCGATAGCAAACTTTAAAGTCTCCAAAGACATATCTTCCATTTAGAAACAGTTTATGAAAGGAACAGGATCTCTGCTTTAAGACAGTGCAAACCAGAACTTTCTTATATTACATAGAAACCACACAGCATCCTTTTTTCTATATCGTTGCAACACTTTGCTGGTCGCACTGGTGAAAAATGAGCCTAAATCAAAGATTGTTGTAGATAAAAATAAAACAAAAGTACTTTTGACAAAAAGTACAACTTTTAACAAAAATACAAGTTGCTAGTAAGTGCACCTGTGGTGAAAATATAAAAAATTAACAAGATGGTCAAGCAACCATTTAATTAAAATTGGCTGATTTCATGTGTAATGACCCATATATCTTCACCGAGTCATTCATCATCTTTTCCTTATTTTATTACAATTTTCTTTTACTAAGTAAAATTTACAGTTTGACAAAGATATATTTTGAAATTGGTTTTTTCTTCAACTGACATCAGCAATCATTACATTCACATAATATTATTTGAATAAAATAGAGGAATTAATGAAAACAAAAGCGAGAAACTTCTGAAAATTATCATTTTCTGTCCTCAATTGAAAATCCTGAAGTAAATTGATATTAATTATTTAATCACTGACAATATAGATTTATAAGCAATCATAATTCTCAAAGAATCAAAAAAAAAAAAAAAAAAGAAAAAGAATGTTTAGTGTATTTGAAACCTAGGGAAGCTAGCAAACATTTTCTAATAAAAAGTATTTTGCTGTCTCTAATTTCATATTTTATTTCAAATTGCAGATGACTGCTTGAAATGTAAATTGCACTTACATACTTTTCCTAATCTAAAAGCCATAACTTTTAATTTTATATATATTAGGATTTTTTAAAACTTCAGCAGAAAAATCTGTGATTGCAACCAAAGTGTTTTATTTCCTACCAAACCTGTGCAAAAATTACTCTTTTGATATGCATTAAGATTCTTTTGCTAATAACTAACCAAATTCAGTTTTCTTTATACAGTATTTTACAATGTAAAGTTATGTTGAATTAAAATGTTGCAAAGTGAATTGACTTACAATAGAGACTGATAAATACGTTGTTGAGAGATGGGCTGCACCGTTTAGTTGAAGGGTTGGACCAATATATGTTTGCTAATGAACAGCGACAGATGAAAAAACACGATTCCTAGTCTGTGAAAGTACATTAGTGGACAATTGCATTTTCCACAATAAAAAAAGTCCCCATAAAGCTTGACTGTGCAATCTTTATGTTGAAATATATATCATATGCTATTTACAGTATATTGCACAGTTAGCCAAACTTTAATTGAAGTATTTCCCACAGGTTATGTGAACCTTCCACATAGTCAAAATATCTCGTACCAAATATGCTTTTGAAATCTCTACCAACTTAGTATAAAGCACAACTGTAAAGCTTGTATTGGTGTGAAAGATGGTTACAAACTTTTATTAAGTCCATGATTTATGTTCCAAGAGGGATAATAATTTGAATCTTCTGATAATTTCACATACAGTCTTGCTGCTTTCTAAAGCACTAATTTTCATGAAAAGTTGATCATGGCTAAGCACTGCGTAATTTAACACACACTTTATAAAAAACATCTACATTTTTTTATTATTTTTGCTTCACGATCATATGTACAGTTCCTTAATTAACTTATATTAAAAAGATTAAGTGAAAAGTTTGTGTTAAAAAGGTTAAGTAAAAAGATGAATTAAAATAAAAATTATCCCGATTTTTGGAAAGTTGAATGTTTGGAACTTGTCAACTTAATCTTGCTTTTTCCCAGAATACCAATGTTCGCTATATGAGCAGGAAGGGGTGGATTCATACATCCTGCAGCCACTAACATCTTTATTCCATTCAGAACTGAAGGACCTTCAAAAATCAATTCACAGTGAAAAGGTTCATCTTGAAGTTTTCTACTGCCTCGGAAATTGGTTTCCAACTGTAAAAAATAAATAAAATAATAATTAAAAAAAGTTAATCTAAAATAAAAACTGTTGATAATTAAGCAAAACTTAATGTATAGCAAATAATCATTTCATAAAACAGATATAAGAATTTTGTGAAATGGCAGAATATTTTTTATATCAATGATGCATACAATTTTTTGAATACTTTACATAAAAAGTATCTTTACTGGCACTAAAGTAACAGAATGCAGTGATTTTAAAAATAATGTTTACAGGATGCGATGTCTGAATTAGTATGCATAATTTGGAAATTTATCCTGTAAACATCCTGGAAATCAATTTAATATGCTTGCATCTAATGCCAGTTTTATTACCTTTTTACAGACAATGTCCAATCACAGGTCAGGGAATTAAAGTATTAAAACTGTGCTGTCATTAAAAGTGCACATCAGGAAGGACCCATCCAACTGACCCGAAATTTGCATGATGCATAGATAATGAAGCACATGTAAATGATTACCAGCACAGCATACATGCAAATGTGAACCAGTAACACATTTACTGGTTCACATTTGCATGTGAAGGGCTCCTAAAAGGGGGGGTGGTCAGTTGGTCCCTCAGCACCAGGGCCCGGGCTGAGATCTACAGTATATTTATAGTGTAGAACAGGGATGGGCCAGATGTCGATCACGCATTTTGGGGTGACAGCATGTGAGATTTCAAAAGTCTGAAGATGTTTGGTTGTCGATTTGGAGATTCCATTTTTAAGGTGACTGTGGCACTTGGGGTATACTTGAGGTAGCCCTTACCTTACAAAAGTCTGCCCACCCCTGCTGTAGAAGTATTAAATCGTGTGGTATTTTCGTTGATATTTTTGGCTAAGAATTTAAGCTTTTGTTCATACATGGGGGGAGGGGAAGGGGGAAAGGCCTGGTATTGCATTTGGTACCTGGGCTCGGAATTTGATGTGGGGGGAGGCCTGCCAAGAAGCAATATAAGAGAACAGAGCCGCCGCACAGGCAGCTTTAGTATGCCTCGTCGAAGAATACGGTAGCCATACCAGCAGGATTCCGACTTTGATCACAGATAATTGAAGCATATCGATACTGCGAATTATCCGAGAAATTAGTGCTTGTGTTGGACGAAACGCAGCCACAGTGATGCAAATATGGAATTGGTGGGTCAAGGAACAACGAACTCACTGATGTGAAGGATCCCAACAGACCCATCACACCAATGAATGAGAGGACAAGACATCTTCTGAGCTAGGCTATTACGGATCGTACAGTCACATCTAGTTCAAGAATTAGGCTGTGTTGCACAGCAACCAGTCTCTGCCCGTATGGTTTGACGTCGTCTGCAGCATCAGGGAATTTTTGCAAGGCGTCTATTGCTTCGGCTACCTTGACTGTATACCACAGGCATCTGCGGCTGCGATGATGCTTAGAACATCACACATGACACGACATTGATTTTTCCAACAAATCTCGCTTCTGTCTACAGCATCATGATGGTCGTATCCGTGTCTGGTGGCACCGCTGCGAAAAACTGAGTCCTGCATTCTGCATTGTGGCATAAACCGTGGCACCATGTCGAAACTGCATGGACAGACATACCCCAAATGCACAACTAACGTCTCTTCCTCTATGCCGGGCTGTGTAGCGAAAGTTACTGCCGCCCATGTTGGCTACATAAGATATTGATTTCTTTATATTAAGCAAGTCGCACCAAGCTGTAATTGTAATCATTTCACCCTTATACTAGAAGTTATCTGTGTAGATAATGCTTTGATAGCTTTTATCTTTCATAGTGATGCACTTTTTAAGCCCAGCAGTGTATTTTCATTATGTATGTTTTCTCCATGATTGTGAGTTCATTTTAATCTAGTGTTTATCTATTTCTTAGATGAAACATGCATAAGTGAAGAAAGAGAAAATATTACAAACCTCATAATGAAGACGTTGAAGATGTGGTTGTGTACGTGATCCGAAGGTTTTTTCAATGTATGCATTACGATTCTTTTTAGAAGTCAAACATTCATCTTGAATTCGTTCATCCAAATAAATTTCTTCAACTGAAATTCAAAAAACAAATTATAAGAAACTGTGGAAATTAAAAGAAACTTTACTTTGTATCAATTTCTATCTTTTAACTTGTTGGATTTAATTTGTTTTTAGTATACTTTAAAATCAGATTTTTGGCATTTATATAGACCTTAAATTATTGTCTTAATTCTAAAAATAGTATTTGTGAGCATTTTCTTTAACTTAACTAATATTCATTCAATACAAGAGCTTATTGTTTGATCTTATTCAATCTTGTTTATAACAGAAGAGTGTGTTTTTCTAATCCATTTTTATCATCATTTCTGGCAAAAAACAAAAACAAACCAATTACTGTTGATACATAAGCTATAGAGGCTAGACTTGCTGGAAGTTTCTTAAACTCCCAAAACTGTTATTTTAGAAGTTTGAACAAGGAAGAGAAGAAAAAGCCTTCAGGAAATTTGCAAATGTATTAAATATTTTTAAATGGAGTATATGAAATAAAGAGCTCATTCACTTACAGATAATACAAAAGCAAGTATGTGTATTCTTTTCAATTGAAGTGTGTTTTAGGCTTCCTACACAATGGGGAGTTTTAGTTGGAAAGCAATGAAACAATAAAAAAAAGAAGTGGAGGGGGGGGGGGGGCTTTCCTGACTGGTGCAGGCTATAATGTGGCATTGTGTTTCAGTTTGCTAGGGGCGTTTTAGGAAGACTTGGGAGATCGGACAATGTCTGACTGAAACGCCTAGGGCAAACCTCAACACAATGACTGCATGAGTCAGGAAAGCCCCCCTCCACTTCTTTTTTTTATCGTTTTATTGCTTTCCAACTAAAACTCCCCAATGTGTAGAAAGCCTAAGTGTCATTCCTTTCAACATTAGGATTAATTCCCAGAAATAAGTTTAAATTTTTAATGTATTGTAAAAGAAAGCATATCTGACAATTTTTTTCCCTCTCCTGTATCTAATGCTTCTGAAAAAAGCAGTATATATACAATTTTTACAATAAAATTTTAAAAAAAGAAGAAACACTAACATTCAGATTTGCTTTAATATGAAATATCCAACACAGATCTTTCTAATACAAATTTAATACAGGCTCTCTATTTTTTTTGTTGCTGCTAAATTGTGTATCCATACCAGTTGTTTTAATATGATACAAACCTTGAGATAAAGACAGTAAAAAGAATAATAATCACCTTTGCGTTTTGGAATCCTGAATTTTTGTAGTGGATGGGTATCTGGAGTTAATAAACGAAAGCCAGGATTATCTGTGTTCCAAGCATACTCTGCCAATGAGCGTATATTGCGGCCACTCAATTGTGTAAACTTAAATTCCGTATATTGCAAAGTATTTGCAATTGCCTAAGGAAAAAAAAAATTAAAATTACTTACAATTGTATAAACTTATATACACGGTCCGGCCACTTTATTAGGTACACCTACCTAGTAGCGTGCTAGGCCTCCTTTAGCCCTCAAAACAGCCTGAATTCGTCGAGGCATGGATTCCACAAGATGCTGAAAATGCTGTTGAGACATTGTGTACCATGCAGACATTAGTGTGTCACACAGTTCCTGAAGATCTGATGGAGCTGTAGGCCTGGAGCGAACAGCCCGTTCCAGCTCACTCCACAAATTTTCAATCGGGCTGAGATCGGGGACTGAGCAGGTCACTCCCCAGCAAGTCATCGTCATGATCCTCAAACCATCCCATAGTGATGCGGGCTTTGTGTACCAGTGCACGATCCTGCTGGAAGTAGCCATCTGCATGAGGATAAACTGTTAACCTGTACAGTTGCACTTGGTCAGCTATGATGTTTAGGTACGCTCTAGCATGCTGATGTGCCTCCGGAGGTATCAATGGAACCAACGTGTGCCAAGAAAACATCCCCCACACCATGACACTACCCCCATCGGCTTGAAGAGTTGTTGTGAGACATGACAGGTCCAGACATTCATGCACACAGCAGGGGTGTACCAAATAAAATGGCCGGATAGTGTATATAAATTGTACAAAAAGTCAAGTTTTCCTATATAATACTTAATTATTAACAATTACAGTTTAGAAGTTTGCTGACTTTATGTTTATTACCATTTGTAAAATTTTCAAAAAAAAATATAAGACTGCTTGTATGTTAGAATGCAACTTAAAGTAAGTAACTATAATTAATATAAAGATTGCTGGAATTTAATGGATGTCACAATTCAGAATATACTATTATTATTAATTCCTGGAAAAAAAAATTGCAAATTCGGTTTTTTCCCAGGCTTATGGATATTTACCAACAACCCAAAAGCGGAAAAATATTGAAAGGGATTTTTTTTTTTTTTTTTTTAACTATTAACTAATACTGTAAAATAACAGAAGCAAACCACTTGTGACAAGTATAAGTTTTGACTTCATTTTTCTGAATGGGCAGTTAGTTAATAATACGAGAATAACATTATTATTGTTATAATACAAAAATGAAGACTATGAGAATATGATTCATTCCTATTTAAACATTTTAAATTTTCAGATTTCTAGTTGCCTTTTTAACACTTACAGAACGATTCGAACTGACTTCCGCCTCTCCTTAATGTCAACAAAGTAAGGATGAAATTTGACTGGGAAGATTATCAAAGTTAAAGCTGAAGGTATCCCAAGTTAAGTAGATTAAAACCAAATTACAGGCTTGTAATATTTCAACATGGGTGGAATAATTAAAAGGTTAAAAAACAGGACGTTTTCAACCTAACCAGTAGGCTATTTTCAACTACTTTAAAATCACCAGTTCAATTACAATAATAAAGATGAATTCAATCAGGGGATTCAAGGGTTTTCAAGAAAAGGCACAGAAGAAGACGGGAACAAAATGGACGGAAGAAAGAAGGAAACAACATGGAGAAAGAATGAAAGAATACTGGAAGAGAAGAAAGAAGGTTGAAAAATAATCATGAGTTATTTCACGTGGTCCATAGTCGGCCAAATTCGAAGAAAGAAGAAGAAAGATGAATTCAAATCCATTTTATATCAGCATAACAAAAGTACAATCCATACATACCCCAAACTTTGACAATAGTTAGATAATAGGCCAAGCCCCCAATACCTTCTCCCTTACTTTGAGAGAATCTTGGCACACAGCCAACACCCCTACCAACAACAAAGAACTATCAAATACTGTCAAAAAAGCTAATTAAGCTCACCTTATCCCAAACCAACAGCCTATTGAAAACAGCCCACTGGTTAGGCTGAAACCTCCTGTTTTTTAACCTTTTAATTATTTTACTCGTGATGAAAAATTACAGACCTGTAACCTGGATTTAATCTACATAACTTGGGATACCTTCAGCATTAAGGAAGAATGAATACTGATTAGAACGAGATCAAATGAATGAATATACATATATACTAGCTGTACCCGGCATGCGTTGCAATGCCACTCAAAGAAAGAAAGGGCCGGGTGTCGGTCGGGAGTAGGATACTTAGGTCCTTGTGTCGCCTTCCACCCACCCAAATATGGTGTCCCTGTCCTCCGTAGGGGATCGGATTTTTTACTTTTTCCAATAGACTTGGGGGGCCCGAGAATGGGCCCTAAATATAAGGTCCCGGTGTCGGTTGGAGATGGGACCTTATGCCCTTGTGTCGCCTTCCCCCCACCCAAGTGTGGTGTCCCTGCCCCCCGATAGGGGATAGAATTTTTCACTTTTTGTAATAGACTTGTGGGCCTGAGAAGGGGCCCTAAATATAAGGTCCCGGTGTCAGTCGGGGGTGGGACACTTACGCTTTTGCGTCGCCTTCTCCCCATGCAAATGTGGTGTCCCCCCCCCCCAGGAGAGCAAATTTTTAACTTTTTGCAATAGACTTAAGAGGCCCGAGAAGGAGCCCTAAATATAAAGGCCCAGTGTTCTACTAATTCAGAAAGCTTTGCGGGCGTGCCCACAACAACTTCCCAAAGTTTCACGCAAACTAATGAATGGTATAGGAACGCATATGGGATATATGAATGGTTTTAGTTCTCATTGTCACCACCAGGTGCATATTTGGCTATTTCACCCCTTTTCAATCGGGGGGAGGGGGGGGGGGTCGTCCCGGTTCTAAGGTAGCCTATCTTTTGCGCAGGGTCCTAGAGTAATTCTGCAAAGCTTGGTCCAGATAGGTCAAAGGGCCTAGGAGTGTATAAAGGACAAAGAAAGAAAGAAAAACATTTATTTATATATGGTATATAGATATAAAAGAAAAAAAAAAAAAGCAATACAGATTCAATTTACTTACAGGAAAAATTACATGTTGCGTTTGATTGGCTGCATAGGAGGCTATGAAATAGGGAGTGTGGAAGTAGTGTATAATATATAAGGTTTTTATCGCTATCTTATTTTTATTTTGAACTTGAATGCTGGTTCGTATCCATAATGCTTCATCAATAAATTTACAGAAGATGCTCTGAAATTACAAACAAAAGTAAAGAACGTCACTTTTTTTAAAAATGTAATAGACATATTTAATAAAAAGTAAAAACAAGAATTTAAATTAACTAGACCATTTCAGCCTTGGACATAGGAAATTTTGGGTTTTGTTTCTTTTACATTTATGATTTCATAAAATTTCCAATGAATAAAAATTTTTATTCTTTGATCACTTTTCTTTTAAATTACATAAGTTTCAAGATTTAACATATGAAAACAAAAATATCAGTCAAAAATATACTATGAGTTTGTTATTTAATAACATACAACGGAAGTTAATGGTTTACCTTAGAGAATATCAAAAAGATTGCTGAAAAGAAAGAATTACATGATTCTACATCATAAAAAAAAATAAAAAACACTTTTGAAGAATGGCCAAAAATTATTGCACGATAAAATTTAAAGTAAAGATTATTTCTGAAAATTTCAGTGGATTAGTTCCTTGATCTTTCCCTTCCATTATCAAAGATAATAATAAATAAATAAAATGCTGAATATGTAAATCAAAATATGTAAAAAGCTTGATGACGATAGAGTAATTCAAAGTAAAAAAAAAAAAAGAATGAATCCGGGACAAAGTCTAATCACTGGTTTTAATTTTTTTAATCTGTTCATGACATTTTATTCTAGAACAGTTTCAGAAAGGCCAGACACACAAACTATTTAGAAATATTGAAAACATTAAAATTATTTAATCGTATGACCAGGTTTTGAACCAGACTAGCTGGCCGTTATCGAGTACAAAATCAGCACGGTACAGGTTGCTTATAACAGAAATTCAAAACAATAAAAGGTCTGTGATTGGATGGGGTAATTTTCTGGTGAAATCCCCTGGCGGTGGAGGGAGGAACCTATAAGCTGTGAACAGAAACTGCTCGAAATGAAACCACTGCAACATAACCTAGCCCGTCGAGGTGATGATGGTGGTTAATTTATATGTAAATATTAATAGGTTAATAGTGTTTCTAATCACAGCCTCGTTATCCTTATATATTATTTCTCAAAGTGTTTCTGTGTTGGAATGCCATAACTTCCTTAATACTTCATCAAACTCAATGACTGAGACATTATTTTGAAGATTACGGTCTCCGCTAATGACGAAAAATAAACAAATTGTTTAAAATTAATGTTTTTGTTTAAAAACTTTATTTTAAAAACCTTTTTATAAAATTGTAGACACGCTTTAACAGAAGCGACTTGATCTTTCGAAAGCGAAACAGCATTTCAAATAATTGTATAGTGCCGTAAACTTCAAATGTACCCTTTTTTGAATAAAAATGCACTTTAAAATGATATTTCATCGTTTATTTAATGGGTCATTCCACATCAAATCACCCGATGAGTTCACCACAACATCACAGATTTTTATGAAAATTTATTTGCATATATATAGTCATAAGATAAGGCATTCTGCAAAATATGCGATTTTTAGGTCAAATATTTGCCGAGATATAAATTTTTGAAGTTTTTTTTTTTGTGTGCCACGCCCCTTTTTTGACGTATTTTCTTGAATATCTCATCTCCTAATCAATCAAATGGAACCAAATTTGTTTTCCCCAAGTATTTTTTTATGCTGAATCCAAAAATTCCAACGAAATAAGTGTAGGACTAATAGTTTTGTAGTAATGGACAGCATGTAAGCATTTAGGAAAAAATTTAAATGGCCATGTGGGACAACATTTAAAAATTTGAGATTTTAACCCAAGTCTAAAAAAGGTCTAAGGTAACTGATAAAAAAAAATCAAGAGGGTGTTTTGCTCCTGAGCTTAGAAAAAAAATCGCAGAAGTTGGTACTCTTTTCGAATCGCTTAAATGAAATATTCAAAAATTATTACTTTGTCACTGCATATTGATTTAGTAAATTCAAGTTATCCCTTGCTTTAGTCACAGCTCTGTAAGCAGTAAATCTCACTTATAACAGGTAATAACCCAAGTAAAACTCATATTTTCAAACTGAAAATTCACCATCGCCGACCGCCGATGCCAGACACCGTAGGCCTAACATAGCTATGTGTGTCTGGCCTTTCTGAAACTGTTCTATGAATTTTACACATGTCAAAAAATCTACACTTTTTATTCTACTAATAGAGAATTAAAAATTCACAATTTTAAATCCCTCTAAACTAACTGTACATTACACTACATTAAAAGTTTAAAATCCTTAACCAGAAACAATACTTACAGCTACGGGGAAGGATTGGGTTTCCAATGCTTCCAATAACTTCCCTGTAAACTTTGCTGGCTCCAGTAATTGTGATCTGAATTCTTCATCTATAGAAAAATAGATAAAAAGGGCAAACTGAAAAAACACACATTACTAATTAAAGAAGAAAGCATTAATTTGGAATAAACTGGAAAGCTTCATAATTGTTTCGTCATAAGCTTAACACTTAAAATGGGAATTCAACAGATCTAGTGTGATATTGTGCTGTTATGGATTTATTTATTTTTTTCAATCAAATATATTACTGATTTATCTTAAAAATTACCGTAATCTTTCTTTCTCATGTAACCCTATAAAATAACCTTATATACACAGAAACCTACACATACAAGTGAGAGAGGAGTAAAAAAAAAAAAATGGTAAATCTGCTGGAATAATCTATGTAGCGTTCAGAACACACTAAACATTATCATATCCAGATAATTCAAAAGAATTATTTATTTTTTTATTTCCCTTGGGCCATCAAAGCACATACAACAATTCACATTTAAAATAACGGTGTTTCAGCATTCAGGATATAAACCCTATCCTCAGGGTTTTTTTTTTTTTTTTTTTTTTTTAAATAACATAGTAACATATTCTAATAGCAACATAATAATAACATATTATTTTTAAAAAACCTGAGGATAGGGTTCGTATCCTGAATGCTGAAACATTGTTATTTTAAATGTGAATTGTTATATTTGTTGGGTTGAAAATGTGCTTCATGGCCCAAGGATAATTAAGATGCAATTTAATTATTCTATATTAACTCTATTTTGTTCCCTTCTAGTGAATTTTAGAAATTCATTAAATTTTATTTATCAATTTCCAAGTGAATGGTAGATTCTCACCAAAATCTCAGTTTTTAACTGTTATGATTTAAACTGTAAAAAATAAAGCAAATTACCTGTATCGGATTCTAATTTATACAACTTCCATATCCTTGAAGATTGTTTGGCTCTTACATCTAAATGGATGAAAGAGAAATTATTTTTTTATTATTGACATTTTAAGATAAAATATATTTAAAATTAGGATGAAATGTTTAGCGTATAGAATTACTTATGAAAATAAATTATCTATAAATACCATGTTTCAAACTCTTATTATTAACATTATTATTTTTCAATTTCTTAGTAGTAATACAAACAAAAATGTCATTTGTAATTCTGTTTGTATGTACATATACATTGCATATTTTCTAAAATCAATTTTTAATAATTTTTTTTATTTTTTAAATACAGTTCATTCTTAAAAGCATTTTATTGATATTACATTATTCTTTGCTATTCAACTATAAGCACTGGTCTCTACGGTTCAAACGAATGTGTATGCAAATTCTAATATTGTAATGATTTATATTGTATTTTTAACTAAACTTTATTTCAAAATTCACTCAGTATTTTCTTCCGTTAAACTGATCGTTATTTTTAAGACAGCTCAACGACCTCGACCACCCCCTCTCCAACTTTCACCCTTCATCTCTTTTTTTAACTCCTTCCTTTTTGTTTTTCAAAACCTACCAATGACAGGCTATTTCTTTGTTTCCGACTATTCCTTTTTGAATAAAAACCCGTCTTTAAAATAAAAAGCAGAGAACTTCCGAACCTCCTTTCCAACTGTTTGCCGTCCTTTGTACCCACAAACAATATTACAATATTTAGTAAACATTTTAAATATATAACATTGCCATCAATGTTCACAGCAAATAATTTCTGTGAAGATTCCATTCTTCCTTTTTAATACTTACGACAACAACATCTTTAGCAAGATAACTCTTGATCATGGGATGATAATTACACTACAAAACAAAATTAAAAGAGCCCTGATTATCCACGAGCGGATGATCCGAGAGTGCGGAGAAAATTTTTTTTAATTACGAACCTCAAAAAAACCCATTTTAATCCAAGCCAACAAAGAGAAAGTACAATAGGCCCTACAGTGTGAAGGTCAAAAATTACTGACAGGTTTATTGTGCATCATAAACCTATAGGCCTTCTCGGAATTTGTGGATGAGTGGCAGGCTCTTGCTCTGCAGAAAGGTTTCTGCTGTACTGTACATATTTTAAAAGTTTTGCATATTATGTTTTTTGTATAATAAAACGGAGTTTTTATGCTGAAATATTTTTGTGTGTGTTAACACCTCATTTTTAGTCTTTTTTCAGGTTATCCGCGGTACCCTTGTCACCCAATTCCGCGGATAATCGGGGATCTACTGTAGTAGCAAACTAATACCATCAGATATTATGTTGTTTGTTAATATTCCATTCTTATTCTCAGAACAGAACAGAAGAAATAATATTTTTTTTAAAAAAGCAACAGATAAGAGAGACTCTTTGAGTAAGTTTTTGATTTTATTTGTTTATAGGTAAAATATATATATACAGTAGAACTCCAATTATCCGGATTGATTTTCAGGAAATCCTTATATATTATTTCTCAAAGGTGTTTTTGTATCGGTACGCCATATCTCCTTTAATACTTCATCAAAATCAATGATTGAGACATCATTTTGAAGATTACGTTCCCCGCTAATGACGAAAAATAAACAAATTGTTTAAACTTAATGTTTTCGTTAAAAAACTTTATTTTAAAAAACTTTTTATAAAAATGTAGACACGCTTTAACAGAAGCGACTTATCTTTCGAAAGCTAAACAAAATTTCAAATATTGCTTTAGCGTCGTAACCTTCAAATATTTCCTTTTTTGAATAAAAATGCACTTTAAATGATATTTCATCGTTTATTTAATAAGAACAGATAAAAAAACAAACAAAGATTTATATTTTAATAAAAATAAACGATTTATTAAAATAAAAAATATAAAAATTTGTCAACTTCTCATATACAGTCGAACCTCCATATATCGAAGTAGCAAATTGCCGGAAAAAAAATTCGATATATAGAAATTTCGATATACAGAATTTTATCATAATTACTCCTAAAACATTAAAATTAAAGCTAATTTTCATATACGAAACTCAATTTCTAATTTATACGCGAATCACATTAAATGAAAGTTAATATGGGTAATTAAAAAAAAGAATTAATATGAAACATTTATTGAGTACTACATACCTTTAAAAAAAACAACAATCCAGACTGTGGTTACAATGATCACAATTACATTTTTGTTAAAAAAACTTCGAATACCTTGCTGAACAGCCAGTTTTGCGGAAAGTTCATCAAAGAAATGTTAGCTTTTATTCAGTCCACTAAAAACTTCATCAGGAACATTTTCCGCGAATTGAAGTCCATGATGTATTGTTTCAAACGCTTCTCGCATTTCTTTTTTCGATGGCTTGGAAATGTTTTCAGATTCATTTACTTCCTCTGGTTCTTCGATTTCTTTTTCAGTTTCATGAAACGAACTCAGTATGTCTTCGTCTATAGGATAATCAACAATGGCATTCCGATTTTTTATAATAGTCGGGAATACCAAATTTAGGTGAAATGTCTTTTTTGCGCATTCCGCTATCTATATTCCTCAGCAATTCAACTTTATCCACACTTTTATCCCAATAAGTCTTGAAAAAAAATTTCGATATATAGAGATTTTTTCGATATATAGAAACAGTTTTTCTATGTAATGAACATGGGGATTTGCTAATAGTTCGATATATAGAAAATTTCGATATGTGGAAGTTCGATATATGGAGGTTCGACTGTATTATTTCTCAAAGGCGTTTTTTTTATTTCCCTTAAACTTCATCAAAATCAATGATTTAGATATTCTTTTGAAGATTACGTTCCCCGCTAATGACAAAAAATAAACAAATTGTTTAAAATTAATGTTTTCGTTAAAAAACTTTATTTTAAAAATCTTTTTATAAAAATGTAGAAGGCGCCATCAATTGACAATCTGTTCATTTATTTATTTCCACATTACCATTCGGCCACTGATCAAGTTAATATGCGAATTATTCGCACGGGTCAACCTTTTTACAAAAATGGAGAAGGCGCCATCTATTGATAATGTGTTTTACTAACATGCACGACAGCTGTTGGATTTGTTTATTATTTCTCAAAGGTGGTTTTTGTTGCGAATTATTCGCACGGGTCAATTAGTTTAGAAATTATTTATTCAGTGATAGAAAATACTTTTCTTTATTCCAAAAGACCTGACTGCATGCAAAAGAGTATCGACCTCAAAGCAACTTACTTTGCTGAATGCTGTGTTTAAATAAACATTTCCTTTTAGAGTACATACGTCAGTAATATTCTGTTCTGTACTGCAATATGAAGAGTTCCTTTTAATGTTTCATTGTAGGCATTGTATTGTACTTTTAAAAAAAAATACTTTGTTTAAATACAGGTACGTATTTGTAACTTTTGTTCTTTCAAAAAAAATACTTTTTGTGTTTAAATATTTGTAACTTTGGCTCTTTTAATATCTGCAGTACTGCAGTTTCACAATAACACATTGCTAGAGTGGGTTTCACTTACGATCCAATCATCTGGATCGTGCCAATCCCCAATTAATGGGGTTAAATTGGAGTTCTACTCTATGTTTTATTAGAGGGCGAGAAGACTTAACATGCATGAATGAAATCAAGAGGAATTGAAAATGAAATGCACTCACTTGATAATGTTACAATAAAAAGATGGGATTAATTCAACAGTTTCAGAATACAATGCGCATCCCATCTTCAGAGACATCACAAACATATAGGACAACACAAGGTAAGAATACACAGGGTGATTCATAAAGTACTGGAAAACTATTTATTCCCCCTTCCCCCAGGCTCCCTGTATTTGAAATAAACCCAATGGAGTCAATACTCCATTTAACTTAGCCTATTCTAATCTGTTATCTAGGACAAATTATCACACAAGACTGTAGATGTACCATGGAAATAAAAACTAAAATAGCAATGGCTAAGACGGCATTTAGAACAAAACAAAACTTATTAACATGTAACAAAATTGATATTAACCTAAGGTAAAAGATATTAACAACTTATATTTGGTCGGTTTCATTGTATAATTCGGAAATGTGGACATTGAACACTAAAGAAAAGAAATATTTAGAAGCTTTTGAGATGCGGTGCTAGCGTAGAATGAAAAAAAATCAGCTGGACTGAAAGAAAAACAAATAGCGAGATATTAGAAATGGTGGATGAAGAAAAGAAAATTATTAGTATAATTAAAAGACGACTAAAATGGCTGGGACATGTTTTGAGACAAGATAATCCGGTACTGAGAGCTCTAGAGGGGAAGATTCAGGCGAGGATAGAGGAAGAGGAAGACCTAGCAATAATTTTATAATACAAGCATGCAAGGATTTGGGAATAAGAAGCTTTGTGGAGTTGAAGAGGACGGCGGAAGATAGGAAAAGATAGAGGAACATGACATGGATCTCATCCCAACCAGTCTCTGGACTGAGCCACGGATCATCATTCTAATCTCGCTTCCCTTTCCTTGCTCTTCCCAGTTGTGAAGGGAGCTAACTAGACCATTTTTTTTCATAGGGGCAGAAAAAAGGCTAAAATGGGGACCCCATCATCAGACTCAGAATCGCATGTTCGATCCGGAAACCCATGCCCTATTTTTACTTTTTTTTACACCGAATTTGACAGAAAAATATTTTGATGTTTGATCTTTATAGGCCTATTTTTCCAGTACTTTATAAATCACCCTGTATAGTGAAAGTGAGGAAAACTAGCTACCTGTTTATTGTAACATTATCAAGTAAGTGCATTTCATTTTCAATTTCTCTGGTTAATTTTATTAGATTGAATGAAGTTATTAAAAAGCAATATCATATGATCCTAAAATTACTTACAAAGAAGATCTAGCTCTTCGAAAACAGTTGAACTGAAATTATATTCCTGCAAAACAAAAACAGTAATGGTTAAAAAAATGTTCACAAATTTGGTCTCATGATAAGTCTATATTAACAGATATGAATGATATTAGAGCAAATTCTTTCTTAAGTTTTTCATGAATTAAAATTTCATCTCAAAAACTTCCTTATTAAGGGGACGTCCATTAATTACGTGAGGTGTTTTTTAAAAAATTTGGACCCCCCCTCGCCTTGGTGAGATTTCAAAAATTTCAACCAAAAAAAACGGAAATCTTGCTATGATATATATTTTCTCTGAATGAAAAAGTTTACGTGAGATTTTCGTTGACCCTCCCCCCCCTTGGTGAGATTTTGCCGGACCCCCCCATCCCCCTTTTGACCTCACGTAATTAATGGACGTCCCCTAACTTATGTTTATGTTAAATTACTGCAATTAGCACTTCTTAGGATAAACTAATATAAAATTGAATTAAAAACAATTGTAGGTAGTTATAAAATAATCTGACAGGTCCTGAAATGCATTCAAAGCACTTTTTAATGACTCAATACATTCTATTTATTTGTTGTAATCTCATAATGATTAAACATAGCACAACCCAGTACATACTTGTTTTCAACTGTACCAGCAACTCTTAATTTGTTTTAACAGGGGGATCATTTCAATGCATACAGTATTCCCCAGGAATTAGGATAACAATGTCCCAATGACAAACTGCAGTCACAGTTGTTTAACTAACATATCGATACTAAAACCCTATTTCTCTATGCAAATGACAAAATTATTGATTAAATTATATTCTCGTTAAGGGAAAAAATATCCTATAAACCCTAAAAAAGCCAAATTTCGGCATAATCCATAAGACATATATGTACGACAGTCCTTCAACTATATGTATCACTAATGTAAAATTTAAATAACAATAAAATAAAAAAAAAAAGCAGATGATGTCTGCAAGACGAGGATTTACTGTGATAGCCTGACATTATGCTTGATTTATTTAAGATAAAAAAGAAAATGTAGTTTGATTATAATCGCATAGACAATTAAAAAAAAAAAGTGACAACTACACTTTGAGCAGAAAAATCGCACAGTTACATTTTTTAATTTTTGTTTTATTTTCCTCGCGATTCGCAAGTTTTTTGAATCAAAATAATGTCAATTTAAAGATCGTTTCATTATCTATCCAATGATACCACTTAAGTGTGCATTACATGTCAGCAGAGTGCTTTTTGGAGGAATCTCCTAGCCTACCCCAAAACCTCGTTTTCGTACAGCCTGGGAAATGGTGTTTAAATCAAAATTCAATACAAACATTTATAAAACAATCTTTATTAATAACGGGTATTCCCTCCTCTAGCCTTAATTACGGCCCTCGTTCAATTTTTCATCGATTTTATCAATTTGGGGTGTTGTTCTATTCTTGTTGTTGTCTTGGTTTTGAAGGGATAATACACACTTCAGTAGGATATGATCTTTAAATTGACATTATTTTGATTCAAAACAAATTGCGAATCGCGAGGAAATTAAAGAAAAAAAGTAAAAAAATGCAACTGTGCGATTTTTCTGCTCTCGAGTGTATATGCATTTAAAGTTATATACAGCGAATATAATTTCAGAACTCAGAAACTAAGGCAATTTAACATCATTCTAATGAAGATAATTTAAGTTACGTATGATTTACGTCTCTAAAAGACCTATGTACTGAAAATGAACAGTTTTGTAAATATCTAATTTTTTGATATTTTGTTTTGCTTCAGAAACATTTAATAAGATACGTCATTTTATTGCAATATATACAAGACCACCAATACATTTAAGTCCTAAAAAAGTGTGCATTTCTAATGGAATCTAATAATCTTAACCTTGGAGGGCGTGATATAAAGAAGTCATACAAAACATAAGTTTGACTTGTGTTGTGATTTAGTTATGTGTGTAATCCAGCCTGACACATTTACCAATTACATCTTAATGGAGCTCGAAATGATGTTTCAACAGTCAAATTCAAAAGTTCCAAAACAGTAAATCAAAAAAAGAGTTTTCATAATTATTATTCTTACCTTCAAAAGTTTAGCGACATGGTGGATCAGTTGCTGTTTCGTTAAAGAATTTAAATCTTTGTTTTGAGAATCCACATTTAGCCATTGCGTTGTCCTTAACGCCTGCAGCAGCTGCTCCTTCGAAAACTTCTGAAGTAATTTATGAATTTCATTGAAATCCATGATCTCGCAATGCCTTGTTTTGTATCGCGGACATCGAATTTCAAAAAAACCGCGAAAACATGACGTTCGTGAAACGAATGTGCGACCGACATTAACTTACATTATCGTAAAGATGCTTACTGATTCGGTAATTGCCTAATTGCTTTTACCAAGTGAAGTTTACAGTTATTTGCACTTCTTACTTGAAAATTTGATCATCTTTATTGATCAATAATCATCGATCAATAAACGGATCCGCACATACTTATTCTCGTCGTCGGAAGATAAAATTCAGTTATACCACTGTTTCCTTCTATCTCCACGCGGTGGCGCTGTGTGATGTGATTTGGGCACGAGACTATTTCATCTGGACATGCCGGTTGTGCATTGTTTCGTGAACGTTAGTTTGAGGTGCTTAATTTCATTAAGTTTTTAACTTTTAAGAGAGAAAATATTTTTTTTTTTTAATTTTGGATTTTAGAGTGAAACCAAGTTAAAAATCGTCTTCTGATCCGAAGACGATTCCTGAACAATAGGACGCGAAAGGCCTCGTCTATCTCTTATGATGTGGGAAATACCCCGGAATCTCGTTTGCAGTAATTTCGCCCACAATCACATTAGGACTACAAGTTAAAAAATTTAATAATCGAACAAGGATCGAATAACTACAGTGTATTTATTTATTGAAGACTCATGCGTCTGAATGTTACGGATATTTTTTACATTCACGGTTAATTTACTCAACGAAAAGTCCAACCAAAGAATTATGTATATTTCTCTACGATTGCCATTAATTTTCAGTTGTCACTAAAGCTGTTGATTGTACTAGAATAGCATGATGAACAAAATTTGGTATATTTAGTATGAGGAAATATATCGCTATCTGTGGCAGTGTTACTTTTTAAATTTACTAACAAAAAACTGGGCTTTGAGTAGACTGGCGCACTGTTAAATCACTTCCGAAAATTTACATAATGGATATATATATATACATGTTAAGATTAGAAGTTATTAGAAATTACAAATTTTTGTTTCGGTTTCAGAACTAATGACGCTTTTGTTATGGCCTTATGGCTTTTTCCAAGTTTTTAAAAACAAATAATTCTTATAATATTTACTGTTTCAAGTGTCGAAAATATGATTGTGCACTTCTACGTGGGCTTACGAAATTTCATATTTCTAGCTACTGTAGATTTTAAATAAAATGTGATCTAGTTGGGAATGGAGAGACTAGCTTTGCTCATCTAACTAAGAAAGTATATTCTGTAAGAGGAAATGGTTGATAAAAAAATTAAAAAAAATCGTGAAATGCTCAGAATTATTTGAAAGCATAATTATTTAATTTTTATGACATTAAATTTTCTCATTTGGTCTCTGTGTAAGCTTGAGACACAATAAACAGAATGGATATTGCTATTGTTGACCAAATAAAAAGTGTTAATCAAGAACAGCTTTGATAAAGAGGAACTCAAACATAACTGTGATACAATATTTTGTCTCTGTTTCCTCGGTATCAGTACAGGGCATTTCAGGAGAGAAAAAAAATTGTACTTTCATAATTTTGCCACAAAAATAGTTTAAATTATCCAATTTGTGTTGTTCTTTAAAACAGATTTGCATTTGAATCATTGGTTTGTCTTTCAGACATGTTTTCTTCAACTGATTAAAGTCAATCCTAATGAAACGTCAATCTACCCAACCCTTATTAAAGTGTGTAATAATTTATTTTCTTAGTCAAGTTCCATTTCTTCCCAATTTTTTGTTTCTTTGAATCTCACTGATGTACGAACACATGCTTTTGTTTCTGCTAGTCTTTGATTATCATACTTCTGAGATCCATCAGCTGACTTACTTATTAGTTTTTGATTCTTATCCGCAGATACATTTCTTTAAACCAAGGAATTAAAATTCATAATTCATTATAGAATATAGCAGCAATGTTTTTTTATGGTTTCCTCCAGAAAGAAACAGGGGACCTTTGTTTTTCTTTTTAATCCTTCAATATATTTTTATCCTGAAAAAATGTTAAGTCGAAGTCTTCTCAAAACCTATACATTGGGGGCGTAAAATAATTTGTTGTTTTATTGAGTAAGATGGCAACGTAGAATTGATTTTGTCTATATATGTGGGTTGCGATCTTCCTCTTCAGAAATTGAAGCATAACCGACAAAGTATCAGTAGTAATTTTGTAGGATATTAATGATTTGCACTCAATACATTTCTATATTTCAATATTCTTAAGTCTTCAGGATATATTGAGATATTAAGATTTCTAGATATTCACTTTAAAACATTTAAAACATTATTATTTCAGTTGCAAGGACTGAAGGAAAAATGCATTCAGATTTATCACCACATCTTCACACTCCAGATTGTAATCTGCTGATAGAGATGCTTCATAAATGCCATCAGGAGGTAAGGAAGTGGCCTTTTTCAATGACATCGATCAAAGAACAAAAATTCCTATTTTTTGCCAGAACAATAAAAATTATAATATTTTAAACAAATTAAGAGCTTACAAAATATTAGAAATTAGCAGCTGTTGATTATGACCAGGGTTTTTTTTTTTTTTTTTTTTTTATATATATATAAGACCAAAGCCCTGCGAACACCATCCAACTTTGCACCAACTTTAGACGGCCGACTTCGAGTCCGCCAACTTTTTATCAGCACCGCACACCATCCAACTCGCAAATGAGTCGGCCGTGATAGAAGGAATCCCATAATGCAATGCGTTTTCCCCAAGCTGTGGAAAATCCGAAAGAATCGAGGTTTTGAAACCTCTCTGATAAATTCTGCCGCATACAATTGCTGCATTTCAGTATAAACTTTATTTATGCTTGAAAGAAACTCGCAATACTCTGATATTCATTGTGGACACGCTTGTCTTCGACTCGAATCGGCGAACTCGTTTTAGATGCCATTTCTTTCCATGGGTGTGACGTCACGACTGACGTGTTCCAACACTGCCCTGTGATTGGGTAATTCCGACCGACTTCCAACCAACTTCCCGAGTTGGCCGGTGCAGAACCAACTCGAGTTGGCAGACTAAAGTTGGTGCCAAGTCGCTGAAAAACTGACTCAAAACTGTCTCTACCAACTCATGACGTCAAAATCAGCCGACTAAGTTGGTGCAAAGTTGGATGGTGTTCGCGGGGCTTAACAAGGAGAGGACACTGCCTGTATATTACCAATTTTAATGCCCTTTTGTGAGATGAAAGTATACATCAAGTTCTTCAAAAAAAAATATAATTATATATGTGTAGGTTTTGGAGCCAACTTTTCACCATTTTTGAGATATTTGGCATTGTTTTCATTGGATTTCCGCTATTAACTTAAATGCTAGAAATGTGACTTTTCTATCCCAGTTGTTGCTAACTCCACTGCATGTCTTAATTTTTTCTCTCTTTCATTTTGCATTTTTCTTCTTTTCCTAACTGTTTTGTTTTCCCTTACTTTAATGTATTTTCTTTTATTATTTTCCTTTATTTTCTGGCTTACATTAATAAAACGAATAAAATTTGTAAATAACGTCCCTTTTAATTACATATGTATTTATATTTAAAATAATTGAGAAAGCTAAACTTGTTACAAAAGAGTCAAGGGTTTATAAGTGAAGTTCAGTAAGCCTACCTGTATGTATATATCTATTTAGGCATATAAGGGAAAAAAATCAGTGAAGTTAATAATGTTTGATAAAGTTTATCAAATAGATCACTTCATGATCATTTTAATATTTTATTGTAAAATTAAAGATTGTTAGAAAAATTCTTTTTTTTTTTTTTTACACTTTTTAATAAATTTAATTAATTAATGTAACGTATTCCTAGATTTAACAAAAACTCATTCCACGAATATGAACTATTTTAAATTCATATGTTGATGATTTCTATATTTCTTTTCTTTCAGCACTCGCTTAAAAAATATTTTGGTTACTGTAATGAAATTGATGCCAAACTTGTGCGATGTTTGAGAAAGGAGGTAAGAATACAGTGAGGAATTTATCAACTTATTTTTTTTTTCTTTCTATTTAAATATATTATTAAACTTACTTTCAAATCTATCTGTTGGCAATAGGAATTTTGTTTAACTTCAGTTTTGAAATGAAGAATCAAAAATGTCTCCTAGGCAAGCTAAATATCATGGTTTCCTTTTGCTCTTTCAGTTCATTATACACTCTTTGACAAAACAATCGTTGCACCAAGAAGGAATTATCCAATTGAGATAAAATTTTATATGTTTAATGTACTTGTACAGAAAACGAAATGATTAGAATTTAAGAACAATTGGATGATTTGTTGGACAGAAAGAGCTATATAAAGTGAGCAGGTCAGTATGGCATTGCTCCACCTCTGGCCTGGCTGTTACCCAATGTTGCATTGATTGATTGGTATTTTGCAGGATTTCTTGCCAAATGGCCTCCAATTGTTGAGCTAATTCGTCGACATTCTAGGATGGTTGCAGGTGATGCTCCATCACATCCCGAATGTGCTCAATAGGAGAGAGATCTGGCTGGCCAAGGAACTGAGTCCTAACCACGAAAACAATCAATGAAGAGGTGTGCTGTGTGCCCTACTTCCTGAAAAGTAAGCCGAGGGTGCCACAAAAAAAGCAATGGCAACACAACAGGTGTTACTGTACAGCTGTGGTGTGAGGGTGCTATGGAGGACTACTAAGGGGTCCATCTATCAAATGAAATGGCACCACAGACCATAACTCCCTATTGTCGGGCTGTGTGGCATGCTACAGTAAGAGTAGAATCCTGATGATGTCTGCGCTAGTCATCAGGGCTCAGTTCAAAATGGGATTCATCACTGATGACAATTTGTCCCCAATCAGCACAATTCCACATTGATTGTGCCTGGCACCACTCCAATCGCTCTTGACGCTGCATACTGTTCAGTGGTAGGCAGCATAATATGAGCCGCAAGCATAGATTCTGCTCACGTAGTCTTCTACTAATGGTCCAGGTGGTCACTTCAGTAATGATCACACGTTGGATGGTTAATAGCGATGAATCTGGTGCTTAACAGCTGCTCAGACAATTTCTGTATCTTCCCGTAATGTTGTTGCGTAGACCATCTGCTGTTCAGGACCCATTCCTTATAGCATCATTTAATTGCTAAATCACTCCAACCCAAATGGAGAGCAATTCATCGATTTGTCCATCCAGCCTCATGTTGTCTGATGACATGTTCTCTTTCAAATTCCATCATATGGTTGTAGCAGCCGCGAATTCGCCGGCGAGGCACTGTTACAATCAAGGTAGGAAATACAATCACAATCCACTTGAAGTTTTGTTCCTGAAAGCGAGATTTGCTCTTTAAATACACACACCATCATGATGCTCGGTTCCAATGCAATATAGCTCTGGCTATTTGTTTATATTTGGTTGAAAGGTTTTTACATGTGAAGTTTCATTACTATCGGTTATTTTTTCAGGGTGCATCAATTTTTTTGTCAAAGATATCAGTAAAAAGATAAATGTGATGAAGATCACATTAGTAAACAAAATGGGTTAACTAATAACGCCAATAAGCAGAAAATTGGATGATAAAAGAGAGAGTAAAAAAAAAGATTGTTAGAAAGAGAAATTCTTAAATATATATATTTAAGAATTGCTATAAAGCAAAATAAATTACAACTAGTTTTCCTCTAATAATAAGCTACCATTGTAACAGTTGTCATATAATTATTGATGATCTCTGATGGTGATATTTGGTATCACTCGCATAACAAAGTTGTATGGTTTAACTCGTGCAGGCTTTTGAACTAGTTGATTACTGTTTAGAAGCTGCATTACCTCAACATTTCAATGATTATTCAGTCTCCTCATGTTTCTCGGCTAAATGGTGTATTTCACTTGCTACTGTCTTCACTTCAGATCACAGTGGATATCGTAATTACAAATATATCGTGGACTTCATAATGCTTTGTGACTTCATAAATATACTTCATAATGCTTTGTTTCAGAATACTTAGATTATCCTTCTATTACTTTTCTTGGTGCATTCTCAAAGCTGAATATTTTCAGTCCCTAAAGGTTGTAACACATGCTTATAAAGAAGCAGTTTATTGTGCAATAACAGGGTCAGAATTTCTTTTCAATTTAATGTCATTGCATTGTTCTGCGAGAAGAGGTAATGGCAGCAATCACTGAAAAAATATACCCACACAAAGAATAAATTTCACAGTGCTTTATAACTAATAGTCTTTTCCAAATTATCAATATTTGATTTTAAGAAGGAAGCCAACAGATTTTTATATGTAATGAAATTCTACTTTTATAGAAAGAAAATTAATGAAGTTGTTTGTTGTTTTTTCTTCTTCTCAATATGAATGTATTATTTTTTTATAATTATTATATACAGATGAAAAAAGAAAATAATCCCCAATGGTCTTTTAGCTGGTATTTTCTATATTTCTGTTTATACAGGGTGGTGCATATAAAACCGGGCTCAATGGGTTTCAAGGTATATGTTGTATGTTCGCTATAGACAGTATTCAATGCTAATGATTATGCATGTGTGATATCGGCTCCGTATATTGTTCGTCACAGTCCCACATGCACTGATGAGTGTTGTTTAGTGGTCGTCTGCCTGCGTGTGAGTAATGGCGTATTTAATTCCTCTGTGTGTTTATTGTGAAGGAGTATGTTCGCACAAATTCACTCGTTGTGTTCGTGAGTTTTATCTTTGGGGGTTGCTGAAATGGAAGGTATACTGCAACAACCATCATACCTGGGATCAGTTGAAAACAAACATGGCAAGAGATCACCTCCATTGCGGTCACAGAATTGAGGAGTGTATTGCTGAACACGATGCGGCCGGCACAGAAATGCATCAAGGCTGATGGTGGCTACTTCCAACATCTACTCTGAATATGACAATAAAAATATATTGTACAGATAACATGAACAGAAGCGACAGCGTTGAAGTGTTCATTTTCAGAACCCAAATATACCTGGAAACCTTTTGAGGCTGGTTTTATGTGCACCACCCAGTATTAGTGTAAATAAAAGAGTTAATATAAATATTTAATGTCTCAGGAAAGTTACTCTATTTCACAATCAGTACACCTAATTTGAATGTTTATTATTGTACAACTTTCATTTGTTATGATGAAAGCGTTTTTACATATTCAGTTTTGCTTACCTATATTGCCTTTACTCTGCCTTTGTATAGTTAATGATTATTTTTAAGCACTGAAATTAAAGCCTATGTAGGAACAGTAGAGCTTGTGCAACCTATTGTTCAGGGATTTTATGAAAGGTGCAGTTCTATCGAAACAAGTAGAAGTTGATACATTCAACACTACTGTTTTGTCTTGCAGGTTGCCTAATTCTGTTATTATGTGGAAGGACTATTCTAGACCCATGTGATTTTGCTTTCCTACCAGAAAAATTGAAAAAATAATATTAGTGGAGGCATAACTATTAGGGTTTCATAATAGAACCATTGCCATATTTTGGGTTACCGAAATGTTAATTTGAGGTCCCAAAATAAACTGTTTTGTATCACCACAATTTTTTCCCTGTTGTTCCAGCATGGTATCTAGATGCCATAAATAGTGCTGCCAAGACAGGAAATGGCTCAGAAAATATTAAATTAATTCATTGAAATTTGGTCGGGTGATAGACATTTGACATGCACATTGCGGATGTTACCAGTATTTGACATACACATAAACTTTAAACAACTGGTGAATGAATAAGAAATGAGCAAATATCTAATAATCGTAATTAGTTGTATGGCATAGATCAGATTCTATTACAATAAGCAAAATTTTCATGTCAAAATTTTGAAAAAACTCGATAATTCAAGTCAAAGCAGCCATCTTGGTTCGGACGTTACAAGCATTTGGGACATGGTTTTCAATAAAAAAAGAGGTTTCCCAAATGTAGGTAAAAAATTGCTTTCTACAGCAAAACATTCTTTACAGCTTAAACATTTTAATAAATACTAAAAACGAATTTAAATTTGGATTAGTGATTCTTTTACAAAACCCAATCTCTGAATGTCGGACATTACAGATTTTGACAAAAAAGAAATTTTCCATTACAACATAGGCTTAAATTAAGAATTGTAGCACCCTCTGAAGAAATTAAATTTGCCCAACTAAATAAAATAATAGACAAACCACTAAGCCCAATTTTGATCATTAAACAATGCAAAAAGTATAGTATAAGATTGATTGTTTCGGACGTTACAATTTGACATACACAAAACTCAATTCAAGTCGGATTTTTAAAAGGAAGATGTGCTTCTTTGCAGTTGGTCAGGTATCTCCCTTTGGTGGGAATTGTTGGAGCTAACTTAAAACTTGGTTTTACAATTTATTCCACATTAAAAACGCTTCTAGAAGTGGAGCTATGCTAATTCAATGACAACGTTGTTTGCTCAGTTAACATTGAGGCTGTCAAAATTAAGCACTTTTTGCTAGTTTTATAGTTAAAAATTAGTCACATAAACCATTTTTATTATGCAAAAGTCTTCAAATCTTCAAAATAAAACAAAAATAAATGTATAAAACCATACATTTATTTCAATAAATGTATGGTTTTATACATTTATTTTTGTTTTATTTTGAACATTTTTATTATGGTTTTTATTGCTTTTCTTGTTTATTTGAATATTTTAAGACTAGGTAATACAAGTTTTTTTTTGTTTTGTTTAGGTTGTAATAATGAAACTTGAGCATTTTTTTTAAAAAAAAAGAGTTTAAAACTCCCCAGAATATGGCAATGGTACAATACAGTGTTGGAAAAAAGAATGTTTTTGTAATAATAATGTTACTTATATATATAAATCATTGCTTTTTAGTAAGGTATCTATTTAATTATTTTACTTTATTTATTATATACTTTTAACTCAATATTATAGATTTTGCTCTTTTGAATTTATAATTTAATTATCTGGAAATATAATAAATACTCATTAATTTTTAAGTGATGAAGATCCCATCTGTCTTTATTACTTAATTATTGATTTTGATAGTTTTTGGATTTTAGATTATAGTTGTAAAATTTAAATACTAGCAATTTTAAAATTTTAGTTAGTAATAATAAAGTAAAAAAATATAAAAAGAAAAAAAAAGAAGAGCAAAGTCTTAGAATATTGCGTTTTTGTTTTTCTAAATTTTAATTTCCACTTATGCCGCTGATGACGTGAGGATAAATTGGCCATATCTTCACAGAAACAGTAATATGGTTTTGTATTGGCAATTTTTCAAATTCCACATTACTGTCTGGCTTTATATAAAGTATATATAACTTAAAGTATCCTACTACAGGTCTATTTAAGCCCTTGGCTTGTAAGAGGTAAGGCTACTGGCATTTGGTCCAGGTAGTCAGCCCAATGCCCACCTGTATTTCACCCTTGGAAAGAAAAAAACTGGTACCCATTTAACAGAGGGCTAAGTATACCTTAGGATCTGTCTGCAGGAGAATTCAGCATGGAAAAATCCCCGACCTCCAGTGTCGGGAATTGAACCAGGCTTCTCCAGGCTACTGTCAAATGCCTCACTAAGCTTGCGGCCACATTATATATAGCATGTCATTTACAGGAACTGGAATTGCTGCTCCAAATATTAGAAGAACTAATCAATTAACAGACCTGCTAATACACAAATATTTTATTGAAGCATGCATTAATGAACAAATTCAGTATTAATATTTTGCTTATTTTAGAGAGAAGGAAAGAGACAAGCGAACTATGAGAAATCCAGAGCCAAAAAAGTAAGGGACAGGAAGCAAGTTATTGATTAAATTGTCATGTATTTCGAAATATGTCTGTAAATAGTAGTTTCTGCCAATGTAAAATTTTTCTTGTAGATAACTTTCATATTAATAAATTTATTTTACAATATTACATATATACATTACATTAATGGGAACTCTGACATTTCATCTTGATAAAGTCAAACATTGATTTACAACTTCCAGCAAATGGGTGTTTTCCAAGGCAGCTGCAACACGTTCCTTATCAGCCAACTGCTTATTAACTGAAAAATAAGTGATTAAAAAAATAATTTGCATAAAGTTGTGAAAAAATTACTACAGGCATTTTTTGGTCAACATCTTTTTTCTCATCATACAGTAGACGGATTACCTAAAGTGTCAACAAACCAGTACCCCCACAAATAACACATTCCAATCTAAGAAGAAAATACACTTAATAAAAAAATGAGGGGATAAACATGGTTCACATAATTTGGGATAGCGAAAGTTCTACACAAAGGAAGCTGTTTTACATGATAACATATATATTATAATCAAGTCTACTCTCTTCTATCTTGAAAAGATGGAATCTTCTAATGATAGAGTAAATGGTACATCTTTCAAATGTCTAATTTACCAAATTCAGATAGATTATAATAGAAGCTGCTGAAATTGGTTATGTCAGCAATTTTAAAACTCGTACTACAATTTGTTGATAATTGGAATTCACTATGTCTTTAAGAAAGTGCTCTAAATTTTACAAAATTATCCTGTTGCTAAAATTGCAATAAAGATTGACATGTGCCAAGTGAATGGGGTTTATGATATATGGTGATGTTTGCATACAAAAATTCCACAGCAGTGCTTTCACAACTAATGTTGCAGAGCAAGTATCAGTGAAGAATCAATTTCTCTCGGTGAAAAAAAAACAAAAAAAAAACCCTCTTTCCTAATTAAGAGATGAACTGAACAAGCCAATATCTACAAGTGCTAGTTAGAGAAACAGCCTCAACCTCAATGCTACAAAGAAAGGTTCCACATGAACCATGAAGTGTTTTCCAAAATTATATAAATTACGAAGGAAATGAAATATCACAATCAGGCAATATGTACTTTAAGGGTAAAAACAATGTTCATAAGGGACTATTCAGAAAGCATTTAAATCAATGTTTAGTTTGACTTTTATCATAGTGAGCAATTTGCAAGAGCAAAACAACAAAAAGGCTGTGAAAATATTTTCTTTCCGAGTGCTCATCAATGCGTCACAGTATATGATATCCAAATCTGAAATAGAAAACTGAATTGCAATTGTCCTGAGGAATAATGGCCAGTTTGTTGCTAAAATGATTGAAATATCGCATCAGAATTGGCATAACAAAGAATAACTATGTGAAAAAAATAATCTGATGAGAAGTTTGGAAAAACATTTTAACCAAAAAATAAAGGAGAATGGACAGATCTGCCCCACCACTTTATAGTGATAAGATATATATATATATATATATGTAAGGAAAGATCTCCATAAATAGAACATTTTTTATTATTACGACTCGTCTCAATTATTAGTCCTTTTGGAGTTATATAATTCTAGATATGACTTATGTTATGTGGTGAGTGTGGGTTGCAGGGAAGCCGAGCACCGCGACCGTTGATATGACTTATCTATAGTTAACATCTTAATTATCATTTACTTGAAATAAATGATAATATTAATTATGTATAATTATTTAAAGTTAATTAAATAATAAATTCGAGAATTACGATGTCAATTAGAGATAGTCACATCTAGACTTATCTCAATTATTAGTCCGTTCAAAGTTATAATAGAACATTTAACATAATAAAATATGTTCTATTTAAGGAGATCTTTTTATAGGTATATATCTTATCACTAGGGCTCGGATTATATGCAAAATGCATATTTGTTATTAAGAGGTATATCAACAAAATTGTAAGTTTTCTAATCATATCTAATGTTTTTTGATAGAATGGCCTATTTTAATCAAAAAACATTAGATATGCATAGAAACTTACTTACAATTTTGTTGATATACCTCTTAATAACAAATATGCATTTTGCATATAATCCGAGCCTTACTTATCACTATACGGGGTAGGGCAACTTCCCATACATTTGTCCATTGTCCTTTACAGTTTGTTTAATTATTGTTCTTTAACCTAATCACAATAAGAGTAGAACTGCATCTTCTGATTTGATTTTTAAGTTATTGCTAACAGAAGAATATCATGCTGTTTAGCTGAACTGAAACTGTTATGTATTTGGTGTAATCTGACAAATTAATCAAGCCTAAATCAGTAACTTTTGTGTATGTTTAATTTATCATTATTTGTTTTTCTTTTGAGCATTAATTCCACAATCCCAATTAGCATCAGATTGGCTAAGATGTGCTTGAAATCCAACACTGAAGTATATAATCAACAAAACTGTTTCACATTCTAAACTACATCTTTATCTGTCTTGTCTAGATTTTTTTTTTTTGTCATAAAGTCATTGTAATTCAGAATACAACTTATTTCTTTTTGTCCTTTTTATTCATAATATTAAAGAGCAATCATAATTTAAATTACTTGTTTTTATTTTTAATTTGGCAAAAAAAAAGAAAAAAGAATACCTGCTTGTTCTGAAACATGTGATCCTGGAGTTACAAGGACATCAATCTAAAGATATTAAAAGAAAATTCTGAAATCTCTTGCAAATTTAAGATGATAGGAGAAAAAAAAGAAAGGCTAAAAGTTGAAATCTTTTCACAATCTTCACATTAAGCTTAAAAGGAAATTGGTCAAGATGGTTTCAGTGTAGCTCTGATTTATCTTAAGTGCATTTCTTTATATAGGGATAAAATAAAGAAGCTTTTACCGATGCTTCTAAAATAATAATAATAAAACTTAAGGATTTTGAAATTCCCTTAGATCTGTTTTATTGCAATGAAATATTCTAATATTCCTCAAACTGTCAGGAAAGTTTACTGTACCAATTATTTCTCTAAAATATACGTTTTTCAAATCTTAAAATCAATTTCTTTTGAAGGAAATCATCTTGTGGCACTCTTTTTAATAGTTTTAAAAGCTTTGTATGCACATTACAGCATGGTAAAGCAGTTTAACGATGTTGGCACCACAGCATCACCAAACACAAAAGATCTTCCATCAACCAGAAGAGAGGAATGATAGAAAGTAATGCAAATAAATTAAAAAAACTTAACTGCATGATTATAAACATTTTCGATATTCTTATAATCTATATTTCAAATCTATTTGCCCTGAAAACAAATTAAAACATTTTCTTCCATTATAGGCTGAACTATAGTATAATAAAAATGTGTGGGAAAGTTTTGTTTTTTTTGTTTGTTTTTTTTTTGCTTATCATTTCATTTTAATGATACCCTCACTGTTTCCCTCCAAATCCCTCAAACATTCTTTCTAACTACTATGTACATAAAGTTCTGTGTATTATAAAGGTACGATTTCTTACTTTAAATCTTGGAGGAAGGGATCTCAACAATTTAACTTTTAACGAAAGCCCAATCAATGTCGCCATACTGCAATGAGGAATGGTTGGTGTGAACTCAATGGTTACAAAATTTTCATCATCATTCACCTAAAAGAAACAAAATTTTACAGGCTCTTATTATTAGTAATTTGGAATTCCACCAGTCAGGAAATTTACCTAATATACGTAGATACAGGAGAAAAGATCAATATTCTGGAAGGACATAGCATCGGTCATTCGGTGTAAAAAGTTTATATGAAAATGTGTCTTATTCAAAATATTTCTGAAACAGATATATTTGAATGTATAGTATTTTGAATTTGATGTGTCCGCGTCGCTCCTGCTGTAATGCACCAGTGTCTGAAGCATGTGAATCAGTGTGAAGCTTCGGTTTGCTGGTTTGACCGATTTTCGGTTTTTACTGCTTGATTGCATAAAGATGTCAAAAGATGCACTCAGATGAGCAACAAGCCATGTTCTCACAAGAGCTGTAAAGTCCACTGAAGCAGGCAGTGGAATTTTTGAAAATTTATTATAAATTTCTAACAGTAAAAGTTAGAAGTACGCTACATCTCTTTCTTATCAATAATTTAGCAACTGTGCATTCAAAATAGCTCTAACTCAGAAATCATTCGGAAAAGAAAATATGTTCGTATTAACGTTTTTCCTTAGAATGATCGATCCCAGCATCTTCCAGAACATTCACTTTTCCTCCTGGGACACCCTGTATAAGCAATAAATATTGGTAATTAAAGTTGATTTTAATAAAAACAATTCTACAAAAGTCCAGCTAACAGAAATGCAGCATTGGCTTAAGTACAAAATAAAAAATAATTACAAGGATAAACAAATATACAATGAAGATTATAACTTTATGGAGAAACCGAAGTCAGATACTATTACAAGCTCTCTAACCATAAATGGCAGGCTTTCCACTTACAAGGAGACAATACATATATTACACTAGTATCATCGGAATTGTTGTTTACACATGAAGTACTTCAAAAAAATATATAAATTTGGGTTTCGGAGCCAACACTCTATACTTTTCGAGTTATTTGGCATTCTTTTCATTGGATTTCTGCTAATAGCTTAAATATTAGAAATGCTACAAAAGCATTACAGTTGTCGTCAATAGCTGAAGTGTCTTTAATCTCACAAAAGGGCATGCAAATTCGTAATATGTACAGGGTGTGACATCTCCTTGTTAATCCTCATAATTATGCAGAAACTCTTGCTACAAATGCAATGCTTGTTTCTTTTGAAAACATGACTCCATATATATAGGTATGAATTTAGGCCATTTTCGAGGACAATCCAACCGTGCTAGTTTTGGATATTAGCACAGCAAGTTGAGTGCCAACCTGATTCACAGGCTCATTAAAGTGAGAAATGATTTTTATTTTAAGAATGGCATTGATAGTTATTGGAGGAAAACTGCTACAAATGCAATATCATAAGAGGAAAAATACATTTTAAGGAAGAAGCTTATTTCACACTTTAATGAGCCTGTAAATCAGGATGACTCAATATAATTTGGAAATTTTTGTCATACTTTTATACGTGCAATCATCAATGAAAATTTGCTAAGAAATGAAGTATTTGTGTAATAAAAACATTAATTTTTTGTGTCCACTGTAAATGAATTACCTTCAACAAGGAGGCTTAACGTGCGTATATTAAAATAAAGAGAAAGTGAAAATAAATAAAACGCACTTACTTACAAAATTTACTTATTTATTTATTTTCACTTTCTCTTTGTTTGAATTACCTTCACTTTAGCTTCTTCTACAACCCTAAGGTCTTCCAATGTCAAAGGATGTTCAGGGTCATTGATGCATCTTATTAAATGTGATCAAATTAAGGAAAAAGTCATGATCAATGAGTCATTTATTATTCTAATATTTACGTTTTATTTGTAAGTAAAAATAAATAGAACAAAACTTTTTGCATGTTCAAAAGACAACATTTTATCAAAAGATAAAATTATTAAAAACTTTAATTACTTTTCATTAAAATTTATAGGATAATAAAAATATACTTTACTTCATCATGTTTCTAGTAGGGAAGGCTTCTGGAGATTGAAAGCTTAAAAACTTGCAGCACTTAAAAGTTTAAGTTTTGAATTATTAATTTTACATTTTGAGAAGACCGTAACCCAAAAAAGGGACACAGCACCATAGGAAAAAGAATTTCACATTTTGTAGGTTACAGGAGGAAAAAATATGAAGCAAAATATAATAATTAATAAAAATTATAATAATTATAATGAATTATAAGAGTGTTTCCAAAACAATAATCTTATTCAATCATGAAATACAATGAAAATCCTTCTTAAAATTCCTTTCTTTATTCACAATATTTCGTTTTCTTCAATAGAAAACTTCTTCAGGTCAAACTGAGGACAAGAAAACTTTCTTTTTCCTCCAGAATTCGTTAGTGTCCATTTAAAAATTAATAATACTTCCCATGCAACAATATATGGACTTTCCGTCTGTGTTTACAATTCAATACAACACGTCCCAACAATATATGTACTGTCCGTGTTTAAAATACTATTTACTTACAAATTGCTGACATTTCATATTCAATTTGCATTATATACAATTTGTAATTTTCTTCAAATTCACTGACAATTATAAGAGTGATTTAACAGCTTGGAAGTAGGAAAAAAAGTATGACTTGGAGGAATGAATGAGAAGGTTGAAATTGATAATGAAATGCACTTACTTGAATATGTAAAGTAAACAGGATTAAAAAGGTAGGAATAATCCGACACTTTCAGAATATTATGCATATTCCATCTTCAGAGACAGCACAAACATGTAGGACAACACAAGGTAATATCACATAATGAAAGAGTGGGGAAATTGAGGGAATTAGGAGGGCTGAGCAATAGTTACGGGCATTTTGTGATAATAAGATTGTAGGCCTAATAAGATGTTGAAAGATTCAGCAAGGAGGCAATGGGATAGCTTACTGAGGTGGGATAGGGGTTTGGCAACTGTGAAGTTGAGTGTGTGTGCAATCTCACTGTAATGCGCTACTGTGTATGATCGTGCGGGGTCTTTTTTTATGAAGGCATGTTTGTCCCAAATAGCCAAAGGAACACTGTTTACAAGGGATCCAACGTACAGTGTTGGAGGGATCAGTGTTGTGTGGGTGATCTGAAGGCAGGGGTATATTGGTGTGGGCTGAAGAATTTTTTAATGAAATTTTCAAGGAATTGGTGGGGGCTGGAAAGCATTCATGGAAATTCCCAGTTTCTAATGGATATTAATTCCCCTTAACTCATTGCAATATTCAAGAACACATCTTGAAATGTTTTGAGTAGTTGTAGTACCTTACAGAAATGTAATTACAATAATCTGATGACAAAAACCAAAATTTGATGGTTTCTTAAAATTTTCTGATTAGAATATAGCTTTTTTTCATTTTTTTTTTTTTTTTTTTTTTTTTTTTTTCTCTTTTTCAGAAATAGTGAATAGATTCTGATTAATTTCTTATTAGTCTCTTTCTCAATTATATTTAATAGCACAAATATACAAGATTTTTAGTTGCTAATTAAATGATATGCTTCATTCTGCAGACAAAAAAAAAACAATCAAAACAGAAGTTAAACTAAACTGAACCATTTATAAACTATCCAAAAACTTTCAAATGTGATTGATGCATATCATATGAATAAGTATTATGACTAAAGAAAAATCATTGGATTTTTTGAGATAACTTGTTGAGGAAAGCAAAAACTAGGCCAACTATATTCTTATTATTTTCTCAGTTTCTTGAAAGAAATATAATTAATACCGAGAAAAGACGAAAATCGCCCGATTGTAAAGATTAATTAAAAAAAAAATCACCATGACCACCATCTGATGGTCTTTACTAAAGTTTTTACTTTATATTAATTTCTCTTTTAAGATACTATGAACGTCTGCAGTCACTTCAGGCGCGCGCTATTCTTAAATTATCTTCATATCAGACGAAATTCCTGCTTTGTTTTTTCTTTCTTTCAAAATTTTCGGAAATCATTACGATATTATTCTACAGATTTACTGATAAACTAGATTATCTTCATTAACTAGAAATAAATTGAAGTGATGACGACAATAATTATTCAATTACTATAAATGGCATCAAATTATTACGATCGTGAACTTAAATTCTTGCTATGAAATATCTACAATGATCATATTTAATGAATAAACTAAGATTACGTAACTTTAACTTTGCAATATTGTTTTTGAAGTAAAAGGTAAAGGTTTCCACATAAACTGAAGTACTTAAGTGAAAGTACTTCATTATGATAGTAATAATCCAAGTAAAACAAAACATAAATAAAGGGTTGCACATTTTCTTACAAGTTAATTTTCACTTTTAACTTTAATAATATTTTCTGTGACATTTTTCAAAAATTGTTAAATATTACTTAAAAGGATATCAAATATTTCTCGTGAATCAAATTTATCAACTACGTCGTCATCTTCTTCTTCTGTAGTTATTATACGATTGTCAAGTCGCTTAAAAATTTGTGGATTTACATTTTCGAGTTTCACACCAGCCATGTTTATTGTTAGGAGATTAATCCCGAAAACAAGAATTGATATTTTATTTCCTTCAAAATTATTTACCTTTGTGTAGTTTATTTTTCATCAAAATTAAAAAAAAAAATTATTTTGAGATGAAAAATTACGTTAGTCAAAGTATTTTTTATTATCGAATCGTAAATCGATAACATCGTTGACTCTGAACGTGGGGTTCCAATAGATCAACAAACATGGCTTCCGAGGACGAAACTTTGCCGGACTCCGCTGACAAACCGTCTTCTCATTTATCTCTGTTACAGGTATAAACATTTTTTTCATATTTGAATGAAAGTTTCCTGTTGAGAGAAGCCTTTAATTCGTTGCAAGAAGTAAATTGTTGTATTTTAAAAAGGCAAGAACAAATTTCGTGACAGGTGTTTATGGCGTAGAAACTGGTTTGATGTCTCCGGTTAAGGATCTTTAATAGACAAATGTCAAATGTAATAAATTACTCATTTCTTCAAGTCTATTTAAACATTGGTCAATATGTGTTTGATACGTTGAATAGAAAACTATTAGCAGTGTGCATGAATAAGCCAAATTTTCTGAGGTTTCGCTACAAATGAAGTTATTTCAATCCTTTTTAGAATTAGAAGTAAATGCTAGAATAATATTAATAAAATGAAGTGTCATCTAGATCAGCGACACTTCAGAAAACAGAGCAATTTAGCTGCAATTTGTCTTTCAGCACATGCTTACTACGCGGGGATGTTTCATACAAGTATCTACGTGTTGTTGTGTGTAAACCTCCTGTCAGAATTAGTTGTTGACAGTTTGTTTTCTGACGAACATTTTTCCTTACCATTTTTGGTAATTGTTAGAAAGCCGTATTTACTTCTTATTCACTGAGATGAAGCATTACTGTGACAAAACATTTTTCAGATTAAATCTCCAAAACTGCTCAAAGTAAAGTCCAAATAGACTGAGGTTTGGAGATAGTTTTACGTAGGATCGTCGCCACCTGTGCTTAAAGATAACATCTTTGTACATCGCTTTAACCCTGCACCTCTTTGATCGGTTAAAATGAATGCGTCAAAAGATTATATGTCGTAGTGGGAGTAGCCATGTAAAAATTAAGACCAATAACAAACATTCGAAAGTAAATAAATTATTTGAGATGATTTAAAATGTCACCTACAAGTGATGTGACATGGCAAAATAAGCAGAAAGAAGTTTTTCAAGTTTATATTATACTGGAAAAAGTTATCTGAATGACACTCTGTAGCAGGAACAAACTCTTACAATGATGTCTTTGGAAATTATTTTTTATTGGCACATGTTTGATAATCCAGAATTGCTCAGCAAAGGAATACCATTGCTGACTTAAAAAACAAAAATAAAAAAATTATTATTAAAACCCGAAATTCTATTTTTCAAAAAAAAAATCCGAATCTGCTTTAGCAATATGTCATCTCTTTCTGAAACTACAAGTTGCATGTGATCCATATTTCAGAATTTGTCACAATGGTAAACTCTTGAAATCTCGTGAAAAGGGTCATTTGAACACTAAAAATAATTTCATTTGTATTTTAAAGATGTGGAAATGGAAGATTTTATTTGGGAAAAATATAAATCTGGATATCATGGCACAGTGAGCCATGAATACTGTGATACAACATATTCTTTCATGTTTTTGCTTTTCTCCATAGAAGCATTTTCTCCTATGGAGGCTCAAGTTAACCGGTATAACAACTTTTTTTTTTTCATATTCTGCCACCCATGTCCTCCAGTTTGTAGGAGTTTAACAAGATATTTGCCTCAAACCAGATCTATCAGCCCAACTTTTATAGTAAGTTTACACTCAGAATAGTCTGACTAGACTTGAATTAAGAGGTCTTTTAAAAATTGAAATCAATAGTTACTTTTAGTCACTCTGTGCTTGGTAACTATATTCAATGCAAATGCACACCTGAGCTTTCTCTAGATTTCCATCCTTCTTTTAACACTCTGACTGTCCTGTTACCCCACTGATGTAAGACTGTGCATTCTCCAAGAATTTGATGGAAAGTATCAAAAAATCTTTTGCTGATACTGAAATAATTACACTTTAACCACTTCTTCTAGCTTCTGTTGCTCTACAAGTGCTTGGGTCATTTTGTTTTCTTTCCTTCTAATTTGATTATTTGTAATGTGATGGTCTACCATTTTCTGCTAATCATTTCCTTGGACATTTTCGTAATTAGAAATCGCCATCTTACATCTGCACATCTTATACTTTAAAAAGGTCTGAACACTCATCTCAGAAGTCGATCATTTGCCAGTATATTTCAGCCATAGAGCATTTCACATTAAAATTTTGTCTGACCTTTTAATCCTAAATTCATTGTTCCATGTTCTCTGACTTATGTCAGTTCTCAATGTGTATTTGTAGTCATCAGTTTTGTCATATTGCAATTCAAATTCCAATAATTCATCTATTATCACTTCATGTTGACCCATGTCTATCTGCCTTATACCTCAAAATAGGCTGGTAAACAACACTATATAACTTACGTCAAGAGTTTTTCTAGAGGAGGCTTCATTTAAACTACTAGTATTGTTTTCCAGATTTTGATGTATTCATCGTGGAGGTCTGTTCGAAGGTTTCAGTGTATATTTTTTATTTAGTGATGCAAGAATTTATATTATTAAAATAATATTTAACGTGTGTG
>JAFIDM010000007.1:18310251-18349902 GCA_023159025.1 Thereuonema tuberculata | reverse complement strand
GGTTATAAGTTTTGTAATCAAGCACTAAAACCTTTTTTTTTTTTTTTTAATTAATATTAGTTTCAAGAAACTAAAATGTTTTCCTGTCTTAAATATCTGCTTTACATGCTCCTGAAAACTTTCCTCAATGCACCCAAAAACTTGCTGTTTGGTAATTGCCACTGGCCGTTTTTTGTATCGTTTCAAGTCTCGTTTGTTCTCATTGTGATCGTGATAAATACAAACAAGATGAATTTGCAGCTGTTTTGTTATTATTCTCAAGTCATTTCACAGCAGAGATAAAGAAAAAGGAAAAAAAATCCCAGAGGAAGAGAATGTGGTGAATGAAGCCAATGGATTGAAACCATGAGCAAAGAACATCCAGATTTCAGCATAAAGTTAACACTTGAAATAAATTTTCTCGCCGCCATGGGCGCTGGTGTCGACTTGCTTAGAATATTTGCCTGAATTTAGAATCTTAACTATTTAGAGCAATTGCCAGAATTTTCAAGCGAGTTTTTTTTGAGCCACTTGCCAGTTTGAAGCAAGTTTTCGGAAACGTGTAAAGCAGCATAAGAATCTGTTAAACCTTACACTAATGACACCTTCTGTGTAGTTAGTGTAATGTTGACACAGAAAGATTGTAAGAGCTGATTATCTATAAGAACATTCAGGAAATCATATATAATTATTTCATAGTACTCACAATGTCATCTAATGAGCACTTTAAGATGAAACACTTGCTAACAACTGATCTACTGATTGTGAAGATTAACTAGAATCACCATTTCACAGTGAAAGTGAAGCAATGATTGCTGCTATGTAAATCTTGACAGATGTGTTGATGTTCCTTCAAGGACACGATCAAATTGAATATTGTTGTTTGTCAGACAGTTAAATCATAGATTACAAGAAGAAAAAAAATCATTCAAATAATTCCAGATTCAAGCTATTTCAAGTTAACGACTAAAAAAAAAGGGGAAGAGAGAAATCAAGAATGAAAACACCTACATTAATTGGGCTCCTAATTATCAACAAGAAAAAATTTCTCCAATACCATCTAACTTAAGAGTTAACCACACATTCAAGTTTTAATAAATAATGAAAAATGCCATAAATATTTTGGAAATATTGAAATCAGAAATGAACCATCTTTGAAACCAAGGACCTGAAGAATGAGTTCAATACTTTAAATATAAGACTAAATGATGATTCTTGATACGTGCATCCAGCTTTAGGTAATACCGCACGGTGTGTCTCATAAACATGGCTGGCTAGTCTCCAATAGGTAGGTTCAATAAGTATGCGTCTAAGAGTGCAATCAGGTTGGAGTCTCCTCTTCAATTCATCTCTAACATCTGACTTGCTGGTACAGTACAGGGGGATGTGTTGTAGAGTCTCTTCCTTAGCTTGACATGCAAGACACAGGGGCGACTCAGCGAGTTGAAAGTGGAAAAGACTAAAGAAGTCTTTAAAAAAAAGGACTGATCGTTGTAGGATTAGGATACCACAGCAGAAGGCTACAAGTTGCAAGCATTAGAAGATGCTAATTACAATACTCTTTTTTGGGAGAAAGGGGTGTTTGAATATAAGGAGTGATTTGGACTTGAATCGTACAATATTATTATTATTATTATTCGTGAATGGGCCCCAACGGACTATGCGCTAGCCCCTACCGACAACGTCAGAACAAGGCTAGGAAATCAGAGACGAGAAAGAATGCACTTTCTCGTCGAGGATACACCTGAGAGTGTAAGTCCCAGGGGGAAACAGACGAAACACAGAAGAAACATCCACGCCACTACCGGGATTCAAACCCGGGAACTGGCACACTGGCCACAACGGCAGACCGCCGTCTAGACTGCACGGCCAATTCAATATTGTTTATTATGCTTTTCATTTTTGAAGAAAACAATTACAAGTTTTCAATAGACGATTGTTAATCCTTGTGGCAAATTGTAACCACCATGGAGCAACTTGAACCATTGAAATTAATGTTAACCATTTTAGTTTCTTTTGCATCAAATGTTTTCAAATTGCTAAAAACGTATGCCATGTTCATTTTAGGTCAATATATCTTAGATCCCGGGTTCCCAATCTGTGGGTCGCAACCCCCAAAGGGGTGGCAAAGTGTTTACTGGAAGGTCGCTTGGTTATTTTTAAGTTGCAATTATTTTTATAGGAAACTTCAGCACGAAGGTTTATCGAAACTTATTTTAATATGGTTGCAATATTCTTTTGGTGGTTCCAACACTGATTTTTGGGAAATGAAAAGAAATGAAATAGGTCCCCACGGCGGCTATTAAAAAATATTAAAAGCCAGCCATGGTTATACACATTAAACATTTTATATTGTTTGATAAGGCAGGCCATTAATATTCTTTCAAATGCAGACCCTGATTCACTTCCTAAAAATAAAATATACAAATGCAGTGTTATCATTAGAATAAAATTCTGTTACACAAACTGAAAAAAAAAAAAAAAACTTCACTAAGATGCAAAAACTCAATATCAAAATTAATTTTTAATCAGTGTCTTGATGTTAATTAAATATAAGGTTAGAAATATATTCTGAAAAAATCTATTTTTAATGTGTTTTCTTTACTTTATTAAAAACGCCTTTTCTTATGTAAATGTGGGGGGAGAGTTACAGTAAACTTGCCTATTAGAAAAAGATTGGGAAACACTGTCTTAGATGAATTAATGACTTAGTTTTTGTACTTAGAGAATTATTGTAATGCTTAAGAGGAGAGCCATTACAATAAATAAAATTTGTTATTTCTTTTTGTTAAGTATTTAAGTGATGTTTGTATGTCTGCTTCAGTGAAATACATTTGGACAAAATGTTTTTAGAAATGGAATTAATTATTTTTTCTTTTCTTTACTAGTAAATCTTCTACCAAATACTTACTGTCACAACTTTTTACTTTGGTTATTAGTTCATCTTCATCGTATTCTCTATAGTAGTCATAATCTAATATGGAAAGGAATAAGAATAAATTCAAGAGAATTAGAAATACACTTAAAGGTTATTAAAGTTATAAATTAATCATATACTTCTTAATATATTTAAAATTAGTACCATTTAATTTACTGTTTTCTATTTACTTATTTTCGCATGAAATCAATTACCCTTGATAAGTTTTCTTTCTGTCATTTCACTCATTTATCAAAGTACAATCATCCTTTTAATCTTAACTATTCCATTTTTAAAGTTAAAAAGCATAATTTTTATTGGCGTCAATAAGAAAAGCTACAGTAAATTTTTTATGTTAAGCTTCAGTTACAAATAAACACCTTGATATAATTTCTTGAAGAAATTTATCAAGACCTGTGATGGTAGCAATCCATTGTAGCCAACTCCTCCAACAATTGTAATGTTTGTTTGTTGGTGTTTTAATGGCGCAAAAGCAGCAGTGGCTAAGCTGCGCCAAGAAAGGTAAAATTCAGAACATAACAATTGTAATAATTGCAGTTTATATTAAATGTGAACAATAGGATGGACTAGATAAAATAATTGTAAAAATCCTACAAGCTCCAGACCATTTGTTCACAGTGTTCCATTTCAGTCGGCGTGTTGACAAGTTAATAAGAAAAGCAAGGTAGACATGCTGCTGTTTTTCTATGCCTTATGACAGTCTACTACAAAGATAATCTTCAGTACTGTACCCACAGGGCATTGGGAGACCTAACGACTGCTAGAAGTTGTTTGCTGGTATAAGTCGATGATATTGCAAAGTGTGGCCACTTATATGATTGTCTGATCCAGTCTCAAATCCATCACAACTCCGAAATATTTTGAAATATAAAAAAAATATGTCCCCCTTTCAGACACAGCAAAATGGCTATTCCAGAATGCCAATAAACTTTCAATTGAAATTACAATTTACAGGATCTAACACAATTAATCTGAGTTTCTCATATATTTTCCCTAACACATTTGCAGTTTTTATATACAAAAGAGAACTGTTTTAAAATTTATATTTTTCATAATCTGTACTTAAATTTTTTGATTGTCAATGCTTTAATTATTTTTATTTTTTATATTCATGGTACAGTCAAACTCTGCTATAACACGGTTGTTTATATAGCTAATTCGGATATAAAGCGATTTGGTCTTGGACCCCTTCTATTTTGGAAAAGATGTATAATTGTAAAATTGGAAAATTTACCATATTTTTGCCCAGAAAGTACAAAAATCGATTGATTTTAGAGAACTGCTCACGATTTGCTATTTACAATTAATATTTATTGGGTAATATCGCTAATCCCAAGATGGCGGCACCAAACCGTAAGAAAACAGAAATATGAAGATTTTGGCTAATATAACCCATCAAAGTGTTGAAAAGGTAATGATTTATAAATATAAAATTCTCTTACATCGCTGAATGATGTAGGTAATCGCAAAATGACCATTTTAAATCGATTTGGAATCGTGTGGGCGATAATAGGGTTTGAGAATACAATATTTGCCATCGTGATGTAAAAGAACCTCGGGCAGATCGCGATACAGCAGAGTTTGACTTTATTAATTTAATTTAGTCTAAGCTACCCACAAAACTTTTAGTGATTATGTGACCTTGGATTCCGACGTCACTTTCTCAGTCACATGACTTTCGCGTGTGTGTGTGTGGCGAGACTGGGTGGCAGGGAAGCCAACCATTTGGTCTTCTAAAATGAACGGTTAGCAGTTGACCTTAACACAACCCACATCGATGAAAAATGAAATTAAGCATCCTTAATAGTATATCTAACATTTGACACCTTATTAGTATTTCTGTGTCTTATGGTTTCGGAGAAGTAGCAGATAGAAAAAAAACAAACAAATAAAAAATGTTCCTTATATATATATGTATGTATAAGATAATTAAAAAAAAAAAATTATAACAAATTAGGTAATTAATAAAGATCTGAAGTATCCGTTTTACCTTTTTCAAAATCGGAATCTTCTTCAGGGTAATCATGAGTATAAAAATTTTCATCATTGCTGTCTTCATCATCTTCGAAAACCACCTCATTTTCTCTGAAGTCATAGTAGTCAGGCTCGAGACTGCACTGTTCCAAACTGTAATGATAAAAAAATTACTCATTGTCAACAAACACAATAAGTAAATTTAGTAATTTATTATTACTTATAAATTTTGGAATTTTGTCGTCAAAGTTATTATATTTCAAAGCTGTAATAAACAAGAAAATTCAAAACAATTTTTAAATAATGTTTGCAAGCTCAAATTAAAATTCCAATAATAATTTTTTTAATTAACAAAAAAAAAAAAAAAAAAGTCAAAGCACACTACTTGCGACAAGACTAGAAAGATAGCCTTTCCTCATTAAAAGAGGGAAAACAATGGGCAATGATGTGAATTGTCTGCTTTACTCCTTTTTATATGGATAAGCTGTAAATTCCTTCCTTATTTTTATTGTCAATTAGTTTCCTACCATCAATAGTGCTTACGAATTACTGCTTAAGTGGTTATAACTTATTTCTTTTCATATGAATTCTATCTTGATATTTTTTAATTTTAATAAACTAATGCTTCCAAAATGTAGTTAAACCCTGATATAAATAGGAATCGGATTGTTCAACAAATTCAAGTTCCCGAAACTTTCAGATGGCAAAAAAATTGTTGAGTTAGCTATAAGGAAACGTTAAACTGCGACAGTGATTATAAAGTTTAAATTTATATTTACCGCAAGACTTGCTTAATAGGCTAGGGTAGGTATTTCCCATAAAAAGCCTCCACTGACTCAGGGGATGTTGAAGTTATAGAGAATGGGTGAAAAGTCCGTATACACCTGCCAATAAACTGGATTTGAAATGAACTGATGTGCCTATTGCGGATCCAAAACATCTGTATGCACTCCTCCATGGTCTCCTCCACAGAAGGATGCGTCTCCAGGTCTGTATGCTCATTTTCCATAGCATTTGTGGCTTACAGTCGTGAAGGCATTGCACACAGCAATCTGCAGCTCAGCATTGGAACCGTACCGCTGTTTGTGGATTTCCTGTTTAACGATTCCCCACCGAGAATTATCTGGCGTGGGTGGCTAAGGCAAAGGTGAAGGAAAGTTCTTGGATCCTTGGCCAATCCACCTGTTTGGGAAAAGATCATCAAGGCACAATTGCACTCTCATGACAAAATGAGCTGGTGCTCAGTCTTGTGGAAACCAAACAGTGTCAGCTATGCCTTTCAACTGGAGTTCAGGCAGCAACCATTTCTTAATCATATACAGATATGTCATCTGATTCACTGGGTCATTGAAGAAATATGATCCAAGCAGATGTTCTTCTGTTACCCCTGCCCAAATCATAACATGCGGTGGATTTTGTTCAAGTTCTTGAAAGAAATGTGGATATTCCTTTGGCCAAAATAAACGTTCTGATCGTCTGAACTTTGAGATAGCACATTCATCACTAAACAGAACTTTTCATTGATCGTCTCTGGTTGGAAATGTGGAGAAGTGGGATCCATGCTTCTCTGCACCTTGCTAAAACCACATCTAATAACTAATTCACTGACAATGGGCAAAGAGGTTTCACTTTCAAATCCTTTCGCATGTGATATATCACGATTGACCAGTAAATATCCAATTCAGCAGCGTTCTTGCGAGCCGACTTCACAGGAGATTGCATCATGGATTCTTCTACAGCAGCACGCTTCCATCCGATGTGAATTCTTCACGGATCTTGACGAAAAAGTCTTCCATTCCAATGTCAATATGTTCTCTTGAATGGTGGCACCTTCCGAAATAGCAGCTGAAAATTGGTAATATTTTGTGAGTGTTTGTCTCGTATGCAGTTGTTCGTGAATCCAAACTACAGTCACTAAACACTCTTCAATCGAGAATCTGTTTAAATAAGCCATACTTTCCATCACTGCCTTTGTTTATTGCCACTCACCGATTGCTCGCATATTGTCATGTGCTATTGTTTCATTGTTGCTTCCATTGCTCACTGATGGGCTTATTTCCAGAAGCGTTATATATACGACTTTCTCCATAGCACAGATTTATGTATCCAGAGGTACACGAACTTTTCGCCCACTCTGTAGAATCCAGCATTTCACTGACCATCGGGACTAGTTGACGTAGGGTGATCAGCTCAATGTTCACCTGTTTTTACCCAGGGAAATAAAAATTCAGTTCCCATTTTACAGAAAGCTGGGTGAATCATCTACCAAAGAAGAAATTAACCTCAAAAAATCCCTGACCTCCGCTGGGAACTGAACTTCAGCCTACTGTCCAGTGCCTATTAATAGACTATTAATAACTAAAATGGATTTTTAAGGATTTAATACTTACAAATTTTTTTTTTTTTTTTTATAATACTGTCACTTACTTCCAACAAAATGAAATACGAACAATTTCCATTACTTATTTTATAAAAATGAAAAGATTATTGCTTATAAAGAAAAATAAGTAAAAGGCACCGTTTTAGGGATACAGAATGCATCAAAGTAAACTTGATATCTAATACTACTTGCTCTGAATAGTCCATTGAGTTTTGTGTTATAACTGATTTAGTGCCACAGTAAAGTTTGTTATATTCAAAGCAATTAAATGTCACTTGAGATTACACAGTAAAATCAAAATTATGAATAGTATTAATAAAAGCTGAATGACAGAAGGCTAAATTAAAACAGTATTTACTTGAAAGTCTGCTGCAGGATCAGATCATCAAAATCTCCTGAGTCAGTGTAATAAATATCATAGACATATTGCTCTTCTTTTTTCAGTGCTTCTTCTGGAGAAAGATCTTCTCTTATCATTGGTACTCCATTGCAAGCAATATCGGGATGAACTTTCTGTAAATAAAATTAACAAACACACGTTCAAAATATATGTATTTACACACTAAGATAAAAAAAAAAAAAATGCGATCATGATGAAACACGAGATAAGCAAAGAGGACAGAAAGAAAATGACCCCAGAACACAGAGAGCAATGTAGCTGTTCAGTTTGGAACAAAAGATCCAGAATCGGTACATGTTAGTAAGTTCTGCGCCGCATCTTGTGGGGATCCATGGCGATATATGGTGTGGCATCGACGCATTTAAACGTCTAATGGTGTCCTGTGGAAGATTCATACAAAAGATTCTGGAAGATTCTTGGAGTTGCTGTGCCCATGTTGCGGGGCGACAGTAAACACCGCCCCAACATGTCCTATAGGTGATAGGTCTGGTGATCCGGCAAGTCAAGAAAGTGTCGGAACACCACTTAGGATATATTCACCATATGCAGTCAGGCATTATCCTGCTGAAAAACGGCTCTTGGAAGACCTTGCACTATTGACTTCCAGAATGACAGGTCTCAGAATGTCCTGGATGTAACATTGTGCTGTGATAATACTCCGAAAGACAACTGTCAAATGATAGGGTGATCAGGTATCAGATGCAATGACTCCCGAAATGAGGATGCAAGGTTTGATGGCCTTTTGACGCTCCACAGCTAAGCGAGGTGCACTGGCCTGGTCGTCTCATATGTGGCCATCATTGGCTCGAAGTTGATTCATTACTAAACACTATACGGCCTCGATCAGTTACACTCCATGCTGCTCTGGAGCAACATCACTGCAGGCTGTGATGGCATGCTGTAGGGTCACTGGTAGTCTTTGTAACAGATGCTGGCATCGCAATCCAGCCTTCTGGCAGTGGTTCGTCATGACACAAGAGGCTGCAGAGATGCCATTAACTATCCTCGGACGGATTTAGAAAAACTGTTGGTGTCCTGAGGGTAGATCTCACAATCCTGCCTATTGTGGTTACTTTCGGCTGATCACTACCCTCATGACTGGTATGTAAGCATTGCCAGACCCATTGCTGCCAACAATGCTTATTGTGGCATCAGCATGACCCAAATGGCGGGCGATAGAACAATATGTCCAACCTAACTCTCTCAAGCCCACGATACACCTCCTGTCAAATCGACTATCAGGTAGTGTGTCATGCATCCTCAGCAGCTACAGAACAGCATCCAACCATAAAAACATTCGGAAGTGCCGAAACAAGTGAGAAACTCTACTTATAAGTAATGCAGAATGCACTGCTCAACTGTGACGTGGTGCCACATTCTGCAATTTTTTTATAATTTGCAAGTCTACCCATGCAAATATTTGTATATTAAGCTTCGTAGTTGTTCAACAACATTTTGGTCGTATATTAGAGTATATACGAGGGCTGTTCAATAATAAATTATCATATTTTTTTATTCTCACAATTCTGGTAGTATAACAATGGTTTTGTGATGTATTGTTGGTGTAATGTATGTGTAGTCTATGAAGTCATAATTATGTTAATCAAGTTCGTTCCGGTTTCTTCAGGTAGCGTGTGCTCACGTTGAGTCATATGTAGTTTCGGCTACGGTACAATGGAGTTGAGTTGTGAAGAACAGGTTGCTACATTGAAATTTTGTTTGTTTCTTACGAAATTATGCACTGAGGCTTACTCAATGTTACAGCAGGCTAGTGGGGAATCTGTAATTCTGTACAGTACTACTCAGTGGTGGTATAAAATGTTCAAAGATGGAAGGCAATCAATAATGAACCACACCAGTCATGGGATCCCGTCACAGTTCTTACCTCAATAACATCAATTGCCACTGCAATTGTGAGAAAAGATCGATAAATCACATTACGACAGCTGTCAGAGATTATACATATTTCTTTAGGCATACATAGCTAAGGGAAAAACTGCATATGAGACATGTTGGTGCTTGGTGGGTTCCAAGACTGCTTACTCCTGAGCAAAAGGATGTTCAAGTGCAAGTTTCCGTGGAGCTGAAAAGAATGATAGAGGAGGAGGATGCACAGTTTCTGTCAAAGATAATAACTGGAGACGAGACTTGGCTTCATCATTTTGACCCCGAGAGTAAGCAACAAAGCTCACTGTGGAAATCGCCATCATCACCAATGCCAAACTGGTCGCATCTGCATATAAGTCATGGTCATTGCATTCTTCGATATTCAAGGAATGATTTACCAACATGTTGTACCACACACAACTGTAACAGCAGAATACTACAAAAGTGTACTGAAGACACTTAAGGACCACGTCAGGTGAAAACGACCACATCTCGATGCTACAGGATGGATGTTGCACCAGAACAATGAGCGGTCATACATTGCAAATGTAGTCATGGAGTATCTCACCAAATCAATTTCCTCATTCTCCCTATAGCCCAGATGTGGCCCCTTGTGATATCTTCCTGTTTCCTTAATTAAAACAAAAAACAACTTTGTGGAAGGCGTTTCAATCTTCACAGGCATTGGTGAAGGCTTCAGAGGCAATTCTGAAAGACCTATCAAGCAATGACTTCCAGCACATCTTCAACGACTGGAAGAAATGCTGGGATAAATGCATTGCAACCAATGAGGACTACTTTGAGAAAGACCACCAAAAATTGGATGATGACAAAAATTTGGAGCCAGTAAAAAAAATTACGATCATTCATTATTGAACAACCCTCACATCAATTACAGATTAATGAGTGATATTATGGTGATGACTGAATCTGAAGTTCAGAAAAGATATTTTAGTAGTTATCTGAAATTAACTTGCTAGAAAAGTTGTTTCACTTCTGTTGTACAGGTGGAGACGATTCTTGTGAATCACACTTCCAATTAAAAGTGCTCTCCAGAAGCACTTTAAGGAAATCAAGAAATGCGATATAAATGTAAGAAATTTGAAAACAACCTTCCTGTTCAGATATTCAATTTTTCAGGTCCATCAGCACTAAGGCCGATAAAATACAGAATTATAAAGTTCTGTAAACATAAATGAGTCACTATACATTTTCAGAATAGTACACTGGCAAAACAAAGTTAGACAAAACATAAATCACTATTTTAAAATTAGTTCCAATGTTATATTGAAGTCCAGTTAAACTTCCGAGTCCTTATTAATCCAAGTCTGAAACTGAACTCAAATTTACAACTTAAAAAAACTTTTAACAGCAAGGTCATTATGCAACAACCCAAGTTTTCTTTTTCTTTACATGCTAATATGAATATTTAATATTTTTTAAATGAAATATTCACGTTAATAAATAAACAAAGGAATTTCATTATTTCAGGAATGTCTTTCTTTTCCACACATTAATCATTTTATGTATTCTGAATCGAAAAAAAGAAATGCCAATTCAACCTTAAATAGCTCAAACTAATTTTCCTTTATTTTAATCTTATTTACCTTTGTTTTATTTGCAAGTTCTGCTTGAGAAGTTTCCCACTCCTCTTGTATGACATCATATAGCCAGAGCTTAGAAGGATGGTCTTTATTTGGTGAATCATCATTGGAAGGTCCTTGCTCAAAATCAATGTGATCAAGCTCTTTATAATCCAAGGCCCTAAAACTGTTAACCAGCTTGAACCTTCAGAAAACATAAGCACAATAATAAATAATTGATATATAATGATTAACAATTAAATGCTAAACATATTAAATCCTATTGGTAATAGCAAGATTTAACTTCTGTGATGTATATATAATAAGGAAAAAAAAAAAAAAAGCATAAAAATGCACACAATTAAAGGTTCACTGAGCTATTTTTAGAATTTTCATACCGGGAATGCAAGACAGACTGTTCTGAGTTTCCTAGCTTTCGTCAGTTGGATTCGCCCAGTACTCATAGCTCAGTGGAACCAAAAGAAACATAAAGAAAGCAATGTCCCTTTAGTTAAAAAAAAATTACCAAAATAAAGAATAAAAAGGGCAATAAATTAATCCCCGCTAGCACAATGCTTAGCTTATAAAGGAAACATATACATAATAGCAAAATTTAATGTGTGTGAAAAGGAAAAAAAAAAAAAAGGCATAAAAGCGCACACAATTAAAGGTTTACCGAGCTATTTTTGGAATTTTCGTACTTAATCGAGTGTGTTTTGATGCTCTTCTTTTTTCTTATTAAATCCTATTCTTTAAATAATACAGTTCAATAATGTTAAGAATTTATATTGTGAGAAAATTTACAGACTTAGAAATGAAGCTTTTCAAGAATTTTAAAAATTAAAAACTGTAATGTAATGTGCTCCTTTAAATGTCTAAAAATATGAAAAACAACTGCATTTAAGATTCAGAATTATAAAAGTTCCGAGTTCACTGTTGATACGATCAATAAAGAAATCAACTGTTATTTCTTTTTAAAACTTAATTATCTCAATCTCTCTAATATTTCAATCCATCTGCTTAGGATGTTGATGGATGGTATCCCCCACAGCTGAACTCTTGCTAACTGTGATGCTTTCCTAACCAAGCTGTGTTCTATGCGAACCATTCATGACCTGGATATTGCACTTTTCAAAGATAATAGATTAGCACTATTAACATTAGAAGTACGTAAATTAGGTAATTTGCATTAAGAATTAAATTTAGATATTAAGATAACTACTTCAGAAACTATGGAAAGTTTTAATTAACCTAAAATGTTTTTTCTTCGTTTTTTTCCACACCTGTTTTTCTGGCTGCTTGTCTTAAAGTTCTCTCTTGTTCGAGATTGTAAATCGGCTACATGTAATTTATGAGTTTTTGCTTTGTCTTCAGCATGTTTGAGAGCCTCTTTAATATGGCATGAAATAGGATCTGCCTGAAATTAAAAGAAAAACAAAAGAAAAGATTAATAAATTAATAATAATAAAATTGATGTAACTAGCATACTCTCAAATATACTCTTTAATCCTAATATTACTGGAAATTTCATACTGTTTTAATGTAATAAAGTATCTTAACTAAGTCTATGAAGTGTAGTCCATATGTTATGATGAAGAGGCCGTGTTCCATGGCAGGAATCATTATCAAGTTTAAGACAATTTCCAATTTAGAACACAAAAGATCTTATTGCTCCCTTCACCTTCTTGTTGGTATATCACAGAGAATGCATGAAGGTCTTGGGACCTCATTAAAAAAATTATTGAGTTAATAAAATTATTTGACTGCATTTCGTCAGAATGCTTCTAAGAAATTAGTGCAGTAAAAATTAAAAATTGACCTTTATGAAATGTATAATGACAGCAAACCAAGGAAAAATATAAATTAAATATTTAAATACCTTCAATAAAATCATATCTGTTCTCCCCCCCCCCCAAAAAAAAAAAAAAAAAAAAAACTTTCACATAAGCATTCGAAAACTCAGATAAGCCTGTTTCATAACAATAAAATATCCAATAAACATGCTTTAATTTTTCGTTTGTATAAATTTCACATACACCTATATTCAGTCTGTTAAAAGAAAGTTTGTGGTTTCCTTGATAAAGAATATGCAAAAAAAAAATTCATGCCAATCTGGTACACAATTTTAACTGAACATTTTATGAACTGAGAAAAAAAAAAAAAGGCTGACAATACAACCTTTCCATGTTACAGAACTTTATACATTGAAGTATATTGCTAGAAGTCTCATTAAAATCCATGAACAAGATAATTTTTTAAAATATGTCGAGTGGCCACTTTATTAAACACCCCTCACTCTAACTTAGACGGGTCCGATAGTGATGCAAGGTGACGTAAAGGCAATGAATAGTGTATACAAGGCATGCTCGGTATCAAAAGAACTGTATCAGTACAGTTCTCTGGAACATGGTAAAACAAAAGTTTTAAACGACTTCGAACGAGGCATGACTGTAGGAGCAAGTTACAGTATTTCGGGAACTCTGAAGATCCTCGGCTTTTCTTGTGGAGCAGTATTGTGGGTGTTCAGAGAACGAGTTAGGCCAAAAAAAAACTTAAGCAATAAGCACAACTGTGGATGAAAGAGGTAACAGACGACTGGCACAAAATGGCTGTGGCAACAAGAAGAACATGACAGACTGCAGCTGAGTACAATACAGGTGCACCAAAACGCATATCCAACTGATCTTGTCCCTGATTGGTTTTAACAGCAGGAGACCAGCAAGGGTGCCTTTACTATTACAGAAAAGCGCACCTGGAACATCGCAATTGGACACTTGATGAGTGGGAAAAGGTCGCTTGGTCCAACGAGTCTCAGTTCCTTCTGCACCATGCTGATGACAGGATGAGAATACGAATCTATGGACCTGTCTTACCAAGTGACAATCTTACAAATGAGTGGTGGTGGAATATTGGCCTCGAGAATGTTCTCCTGGGATACAGTTGGTCTTCTAATACCCCTGGAAACATCTCTTAATGCCATGAGCTACCTCAACATTGTTGCCAGATGCACCTACTTATGGCTGCAGTGTTCCCTGACACAGATGGCCACTTTCAGCAGGACAATGTACCCTGTCACCATGCTCGATTGGTCTCCGATTGGTTCAGTGAACACGATTGATTTCCACTTGCTTCATTGGCAGGCTCAATCACTTGATTTCAACCCAATCAAGCATTTGTGAGACGAGATGGAAAGATCCATTCGAAGCTTAGAAACGCCACCATAAAGGCCAATATTCCTGCAGAACAGTTCCAACACCTTTTAGAATCTTATGCATAGAAGAATTCCCACTCTGATCAAAGCAAGAGGAGGACCACTCATTATTAGTGTGGTGTGTCTAATAAAGTAGCACTCAGTGTAGTTTAGCATCAGCAGTTAACTTAAAGGAATATTTTATGTTTTATAAGTAGAATAACATGTATTCATGTTATTTCCTCTGGTTTCTGAATCATGTTTTAGATGCACCAAAGCGCCCTTAATATTATATATCCCTGCCTATTCAGCAATCTCTGCATTGGACTCGAATCTGATACTAATGGCAACATTCATTATATTTATCAGAATTAAGTGCAATCAAGTTTTGGCTATAAGTCATTTGTAAGCCTAAATAAAAATATTGAACATTTAGGTATTTTTTGAAGAGACTAGGATCAAGGATGAATCTGAAAATCATACGAATCTTCATAAACATTTTCAGTTTCAGGATAATTCTGTTCATTATTTTGCAACTTGAAACAATCTTTTCTTCTAGCTCAAACTAATACAGAATTGTGTTAAAGTAAATCAAACTTAAAAGAAATGTTCTAAGGGCAAAAAAAAAATAAAAGTAAGAACGGAAAATCTGTAAACTGGATGATACAAATTGAACTGGACTATTGAATTTTGTGATTCATCTAACTATATTAGATAATCAACGTCAAATAGAATAGAAAATAACGCTATTAGTGCAAAAGAATATAATTACAGATGCAAACTAAATATATTTATGAAATGAAAAGATGTAATCAGAAAGTCGAGGAAGAGATCAGCCTCCTTACAAACTTCGTTCTTAATGGTCAAAATGTTATTAACTACTCAAAGTATTCTACTGTCAGAAATAAACTATTAATATTATATCTTCTCCGAAAGATCAAAAGAAATTGTAAATGTGTGTTTTAATTAAATAACGTTTTACGATTTAATATCAAAGCCTGCTATTGACAAAAGTGAAAAAAAAAAAATAATTTTTTTTTTTTGCTTTGAAAAGTCCGTTTCCCAATAAAATCGAAAGATTTTCTTAAGCCTATCATTAAAATTCCTAAATTTTAATAATTTCAACATTTTTTTTTTCTTTTTCAACTACGTAGTTGCTCATCCATTTTTTTTTTTTTTTTTTTTTAAAGAAGAATGAAAACAAACTTCATCAGCCAGATTAACTTCAAGTTATTTAATGAAAGCAGAAGTTTCATTTCAAAATAATAATTAAAAAAAAAAAAAAATACATAAACCTCCGGTTTTTGAGAATATGTGAACATTCACATAGCATCAAAAATAATTATTTTTGTTATTTACAAACCTAAAACTGATGTTCTAGTCTAAAAAATAACATGAAACTGCTTTAGAAAATTATAGGCTTAAAAAAAGTGAATAATTTTCCCCACCGCACATCATTTATAATAATTCACGAATCAGAAGTCACTTTGACAACAAACTACGTTCTTTAGTTCCAAAAGGTAAACATTTTCAAACAAATAATTGAAGATATTAAATCATAAACTGTAATAACATTTAAACCCGGAAGTTTCGGATGACATTTATGATTATCTAAGTTTTTAGCGAAATAAGTTTTGTTGTCAAATGGTCGAACTCGGTAATTAACTAGCTTTACAAACCAGTTCGATTTCGATTTTTAAATCGCTGCTTTACCTGATTTTTCACAGTTCCAACAAACTTAAAAATGCTCTTAACATCCTCCAACGGACATGCAGCTTTCGAATCGTCAGCATAACGAAGACGTTTGCACGCTAAAAGTAAAGCTTCGGAAGGTTTATCGTCGAGCTTTCTCTTGACCCGTACGATTGCCGCCATAGTTCGTATTGACTGAGCGTGCTGAATGACGCAATTCGACTTCTTTTTCCGAATAATCTACAATTATTTAATTTAATGTTCACGGAAATTTTTAACATTAAATTATTTCTGAAACTCAATTTTTTCAAACTTTATATTAGTAATATTTCAATTTTATTTCCTATTAATCTGATAAATATAAACAAATCAGAGCATTCTTTGGTTTTAACTTCCGGTATAGTGAATAAACATGGCGCCCATGTGTGGTCATGTGCGGCAAATTAAACGTTGTTTACAGGTGCAGAATATTAATACATCTTTACTACATTACATTTCCATTGCCATTTTATACTTTCTGGTACCGTTTCTTAAGAAGAAATTGTAAATTTGGTCGATATTATTCAATATTTGAATATCGAATAAACTTCGATTTCTCTGAAAAGTTTGTTATAAATGGATATGTTTCGGCTAAACCGAAAATTGAGAAGCATCGATATTTAAAATGATGTAAAATAGAATATCTTGACAGTAATTTTTCACTTTCAGAATTTTTTTGTTAGTGATAAGCAATCGTCATAACATCAGTATCTATGTTATCTTGATTATGTCCCAAACTTATTATTTTTCAATATCCAATAATTGTGATTTAAAGGCCATTTCATAATCAAAGTTAAGATGTATTAGACTTTGGTTTATTTCTGTCAACATAAAATGAAATGTATGGAATATATGCTGTCATCTTATCCCTTAAAATCTAGAAATGTAGGATTAACTGTATGTAAAGCCCCAATTTCGTAGTTAGATGGTTGTTTCAAGGGACTCTGGTTTCTATCAAAATTTGAGAATATTTTTTTTTTTCGGTTGAACTCTTAGTTTGCCCCATACCACTATCACGAAGTGAACTCCGATGACTGATCAAAATATACTATCAAGTATAATATGCAGAGCTAAAAACGTCTTTCCACTCCTCTTTTTTTTTTTTCTTATAACCTCTCTTTTGATTGGAAAATATTTAGAAAAAAATTGAATCCAAATTTTTGGAATTTGTTAAGACAAAACAAAAATATTTAACAAACCAAATTTATTCAAATATCATAATATCAGTGACATGACCATGTTCGGACCTTTGAAGTTTTTATATCGTAAATGCCAAATAATAATAATAACAATAATAAAGTCGTTATTATTAATAGATAAATGAAAGTGTTACAGGTAATTGCATTTACTTTCAGATTCTACTGCAAATAGTACGAGAGAAGAGAAATATTGAAAAAAAAAATCAGAATATTTATATTCAGGATACATGACTGAATCATCGTAGTGGATTAAAAAAAAAATAAAGGTTTATGAACTGCTACACAAGTTTGTAAATGCATCATCGTTACAATCATCATCACATCAGTTTAATGTGATTTTATACATGAATCCTGTACATCATCTTCTTTGCCATACCATCAGTCACTGTTTTTGAATATTGGCCTTATCACCCATCCACAGTTGCTTTATCACTCCTTTCATTTCAAAAACTCTTCAGCCAAAAAAATTGTTAAGTTCTTCTCTGTAGTCTTCTTCATATACACAGAAGCTCGGTTATAACACGATCTTTCGGATCCAAGATCACGATATAACCGAACTTTTATTACTTCGCAACGTCAAATGTCATATATCGCACCCTATTATCGCCCACACGATTCCAAATCGATTTAAAATGGTCGTTTCGCAATTACCTACATCATTCAGAGCTATGTGAGAGAATTTTATATTTATAAATTCATAAATACCTTTTCAACACTTTGATGGGTTATATTAGCCAAAATCGATTTGGCGCCACCATCTTGGCATCTTGTACAAACAACGAGTCATGTGGATCGAAACTAGATATTCATACGCCTATTAGATTTCATGGGCCTCTTTACTGGTTGTTATTGGCAGAAAAATAGATCTCGATATTCATTTTGATTAAATGAAAAAGCCCACGATTTTGGTATTTTTTTAAAACTATATTTTATTTGTCGGATTTTCGTAACATTAGGGTGGGTATAGAGTCTCAATTACTGTAAATAATAAGGAAACAAGCATGTTAACTTACACCTTTGATTTGATTTTAGGTGAAAAAACGGTAAATTTTGCAATTTTACAATTATACACCTTTTCCAAAATAGAAGGGCCCAAGACCAAATCGCGTTATATCCGAATTCGCAATATAAACGACCGCGTTATAACCGAGCTTCAGTGTATCAGTAGTATCTTCCAGTAAGCCTGTCCAAATATTTTGATTACCGTATGCATATAGCTGTAAGATCTTTTGGATGCATACTATTTTCACTGATCAGGTTGTTTTTTTGTATAGTTCTATAGCTACCCTCTTACATCAAGAACATAGTGGAAATAAAGACTTTCTAGGCTTTGGCCGCAAAAAGGTTATGGGCCCAGCTCGTTCTCTGAGTCAATTGCCGAGAGAATGAACGCCCATTTCCAAGCTCTTCAAAAAATTATGTGCTGCTCTATCATAAGGAATTTCAGCAGAACATGGAAAAGTGCAGATTGTTTTCTTCCAGCTGTTTAGTTTTGTCTTAATCTCCATCAGCCAACAGCCAGAGTGTATTTTTTTCACAACTCACTTTTCACATATCCAAGCCAGACCTAAGCTCTACTGATTAAAGTATTGATTTGTGATGGAAAACTTCTGATGAAAGAAAATCAAATATTTTTGTGTATTGTGAGATTAACGTTCCTGTGGTCTAGAAATATAAAACAAACACACACAAAAAATGAGAAAAATTACTTCAGATCAGCTTTTGAAAAATTTGTAGTTTAATGATAATTATTTTAATTTCTTGAAAGATGGATATTTACAGCAGGAGATTATATTCTGCTTACCATGCAGTGTGAATTTACTTAAATAATAAACATAATACGATCTGGACAGCTATCAAAAAGTTAAATGTCACTTTCAAAATTTTTAACAGTTTTTAGCAGATTAAAATTTTAAACTACTATTGAACATCTTCTGTGTTGTCCGCTTCTTCCCTTGGGGTTGGCGCCCCCTTGCGGTATCTAGCCTAAACTCCTCTGGTAGGAGAGCGTCCATACCCAGTATTGGGTGTTACGGGCGATATAGATAGATATAGTGTTAAAACACAAAAATGGCGCAACTCAATTTTATAACAATTATGATTTGAGTTCCTGTTGTATGTCAGTACCAAGAATGGGAATGAGGTCTTTATAAAAATTCGAAAAACATATTTGAAATTTAAAATGGGACACGTTACCACTTATAAAAATATTCATTTTTATTTTATTCTACATTTGTTAGTTTCATCAATTTTTCTCTTTGTTTCTTGCAGGTTTCCCTCACTCCTGCACTAGATGTCAGACTTAACGTAAATCAAACCAGGAAGTTTCATCTTTATTTCACCTATAAACCAACTCGACCAAACTTAGGAAAACGACGTTACTTACCCATATTACCTGTGCGCTTCTGTAGCACCTATAATCCAAGAAACATTGACGTTGAACAGACTTCTAATTCATCATCTGAATCTTCTACATTTGTGGTTGACCTTACATCCAATTCTAGCAAGTCAAATGGAGACGTTACAAATGCAGTAAGTTACTTTATTTAAACAAAAGTGAAATTACCTTTCTTAATACTGCCCGTCGGCATTCATTACTGAAGACAGATATTTTTTTTTTTTTAACACGTTGCAAAATTTGAAGCATTTTCTTTCTCCCTTAGACTGAAATAAGAATTTTGACACTGGTGTTTAATCACAGTGCTGTGGTGATATCATATTTAAAACTCATACTTGTTTTAGTGCCACTTTAAGCCATGAAATTTAATGTTTTGATTAATGCTTTCTGTGATTGCATTTCAGTTGTATCAGGCATTCTGTAAGATCTCTCTGTTCAAAGACTTCTTAATTGACTTCTTGAATTGTGTTTCTAAAAATATAAAAATAGAAGAAGTTATCAATACATTAGAGATCTATGTTGTTTTTGAAGAAAATCTGTCGGTGGAAAAAGCTTATTAAAGTTTTCAGGGTTAAACAAGATTGGTGGGAGATTGCAAATCATCACTACATCTCCCACCAATCAAACGCTGGGCAAAATTCTCCAAAAGCAAATACGTCTAAGAACCTCCGCCGAGATACTCTCCATGCAGGGTGTCGTGTATCCCTTACCCTGCCTTGGGCAATTATGTTATTATTTGGGCGAGACAGGTCAACAGCTAGAAGACCGCCTTTACCAGCATCAATATGCTATCAACAACCGTAACACCAATTATGCAACTCCTGTCACCCACGCCACAGAGCACAACCACAAGATCAACGTTCCAGGCGCCGTAATCGTTTGCAGGGAAAAAAACGATTTTCTTAGGAAGTGCAAAGAATCGATCTATATTTTAAGTGACCGCGCCTGTTACAACGAAACCATTTCAGTGCAAAACATCAACAAATACCGAATTGGCAAAACAAAAAAAAGGCATCTTTAAATCAAGACATTCAGCTGAGGGCAAAAACAAGCCAAAGGGACAAGAGTAGGGAGAAATGAGAAGGGGGGAGGGGTGAGAAGAGGGGAGGAGGGATGAATGTTTTAAGCACTCTTCCTTTCCTCTTTTTATTATTTGTTGATTTTAGTTTGTCCAAGGCTGTGGGCAAGTGAAAGGAATCTCCGCTCGCACCCGACGCCTTGTGGCAACTCCCACAATTCCCTCCTCAAGCAAACTGACTATATAACCATGAACCCATTTTATTTCGTTAACTTGAAAAAAGATACTACACGTATCGAATACACATTCTATTTCATTGTTATTATGTTTTTGTTTTTCTAATATTTGTATACATTGTTATAATTTAATTTTATTTATATCTGTCAAATTTCTCCAGGATAAATATTAATTATAAAAAAACATATAAAAGATAAAAAACCCAATAAACATTAAACATCAAGTAAATCTCATACCTTTTGTTTTATCCGTGACAAAGAATACATTTTAGTTTACTGAAGAAAAGGAAACTCTTTGCAGAATTTTCTATAACAATAATCAAAGTAATAAACCAAAACACTATTTACATTATCATGTAAAATTTGGGAGATAATAACTTACTTAAATAAGTTTCTTTCATGTAGTTGTTAACTAGCTTTCACTTATCAGCAGTTTAACTGTATGATATTTCCACAATTTTATGCATTTTCTTTATTTATGTTAATTTTTTTATGCTAATTATGAATTTGTATGAAAGCTTTGTGTTTTTATTCCCATAATTCACTGTTGTCATTTTTTTTCAGACTTCATTTTCTCAGAATATACCAGAACCTCCACCTATTCCTGAAACACTTGATATTACTGAAACTGCAGTAAATGTTCTCAATGAACTTGGAGAGCCTACTTTTGCTAGTCAAGGCCTTGGAGGATGGGGCTCTGTTGGCCTAATCCAAAATTGTTTGGAATCCGTTCACGTCACATATGGTGTACCCTGGTGGATGTCCATTGTTATAGGTATTGTGTTGATTATTTTTTTTACTTTTTTAGTTATTTTATTACAGTTAAAAACTATTTTATTAATGTTTTCTCTTTCCCTAATATTTCTTTTTTTTTTTGTTACTTTGTTTCAGCAATTATAACATTTCATTGAAATTTCGGTTTTATCTAATTTATATAATAACTAGGCCATCTCCCGTGTACACGCGCTTGTTTTTCTATATCACATAGATTTGGTTATGTTAGAATATTATATTTAAAATATTGCAATGTTTCGGTAATTATAGTTTTAATTGTCATTTTCGAATTACAAATAAATAGACGGATCGGAAATAAATAAACAATCTGAGATTCAAAAAACAGGTTGAATACATTCATTATTTAATGGGGCGAATAGGAAGGACACATGAGTCAAAAAAACAAAATAAAGTGAGTTGTAGTCCCGGTGGCCTAATTTATAAGACGTCTGACTTCGGATCAGAAGGTTGCAGGTTCGATTCCCGTCGTTTCATTGTAAAAATTACTTATATTTTCCATTCTCACAGGAAATTGCGCCAGACAGAGAAATAAAAGATTTTAGTAATATAGATTAACAATTTTGTCAATAATTTATTACTTTCTTTCTTTTTTTTAATTTATATAAATTATCTAAAATATGACTGATTTAATGGAAATTTGCTTATTTGTCTTTAATTGTTCTATTGAACATTTATTATTTAGGCAATCTAAGTAAATGCCTTTATTACTATAATAAATGCAGTTCACTCATCAGTAGAGGCCATTTTTCCCGATTGCCGTTTACAAATCTATCTAGATATATACAGTAAAACATTGATTTAGTGCTTCCGCTTATAGCACTATCCCATTCTTTATGCTCCTTTTATACGGTCCCTGGACATTTTCTATAAACAATAAAACCTTGATACAGCGCTGTCCTGCTTATTATGCTTTCGGGTCGTGGTCCCTTGATGAGCGTAATAACGGGTTATACTGTATATAAAAGAAAAGTTGATTTTTTTTCTGCCCCTATGTCCTCCGAAACCATAAGACACAGAAATACAAATAAGGTGGCAAATGTTAGGTATAGTATTAAGGATGATCACATTTTCATTTTTATCTACGTGGTTCAACCGGAAGTCATGATCAAACATGAAGTCTCTGAGATATGCTCAGAGGTTGTGAGAAAGCAGTTGCTGTCACAGGTGGTAAGAAAATTATCTCAGAACCCAAGATCATGTGATCACACTTTTGATAGTAATTAAATAAATAAATCTCTGGATGTATGTTGAAATCCCAGATTTTATTTCACTAGTGAACTACTTTTTTTCATTTATTTTTTTTTGCTTCATATGAAGTTCTAGATTTTTCACTTGGAATACCATTACTTATTGGAATCTATTCAAAGTTCTCATCTCTTTTCTAAATCTATCCTTCACTGCTCTAATTCCAGTCGTTTCCCTCCATCAATTCACAGACATTGTTCTTATTATTGTAAAAAATAAAGCAAAAAATAAAACCTCAGTTATTCATGTCTATATGAAGTTTCGATAACTTAAGTAACTTTTTTTTGTGAAAACTTTATATGTCTGTACATTCAAACATTCAAGAACAGTTTACACTGATCATCTTTTTCAATAATTTTCTCTGTCCAGTTTCTTGTTATTGGTACTATTAAGAGATTTTCCAAAAGTAGCCGATACCTTCTGTTTGCACAAGGAGGCTTAACGTGCATATATTAATATAAAGAGAAATTGAAAATAAAACGAACTTGTAAACAGGATAAAAAGGAATAAAAAAGATGGTAATTATCCGATAGTTTCAGAATACTGAGCGTATTCCATCCTCAGGAACGGCACAAACATATAGGACATCACAAAACACTAAGGACAACGCGAGATGGGAATGCATAGTGGATGTGAGGGAAGTAAGAGATTAGGGAGGTTTAGCAATAGTGACAGGCGTTTTGTCTTTGTCTTCTATTTAACTTCTATTTGTCTATGTTCATATTATTCGTCGTCTTCTCTTATCTCATTATCCCAATGGATTCACTCCCTAGTCATATCCATTTTTTTTTTCTGGAGTTGATTCTTTTAAGAGACTGTACTGAAACTTCTTTGACCCAAGCAAAAAGTTGAAGGCTCGTATTTTTATTCAATGACATTCCAGCCTCCAAGTTAAACCTAATTCATTAAGCTTCATTTTCTTCAAAGAATCATGAAGTGCAAGCTGTATGGGGTCACAGCAACCATACAATGAAACTCAAAGAGTAAGAGTGTATATAGAAAACTGATGTTTTCAGAAGTATTTTATAACTTTTCCTTGTTTCTTCCCTTCTTTCTGACTGTTATCTGAATACCTTTAATAGAATAGTATGTATTTTTTTTTTTTTTTTGGTTTTCTGCTATTTTAGTTATGTACGCTGACTGCTCAATTGAAAGTGGACATCTGGCGTAGAGGAACAACCCATGCAAATTCGGGCAATAATTTGAATATATGCGTTATAAAACAACACGATCATGTGTAGTTGGAGTCATTTGGTCTCTAACCACATGCTGAAGTGAAATGCCACCATCAAAGCAGCTGAGCGATTTTAAACGTGGAATAGTCATAGGCAGCCCACATTAGTGCCAGTGTGCGTGAGTCGTAGGAGCTACACTGGACCTGCCAACGTCAACCGTGGGTACTATTAATACTAAGTGGAAATGAACACAACGTCATGGAGGTGGCCGAGCCCGCATGCTGACCAACAGAGATCGGAGGGCCTTGAAGCAGTTGGTACCACAGAACAGGGCTGTTCCAGCAGAACAACAACAGCAGGACTTACAACAGGCAACAGGAACAACTGAGAGTATCATGACGATTCGTCGGGAGCTCCATGCCTTAGGGTACACCAGTCGGGCTGCTGCCCATAAGCCTAACATCAGCCCTGTAAACATCCATCATCGTGTGGTCTGGTGTAAAGAGCATTTTGTGAAGCGACGGATCACGCTTCACACACAACCGATCGGATGGGCGCACCTGGTTGTGGCGTTTGCCAGGGGAGCGGCTGCTACCTGAGTGTTTCAACCCAACAGTGAAGTTTGGTGGTGGTGGTGTGATGGTGTGGACCTGTTTCTCCTGGTTTGGACATAGTCTGTTGGTTGTGATCAAGGTGAACATGGCATCCACACAGTATCTGGATTGATGTTCTAGACAATCCCATGTTTCCTACGTTGTGGTCGCAGTTCGGTGAAAGGCCATCTGTGTTCCAGCAGGACAATGCGCTGTGCCATAAAGCCCGTGATGTCAGCGCCTGGTTTCTGGAGAATAATGTTCAGGAACTTCAGTGGCCTGCCCAGAGTCCGGACCTCAACCCTATTGAACATCTGTTGGTTGAATTGGAGTGCCGGATTCGTGCGCGTCCGATGTGACTGCAAACACGCATCCAACTTGTGCAGGCTTTGAAGGAGAAGTAGGCAAAAATACCGGTTGCTTGCTATCAGAAACTGGTGGAGAGCATGCCACGGCGTGTGGATGCTGTTCTTAAGGCAAAAGGCCACAGTACGCGCTATTAGACGCTGTAAATAAAGCGTCTGTTCCAAACCACAGGTGTCCACTTTCAATTGAGCAGGCAGTGCATCATAGATTTAATTTCCAGTAGCTTATAGTTCTTAATTAATGCTTTAGCTTTTTCTGTGTTTTTGCAATTCAAATTTCTTTTTGACCACTTTTAACATGTACTCTGTTTTATTACAATATTTACTTACCTAATAATGCTAGTAATATATAAAAATATTAAATACCTGTGTTTTCTTTTGATTTCAGGAACAGTAATAGTTAGGACATTGATGTTTCCTCTTGTAGTTATTGCTCAGAGGAATTCTGCCAAGATGAATAACAATCTTCCACAAATGCAGGTTCTACAAGTGAAGATGACTGAAGCCAGGCAGTCTGGAAACTCCATGATGGGTAGGAATTTTCATAACATTTCCACTATTAAAATAATGTGCTTTAAAAAAAAAAAGATATTTTATAAATAGGATTGTTTTTTTAAGGATTTACAAAGACTGAAAGTAGCCCATATCATTTAACATTCTGAAATATTCTTGCTACCAGTATTCTTCATTCCTGTGAATTGTGTTAAATAATGTTACTAAAGATAGTTTTCTAGGGATTTATTTAGATGGAAAGTTTATTTTAGTATTTTCTAAACATAATAGTTTTTATGTAAATGTTTCAATACTTGGGTTTCCCCAGCGAAGACAGCATGGCGGATCAAGGACCAAAACACATGTTGCCAAGTGTAAAAAAAAAAAATTTCAAGAATGGTTCGAGATGTTAGCTGTGGTTGTGTCCACAGTTCACCACTCGTCAGCCATCTGTTCGACGTATCCATGTCGACATGGGGCTGGCTGAGTTCGTGGCGATATCTGCATTGTTGTGCATTGTAGTGCTTCGAGTTTGGTGTTTGTCCATGGAATTATGCCGAACAAATATGTTAGTGTAGGGATGGCAAAAGTGTTGATGGCTTTAATTATTATTATAAAATTATATTTATATTATATTATATTATATTATTATTATTATTATTATTAATTATTGTTGTTGTAAATGCTTTTCACCAAAAAGTAGAGCAATATGAAATTTGTAAGGTTATTTTTTGTTGAACCTTGCAAAGTAGATATAATAATAAAATATAATGTTACAAATTAGCAAAAATTCATGTCACTTTTTTATTGCAACAAGAAGATTACTCAAAAAAAAGATAATATTTGGGTTAAATAATATTTGCAAAAAAAAAATAAATAAATGGGCCTTTGGAGTTGTTTTTATTGGTTGAATAACATAACTGAGCTTCTAAAACCAGAGAGCAGTTGTGTCAGTTCATTTCAGCAACTTTCAAAAACTTTGAAACTCATTTTCTAGAAAATGTTTTTTTTCTTGAGTTATGCCATTGTTGCAGCAAATGAGCTTGTTTTTTGTTACGACTCTTATTAATTAAAAAAAAAAAAATAATGTGTGTTTTCATTTTGGCATCTTATTAAAAAGTGAAAATAAATTCCACATAACAAACATCAGAAAAGTTAAAAATTAAAAATTTATGTAACATATTAAAAATACAGCATGGGAACTTTCGCATTCCTTTGCTGACAAGCTTCATCGGTCTGAAGATGAAGCATTACCGTAGAGGAATGCGAAAGCTCCCTTGTTTATATTTTTACTATATTATTTAATTTTTTTAATTTTTAACTTTTATGATATTTGTTATGTGGAATTTATTTTCACATTTTAATAATATGACTATTTTAATTAAATTGTTTGACTCTTATAATTGTTTGCTCTTTTTTTTTTTTGCTCTTAAACCATGCTTTAGAACTTTTTCTTTTCAAATAATTTACAGTTTTTCTTTTTCTTTAAGCTGCAAAGTATGCCCAAGAATTAATGCTTTTTATGAAAGAAAAGGAAATTAAACCTTTCAAAAATTTGCTGGTTCCTTTAGTTCAAGTGAGTGAAATTGCTTATTATTATTTTATTTTTTACCAATTCATTATTTAAGTCAGTTAAAATTTACCTTTTATTTCTGTTTCTTAAGAATTTTGATATCTAAACTTGTTTATGTATGGCTGATGCTTCTTGGTGCAATTTGTATTGCATTTCAAAGTATTGTAGCATTTTTATTATTGTGATCCCTGTGTAAAAGAAAGATGAGCTACTGAATATACACAGGATTGAATATGTATGTAAGTGTATTATTTTCTTCAAATTGCTATTTATTTACATTAGTTTTGCTAGGTGTTGATTTACCCCAACAATAGGTGTCCCTATCAATAACTATTAATAACAGAAAAAAATAACAAAGTCTTCTCTTCACGATTCTTATATCCTTCATTCCTTTCATCAGTTGAGCTCTTAGGTGATACGTGAAAAGTAAATGAGTATTAAGTGATTACAGATAAATTGAAATCTGGATTTTCTTAATAATCAGATACTTTTAATAACAGTGTTACGGCTAGAATTATTCTTCTCAACTATTTACTTTCAATTAATACAAAATTATGAAAGGAAATGAATAGGAAAAAAGCCTTTCAAGTCAGTGGTCTGTCAAAACAGAACTTGCCCCGAAATGTTTCAAAGTTTCGGAAAAACGGGAATTAACAACAAAGTCAGGGTTAACTTTATCCGTTAATTGAATAATGTATTTAATTAGATTCAAACTCACAATTAATGTTGTTAAACAACTATTTCATCTGTTTCTATCGTTATTTGAACACTATCATAAAACCCTATAGTCAAGGACGTACAGACTAATGAAAATTTCCTAAGTTCAAACTTCCTAAAATTCCCTTATAGATTTACACACACTACTTTGCTTTTGATAGAGCAGTTTAGGCATAATATCGGAAACGCTCTCTGCTATCAGAGAAACTGCTTTACGGAATTTCTGGACAAACAAGCCTGTTATGAAGTGTGTGTCTTTCAAAAGGATACTTATTCTTGGTTTCAAAAAAAAACAAAAGATAGATACCTTTTGTACTCTTCTACATCTTATGACGCACAATTGTCCCATTATTCTCATTACTCTTTCTTGGCATTTGACCAAGAGATACAATATCTTATCTTTCAATCTTAGCTTGTATCATTCAACCTTCTCATATCTACTCCATTGTTATTGTAGTGGACTGTGCTAGCCTTACATCAATTTCTTGTTGATTTTTTTACAGGAGATAGCAGCTGTCATTAATAGTATTAGGAGGTCCTAAACCTCCTGTACTATTTTATGATGTGTTAATAAAATAAATTGTATACAAAATGACATCCTGGTACAGCTGTTTCACGCTAAATGGCGATCATCAGCCTGGAGCAGTCATCAGGACACAACAAGGTCTCGGTATTCGGGCCTATATATGAAAACGTCAAATTAAAAGTGGCACCTGAAAAGCTAAACTAAACAATAAAAAACTCGCCAAATGGATAAATTGCGAGAAAACTCTTGTGCCGCTACAAGCGGCCGGGGATGTGTTAATAAAATCAATCATCTCTTTGATATGATATTCAACTGTTAGTTTATACTAGAAAAAGTGAGAAGCTTAAAATGGAGGTTTTATTCAAAACAGTGATTGCCAACCATTTTTGATAGTTAATAGATAGAGTTACCCCCATTAACAAAATTTTTCTCAAGAACCTCTTGGGAATTTGGCAAAAACCACCAAAACGGGAAACATACATTCATCAAAATACAGTCGAACCTCCATATATCGAAGTAGCAAATTGCCGGAAAAAAATTCGATATATAGAATTTTATCATAATTACTCGTAAAACATTAAAATTAAACCTAATTTTCATATACGAAACTCAATTTCTAATTTATATGCGAATTACATTAAATATAAGTTAATAAATTTTCATATTAATTCATTTTTTAATTGTATTGAGTACTACCTACCTTTTAAAAAAACAATAATCCAATGATCACAGTTAATTTTTTTTTTTTAAAAAACTTCGATTATCTTGCTGAACAGCCAGTTTTGCGGAAAGTTTATCAAAGAAATGTTCGCATTTATTCAGTCCACTTAAAACTTCATCAGGAACCTTTTTCGCGAATTGAAGTCCACGACGTATTGTTTCATACGCTTCTCGCATCTCTTTTTTCGAAGGCTTAAAAATGTTTTCAGATTCATTTACTTCCTCTGGTTCTTCGATTTCTTTTTCAGTTCATGAAACGAACTCAGTATGTCTTCGTCTGTAGGATAATCAGCAAAGCATTCCGATTTTTATAATAGTCGACACTGTGCTTGTAAGAATACCAAATTTAGCTGAAATGTCTTTTTTGCGCATTCCGCTATCTACATTCTTCAGCAATTCAACTTTATCTACACTTTTATCCCAATAAGTCTTGAAAATTTTTTTCGATATATAGAAACAGTTTTTCTATGTAATGAACATGGAGATTTGCTAAGAGTTCGATATATAGAAAATTTCGATATGTGGAAGTTCGATATATAGAGGTTCGACTGTATATCAAACCAGGCAACCTTTTTATTCCTTACTTGACACAAATTATTTTTCTTAATTTTCTGCTCAGGAATTTGAGACTACATATCAGATATCTGCATAATCTTCAAATTGAAGCAGGTTTATCCTAAAATTAATCAGTGCCATTTGCATTCATTGCTAGCCTACAATTTTTTCCCTTTTCAGAAGTTATTCATTGGTTTTGTCCTCTTTCATCTTTCTCCTCATTATGGTATCTGGCAGTATATCTTTTCACTGTCTTACAATGAGAATCTTTTCTCTTGCTTATTTTGATATCATATTAACAAATTTTGAAGATTCTTTGAAATGCCATTTTTTCAAATTTCATAAAATGTCCTAAAATCATATTTTTTTTTTCTTAACTGTCAGTTTTTTTCCTATATATTAAGCATCCATTTAATTTTATCAATAAGCTGTGACATACAAACTTTAGCTTTCCCTTTCCTGAGACCTTCCATAATTATAATATAACTTTAACAATTGAAGCCAAAGGATGAGCTCCAAACTGGCTACAATGTATAGCAGAGAAGACTTCTTTAATTATTCCAGGTTGAAAAGTTAATTAAAAACAATGATGTTGTTAAGCAAATAATCTAAATGTATTAAACTCTTTTTTTTTTTTTTTTCAGGCTCCAGTATTTATTTCCTTTTTTGTGGCTCTCCGTGGTATGGCCAATTTACCTGTTGAAAGTATGAAAATAGGAGGACTGTATTGGTTTACAGATTTAACTATCCCAGATCCTTATTTCCTCACACCTTTAATCACCAGTGCAACACTGTTTCTCACAATTGAGGTAATGTAGATTCATTATTTTAAATACCCTTAACCATTTTTATTTATTTATTTATTATTATTATTATTGTTCATAATTTATTCTTTGATTTGTTTGGAATTGTCTTTACTGTTTGTAACTTAAGAGATAATTTCTAAAGAAGTTAGGTTATGACTGTTGTAATTCCTCTCATAATTGCCAGGTTAAGATGCTCTCATTTTTGTTTGCATAAGTTATTCACAAACATCTGCTTTCAATTATTTTTTTTTTACTTTTCTCTCCAAGTCAGCTTACTTCCTTCACCAATAATCTCCACACCATCATTTTTCTGCTTCATTCTTTGTTTAGATTTAATTCAGCTATTCTTCATTATCATTGAAATTACTTGTTGGCATTTCCTCTCAACTCAAATGATGGATAATTATGATAAATAAATCAGCTGCTATTTCTGCTCTTATTTCTGTTGAGTTCTAAAACCTTCTGCTTCTTTTCCATCGACTCCAACTTGTTCCCATTATCCATTTAAAATCTCTACTTTATTATATAAAGTATTATTATACTTAACTCCTCTTTCATACGAGATTGTCTGATGATGGCATTGATGTTAACCTCCTCTGGATGGAGAACTCCTATTTCGAATTATTCTGAAACAAGCTGGCGGGTTGAGTTTCCTCCGTTTTGTAATTAGACATCCTCTTTTTTTCTGCTTAGATGACGGCAATGTGTGGTTATGATTTCTGATGGTGATTTGTGTTCAACTTACAACCAATGAGAGAAAGAGAGCATAATTTCATATTCATTCATTCCAAAAGTAAATAATTCTACCTCAAGAATAAAATTAAAAAGATGCCAAATGAAAACCCATCTACATTAAAAGAAATATTTTATACTTAATTCCAAGCATTTTAAATCCTTGAATGTTCACTCATTCTAAAATTAAATATGTCTAACACAACGATATTCAACCTGTAATATGAGAAGGCATCTAAGGAGGTAAATAAAAATGAAAAAGAAAAAAAATTGCTAATGCTCTGTCAGAGGTTATCTTGTTTTTCTTTATTTTAAAAAAAATTGGAACTTTGAAAACTTTTTTTAAAAAAAATAATCTGTTGAAGCAAGAGAAATTTTATTTTATTATTTTATTTTTCCATCTTATTTCGTTCTTTGAAGCACCTGACTACAGCTTGGAAAGCCAGTTTCAATCTGACAGAAGTCAGGGATTTTTCCATGGTGCTTTCTTCTCCAGATGGGTCCTAAGGTCTACCCAACCCTCTGATAAATGGGTATTGGTTTTTTTTTTTTTTTTTTTTTTTTCATTCTCTAAAGACAGGCAAGCATCAGGCTGATCACCCAACTTTGTCTCGTTGGTCAGGAAACGCCATGGGCCTTATCTCCCTTGACCCAAACGGCCACATAGCAGGATATTTTGACTTATCTTTGTGACTCTGTCTTACACCAATCATTTCTCACATCTTTGCCACTCACAGTTGCATTGTCTCCTAGTGAACTTGTGCTGCTGATTTAACAAAAGCTTATCTGCTCTCCAACACCACCATCTTTATGTGTCTGATATAAGAGAGAATTGTATTACTAAGTTTGAACTCATAAATTTGTTTCTTCATGCTAATTTTAATCAAATCGTGGAAATTGAAAGTTTCTTTTGATCTTCATACATGAAATTGAACATATATTTGGATGAATTTATTGGAATAATGTTTAGAGAAACAATTTCTTGTGGTTTGATAACCTCTTAACTAAAAGCCTAAGATACACTTTAGTAAAAATTTAGGCTGTCTTAATTTTGAAACTTTAAAGAAAATTTAGAAATTACGCATTCCTTACAATTCATTTCAAGAATGAATTACAAATGTTGTTAAATCTTAGAATTTCATTTCTTCTTCATTTATTAGCTTGGAGTTGAGGGTGGAGTGAGGACTGACAGCATGCAGTGGATGCGCTATGTGTTAAGAGCAATGCCAATCATAATATTCCCATTTACCATAAATTTTCCAGCGGTAAGTATTCCTTTAAGAATTCTTTAGATAGCTAATTGAGATTATTACTATACGATATCAATAAAATGATAATAATATGAGATTGAAGAAAGAATATGTAGAATGTTATACCGTATTTACGCGCATAATTTCCCCCATCGCGTATTTTCCCCACCCCAGTTTTTGTGGATTACAAAATTCAATTTTTATTTTTATCGCATAATTTCCCCACTACTTCAATGCGTTTCCAACATGACCTTGACTGGCGGTCAACTCACGACGACGCGACAATGTACCGTTACTATCGCATTTCTCTATCCCACGCTACTTTAGGGAAAGATTCCATCCCCACCCCGGTCAGTACAAGAGCAAATTCCTTCTGAATCAGTACAACAATTTCGAGTGTTTTGTGAAAACGTGAAGTTCGCGAATAAAGTTAAGTTCTCTATTAGCAGGCAGCTGATGCTGACGTCATGCAGTGAGCAGCTATAAAGATGGCGGGCTGCGCTGCAAGAGTTACGAAATTACGTCACAGTCGCACACACACTTCCGTGCATGCCTATTGCTTAACTGTACTTTGAAGAAAAAAACAAATGTTGAGATGTGATTTCTTATATTTTAAATGTTGCATATTAATAAAATTGTTGTTAATTACATTTCTTGCTTTAAAAATCAATGTTTAACATGGTTTTCCTTACACTTTCACCATATTTTTTTTCCTCAAATTGAAAAACATCGCGTAATTTCCCCCCCCCCCTTTTTTTTGTCAAAATATTGATGAAAAAAAAGGGGAAATTATGCGAATAAATACGGTAACTATTCCATCTTAAGCTATTAAGAACATTGAACTTAGGAGTACATTGTTGAGCAAATGTTAGAAAAAATAAAGCATTTTTTTAAGGGTTACCACAGCATTTTCTAAGACAGGGTTATTCTGCAGAGATATGATATACTGTATCTGATGTAATGTAAATACAATTAAACAAGCATGGCAATTTAGGAGTTAATAAAGCATATGTAATATAAGTCTGGTAGACCGTACCCAACGGCTTAATAAAAAGAGTAACTTAAGTCATTGGATGACTGATTTTCAACTGGCTAAAGTCATGTAACAATGACAGACTGTAAACTATTCATCCTGTCCAAAATTGGATAGGAAAAATAGGCTGCCAACAGTTTCATTGAAATTTTGGTGATCTCTGATCCTTGCATAACAAGTAGTGAAAGTTATATATCTGGGAAAGTTCTGCAACAGAAAGAAGTGTTGACCATTAGAATTTTTTTTTTTTTTGCGAGTGCCCGGGCTCTTAGTATTGAAGGGCCACAACAAGGGGCGAGATAGTGAGCGGTTGACCGAAGAATCGTTGCCAGGGTATGCCATAGGAGGCAGCTCACAATATATCCGCAGAAACGGACGAAACACAGAAGAAAGAAACAACCATGCCACGACCGGGATTCGAACCCGGATACTGGCACACTGGCCACAACGGCAGATCACCGTCTAGACCGCACAGCCACGCTAGCACGGCACCATTAGAATATGGTCTTGTTAATAGATGAGTTCTTGTTTTATCTTATCAAAACAATGATCAGTTATTGAGGCACCATCAACCCGGTGGAAAATAAGACTTTTGATTTTTTTTATTTATTCATTCATTCAATAAGAATACTTGAGGTATGGTTACTTTATCCTATAATGAGCCAACGAAATAATGTTCTTTCTGGCTTGAGTTGTGATTTATCAGGCTGTTTGCCATTATACTTTTTAAAGAAGTACGGGAATAATTGCAGAGAACGAATACTAGTTTTTCAGTTACCTCAGAAAATATATTTTGAGTTTAGATTTGTTATGATTTGAAATTATTCTTTATCTCTTAAATAAGTTTTAATTATTGTTTGATATTATTGACATTACCATTGATTGAACTTCTGTGTGATTGTATTTAACTTTATATTCACAGAAAAGTGATATAACTGTACTCTTATTATCATTCTGTGATTATTTACAGGCAATTCTTTGTTACTGGATGACATCCAATGTGATTTCTTTGGGTCAAGTTGCTGTTCTTCGTCTTCCACCTGTCCGACAGTTTTTTAAAATTGAGAAAATTGTTCGCCATAATCCTGAAAACCTCCCTATTCAAAAGAAAGGGTTTATGGAAGGATTTAAAGATTGTAAGTGGATTTTCTATTATGTTAACTATTTCCTCAACAACAAATAATTCATTTATAGAATTAGGGGAGCAATAATGAATTTTAAAAAAATATACAATACTGTATCTTTATGGCAGATTATGAACTGATGTTTGCAACAACTCATTTTTTTTCACACTTAAGTTTAACGGAAATATGTAATTATTAGATTTTAGATTAGCATAATGCTTTGTGAAGCATTTCCTCTACTCTTAATCTGTTTGTAGATATTTTATTAAGATGCAGAGGACAATGAAAATTTTATGTATAATATCCAGTTAGAATATATTATTTCATTTTACGTTTATATATATTTATTTTTTAATTTATTCATAGCTCAATTTTTAGGCCGCGCGGTTGGTGTTGTCACTAAGACATTGGCCTCTCACCTCTGAGTACCTTGGTTCGGTTCTCATGTGGATTTCATGATGGTGGACGATCCGCGTTGGGCAGGTTTTCTCAGGGTTCTCCCGTTTCCCCTGCACTTCTCCCACCGTACTTTCTCAGTCTTTCTCTCCAACTGTCGTTACTTCTGTGGGTTAGTACAATAGACCTCTGGTTGCAGTGCTTGGCCTCCCTGCCACCCACATTCACCTCATAACCATAAGATAACCATAGTTCAATTTTGATTTATTGAGATCAATATAGTAATCTTACATATTCCATATAATTTTTATATTTTATATATCATGTAGAAACACTTTATTTGTCTTTGTTTGCTTTCTTAGTCTCATCACTGCTGTAAATGTTCTTTCTTTCTGACTTTGTTATTGATGAATACTTTTAAGATATCCTTTAGGTAAAAACTCATTTTGATTTTCAATAAAGTAGAAACTCTTTCTCATTCAGAATTGCATTAAATCTTTCAATGGAATTTGCCACTATTATTTTTACTGAAAGATCCCTCAATGGTATCCAGTATTATCTTGGTGTATCAAGTAAACAATAGTAGCTATTAAGTGTCTTTACTTCATTAGTGATGGAATTCATTGTAATAACAAAACCAGTCTAATCCTTCCTTGTTGGAGAATCTGTCTGATTATTATAGTTTGAACTGGACTTCAGCCCATTTTTTACTTCTGAATCTAAAAAAACAAAAAAAAAATCTCAGATTTCAGATTTTAATTCAGTGCAAGGTTCATTCAGCTATACACTGCTTCTTGTAATATTTTTGGAACCAGTTATCTTTAACAAGGTTCGCACGCATCCTTACAAGTCCTTAAAAGTCCTTACTTTTACATTTAGTCCTTATAAGTCCTTTTAAATCCTTATTTTTATACCCCATTTTTTAAAAGTCCTTACTTTTTACTCTGCCATTATTAAAAAATTTTGAATTTCATCAATTATCGTTTTTCTAATTCCTCCTCGGCGGCTGTAATCTCGATTGACGTAGCTCTCGTGGAATTGGGGGGGGGGGGAGACACGTCTCGCGTCTATGAATCCGGGTTGACTACATTTTTTTTTTTTTTTTGGTTGTTGAACTTCCGCTCCGGGCCCCCAAAGGCATTTAGAGGTCCTTATTTTTTGTTTTTTTTAGTCCATAAAAGTCCTTGATAGTCCTTGATTTTCTTCTAAGGAAATGCTTCCATACCTTTAATAGTGCAAAACAAATAAAGACTGTTTTAGATAATTACTCGACTTCTCTGTTTAGATAATTCCTATAATTTTTAACCATTTTTTTTTTTTTTAATTAAACAAATTGAAGGATAAAATTTGTTTTAAGCTCAAACTTTTTTTTTAGCACTGTCAAGTGGCTTAGGGAGTCATGACCTTAAGAAACGTTAATTTTTAATTTAATAAATAAATAAATAGATTTATTTAGGCAATTCCTTTCATACCTCAAATGCAGCATATTATAGTTTGTTTTATCCTGTACAGCATTTTTAACATTTAATTGACTCCTAGAAGTATGCATAACAGAACTGTACTTAATGACGATAGATTTAGATTAGGGGCATTGCTCTTCACACACAAATAAATCAAAGAGCGATCTTATAGAATGTTTTAATTACTCTTGAATTTTTTCACCTAGTGCAATTTACAGTGGTTCTTACTGTCTTACCAATTTTCAGGTTGCTCAAATTATTTTGTTGCTGGGTGATGCATTATTATGGACTTATCAAAGTAAATCTATTAAATTTTTATAATTTAATACTTCTTTGTACCCTTGAGTTAAGGGTCTTTCTAAGAAATCCTGTTTTAATTCAGGCAATTTTCTTTTCTTTATTTGTTTGTATTGGAGTAAATCTAACTGATGATCCATAACAATGATGAAACAGCTGTTCTAGATTCCCCATCAATGACAAAATTAGAAGCATGAATTGGTTTTTGTTTATATTAGTGCATGATGGGAGATTTCCCTTTTTTCTAAAAATGTGTTTTGATTAAGCATATCTTTCTTTTCCGTTTTTCATTCCAGCTTTCACTAATACAAAAATAGCACGAGAACTTGAAGAAAGGTCACGTCTCAATGAAATCCAATTCCGCAAAGCAGGAACTGGTCCCATTCAAAAGACTTATCCTTATGATCCCACCAAACAACTTGCTAGACCAGCTTCATCAGGCTCAGCAATTTCCACATCATCTAAGTCTCAGTCATCTCCTATCAAAAAATAAGTTACTGTGTGAATATTGTAATATTTCACAATATGTTATTTTTTTCAAATGATTGATATTTATATGAATAGGCTTGTAAATATGAACTGTATGAGAAGTATCAGTTAAGATATTTCAGAAGTTTGAAAATATAGAAAATGTTTTTATTTTCATTTAAGAAATCCTGTATTAAAATGAACATTATCAAATGTTTTATGTAGATTCATTTCTTTTACAGAATGCAAATACTTAATAAATGGCATCATCCCTATTGATAATAACAACGATATATAGTTTAGTATTAAAATAACTGAAAATAATTTTCAAATAAATTAATTTATTATTTATAAAAGAAAGGGTTTTTTTTTTTTACTCCTGTGTTGTATTTATTTCTGATTTTTCAACTTATTACAGTATACAATTTTTTTTCCCTGCAAAAAAAGATGGGAAAAAAATATAAATTTAGTATTAGAAAACGAAAATTTGGATGGATTGGACACACACTCCGTAAAGATGATTGTGAACCTTGTAAAATAGCCCTACAGTGGAACCCACAGGATAGTAGGAAAAGAGGAAGACTTCGCACTTCCTGGCGACAGACTACAATTAAGGAGTCTGGAAATAAAAGTTGGAATGAACTTCGAGTGCTTGCTAAAGCTCGTGCTAGTTGGAAACGATTTGTAGACGACCTAACATGTTCCTGATTGGAACGATGGATTTTATTATTATTTGTGTCATTGTACATATTTTGTAAAAGCTTCTAAATATTTAAGGCTTTTTTTTAACATTTTCTTAGTAAAGTTCTTTTTTTTTTTTCTTAAGGCAGTTATTTGCTAATTTTTTTCCTCTAGGAAAAACTATTGCAACCATTATCACAAGTTTTTCCTAAAGCAATGTTTTCTTTCAATCTGTTACGGAAATATTACAACAAATAAAAGTTAAGGAATTAATTTTGTTGGTTTATCTTCAATATTTCATTTTTCATTTCTATATTTTATCATTCTCCTTAATTTTTCTAGGACACATTTTATTTATATATTTATATGAAAATGCGAAGTTTCCCATTATTACATAAAAAATTATGTAATAATTTCTATACTTAAACAGCATTATGGTAAAACTGAAATATCATTAATAAATGTCTTAAGTAGGCTTATTTAAAAACTTAATAAAATAAAAAAAATAAAAACTGCCTACAGATTAATTTCACTAAATGAGATCTTGCTTAAACAATGAGACACTGATACAAGTATTTTATGGTAGTTGATGCTTATCAGCTGGATTAGTACATTACAAGCTTGCTATGTTATCTTTGATGTTTGTTTATACATTGCAGTTTATATTAAATTGCATTCCATTAATGACCCTGAATCGACTAGTGAGTTTTCAGTTTCCAGACTTAGTTACGAATAATACCAATATGCTCCTCTGTCTATTAATATTTATGAGACATCACATTCCCCTTTTTTTCCCAGTCACCTCCGTCCCTTTTCCTTTACTTTTTTTTCACCCTTGTGCTTTTGGCTTTTGTTTTTGGGAAATCACTCGAAGGCATTATTCAAAGGCACAAACACCAACACATAATGACATATTGAGGACCCCCTAGACAAGATGCTCATTGTTTTGTAAATTCTATTACTAAAGATACTAAATCAAAGGCATTACTTTTGTTCATATCTTCAAGTTATCTAATTTACTACTTATTTGAAGCTGTTACTGTCTGCTACTTCAGAATTCATTGCCTTCGTTTCTTCGTAATCCTATGTTATCTTGAGCTGTCCTATAACTTGTCTCGGTGTATTCTAATAGGAACTTCCCTAGCGACAGACCATTAGCTTTTCAGTTTTTTGTCTCATCAATATCTTCCACTATTTTTTACAAAAGCTTTGCTTCCTTGTCAGTATTGTTAGCATTTCGTGGCACCTTTGTCTCATTGCAAGAAATCGTAATTTTTTCCTAAAACATCTTTCCTATTACGAATGTTTTTGCACTGTCACTAGCTATCTGTGACTAACTTCAGATCTAAATAGCTTCTCTACCAACTAATTAAGAATATTTCTTAACATTTATTCACATTGCAATTTCTTTTCTTTTTGTTCCAAAACCTGAAAAATGTGATCTGGTTGACTGAAAGTTTCAAGTTGAAAATCTGAAAAGAATGTGATCTGAATTATTTTTTTTAGGATTTTTGAAAAGATGATAAGAGGCCGAGGAAATGTTAAATGTGTCATTTGGGCCATGAGGAATTACCACAACAACAGTGTGAATCACTTCAGATGGAGTTAAGAGCTGCCTAAGAGTTAAGATGGAGTTAAGAGGAAGCAGAGTTCTAAGAGAATGAAAATACTCTTATACTGGCAGCAGGTATTTACAAAACAAAAGAAAACAGAAGTTAATTGACTATTAGTTCAG
>JAFIDM010000007.1:18287277-18310241 GCA_023159025.1 Thereuonema tuberculata | reverse complement strand
ATTTGGTCGTGAAAGCTTACATTTCAGTTTGAATTTAATAAAACTTTGTGTGAATTTATACAATTTGAGTCGCCAAAATGCTGAAAATAAAACTCTGCATTTTGGTATTATGATCAAAATTGTAAATAAATGCTGAAGTTTTGAGATTCAGAACCTGCTTGGACTGAGTATAGGTTACACAGATCTCCCACAAAAAATACTTATGCTTCCAATAAGGTAGTTTAATAGATAACGTTCCATTCTACCTCCTTTTGGCTCACATAATTCTGAGAGGGCATTGCATAATAAAGCATTTCAGATATTCTCAACAAAGCAGGATATCTGAAATATATATTTCAGGACTAAGGACTTTGGCTGGACAATCTTTATTTTTTTTTTATTTTGAATCTTCATTATCAACTATTCATCCATAAACCTCCTCCTATGAAGACCAGCATTATCTTCTGATAATGAATTCTGAACTGTATCTTGTAAATATCTTATATAGGGTTATAGATATCTTCTTGATGGCTGTTGTCAAAGTTCACTGTTGAAGATGATCAGTGGTCAAGACACCGTGAATCACTTGTTAGCTTGTTCATCTATAAAGAGTATAAGTTCCCACTGCTCCATACTAATTGAGCTCTTTTGCAGTTATGAGTTAAGATAACACAGCCTTCTGAGACTGCGAATGTATTAAAATAACCTCCATTTCTATTCATATTTTCACTTTATTACAAATGCTCTGTATTTCATCATGAAATATCCTGTTAGGAGGAAAAAAAAAAATTGTACACACACAGATGATACATCTTGAATGATATTCAGTTGCAAAGTGAATTTCTCTTATTTTTTTATGCATTTTTATTCTTTTGAATGCTATTGCTTTGATGATATTCTTCAAATATTTTTGTGCATTTTCTGCAATTGCCACTTTGTCATGTGACAGATGGCAGCACAGTTGGACAATGAATGTAGCTGTGATTGATGTAAGATTAAAACTTGTGTGATTTAACTCCCAATTGCAGAGATGATATGCTGATATACATATGTGAATGCTTGAGAATAGATATAGGTGTGATAATTGTCACACACACTAGTGAAACAGAAACAGAACAATCTGATGTGCAACAGATTTATAGTTAATCAAATGTTAATTGAAAATCTGCAGTGTTGTAACTGAATTTTGTATAATTTCCTCATGCTTTTCTGAGGAAAAAAAAGAAATGAAGAAAATAGGAGGCATTAGTTTCTGACTATTTGTCATGGCTAAATGAGAGGAAGATGAACTTCACTGGCAATTTTGATACATTAAGGAAGCGGGACTAACAAAATGCCAGTTCCTAAAAACCTCAAGGGAAAGGGTACAGATAAATTCCAGCACTGTAATAAGGGCAGTTCTTGTAGGTATTCTGAAAGTGCTGTATGGAATGTATATACAGTCATTGTCAAAAGAATTAGCTCACCCAGAAGCAGCAGTCGAAATGAAATGACATTTGGCATAGGTAATGAAAATTTTTATGCAAATAACTGCTTATAATATCAGAGCAAATGTACCGTTTATTCAGGCAAACACTACAGGTCTAACCCCTTTGGTACTGCATCATACCACATACATTGGTATGATACATACAGCTTGGTATAGAGTCATCTAATGCTATCCTGCAGAAGATCCTCCCATAGCTGTTACAACTGCTGCTCCAGATTGCTCACACCTGTTCATGGCTGAAACTGTCATGCCAGCTTGTACCACACATATTCAATAGACAAGTCTGTAAACCTGGCAAGCCAAGGAAGGGCTTCAACAGCAAGGAGAAACCCCACATGCTGTCGACAACAGCATTATGTTGTTGGAAAATGGACTGCTGTAGCCACTTCGTGAACCTTTCAGGACGGCGAGTTTCTTCCCTGCATATATCTCTCCCACAGTAATTTTTTTTTTTTTTTTTTGTTCTTGAGACAAGAAAGAAGCTAAAAGAATTTTTTTTACTGGCCTAGCTACAGCGCAGGAATTTAAATTCAACAACTAAATTATCAGCTTATTTAAATGTCTCAGTCAGTGAAAAATTACAGAATTAAGTAGAAAATTAACAGCGGGGGGCCACCAATTCCACCAGTTCTCTCTTCCCCTACAGAGAATGTACCTGTGTATGTCAAACAAGCTGTGAGACAGACACGAGTAGTTCTTACCAGCTTGAAGGGTTATGAAAAGCACATGAGGCTGTGCTTCTCCATACTTGAGAAGGGTGGTTATCTGTGTCCATACAAAACCTGGATTCATCACCACACGATTCGTTGCCAGTTCACAGCTGTCCATGCCAGCAGCTCACTGCAAACAAAACCACCAACAGTAGGGTGTTATTGGCAGACTGCGTAAGGGATATGAGAATGCAAATCTTATTCTGTAAATCCCCTTGCAATCATGAGGGTAGACACGGGTTTCTAATGATGCAGAAAAATGTCTCTGTATATCCTTGGATCAATTTATGCCTGTAGGATGATGACACGATTCCCTCTTCTGATAATCTACCTATTTCTCCCAATTCCTTTCCTCATGTCTCCACTGCTTCCAATACCAACAACATACAGTACAGTTGGAATGGTCCAGGTGTCAGTCAATTCGATGAAACGACCAACCTGCCTCCTGCAGTCCAATGATGCGACTTTTCTCAAACTCTTGTCATTTGTTCAAAACTGCGTCAAATGCATTGTCGAGACATGCTGAGGACCTCCACTCCACCACCACACCGATTACAAAGCACACAGCAGTCAGCCGTTCACATGACCACAATTGTAGCAATACTAATGCCCCTGGTGACAATTCTCAATGGGCAATTGCAGCCTGCTATTATCTGCAATGGTGCCATATTGAGTTTTGTTGTTCCCTGATCATTCATTATGGATGCAATAGTTTTTTTGGCAATGAGTGTATATCTGTGTGTGCATGTGGAGCACCACATAAAACTTCAAAGAATAAGCAAAAAACAGTTCTTGATGATTCTATAATAAGCAAATGCATCTTTTCTATGGAAAACAAATTTGTGGATTTATGATGGAAATAAATAGCTAACTGTTTTTTTAACACGTTTTTATTAGCTCGCTTTCTTCGATGTCTGTCTGTTTGGTACAAATTTTGCAATTGATTTTAAATTGACTTCCCGATTAGCTAGCGACTTGAAACTTTAACCACAGCTTAGAAATGGATGACAATGCAATATTAACTTGATTTCTTGTCTGCTGTTCGTTAGGGAACCCTATTTCTTCGGATAACAGGTCGGTGCCGAACGTGTCATCTGCTGTCAATGTTTCTGCAAATGGCCGCATGGCGCGGAGTTATTTATTTTTTCTTTTAACATTAACACGTTTTTTATCGTGTTTAAAATTTAAAATCGTATTAAAGGTTTAAAATCGATAGAAAAATTTCATATACACAAGAATAAAAAGCAGAAAATAATTAATATAAAAAGTATAACGAAAAACGTGGGGCGCAAGATAATATACATACCATCTCAATTATCTGTTGCATGCGCCCCACGTTTTTCATTATACTTTTTATACTAATTATTTTATACTTTTTAGTCTGTCTTTAAAACGTGGTGAATTAAAAAATATATATTTTTTTAAATAATTATTTTAAGAGGTTTAATGTGTGTGTGAAAACTAATATGAGTATTGAATAATAAAAACGACACACACACTTTAGGAAAGAAATGATATATTAAAACTATAAAATATATAAGGAATACATTACAAAACAGAACAGTTATAAGTGACAAGGAAAGGGACTTACATAACAAATGTGATAATTTAAATATAAAGGTAAGCTTTTCGTTTTTTGGCGTTTTCACGACTTTAAACAAAAATAAAGCCATATTAAAAAATAAGTTTTTAAGGAAAGTAAGTTTAAAGTTCTTTCGATTTTTTTTAGCAATTCATTAGAACACGAAAAATAATGGAATGGAAGAAAACAATTAAGAAATCTTAAAAAAAATCATTGACTCGAGTATTTCTTTTTACCATTTATCAATAATAAAATAAACTTGGTCTTAATTTATTTATTACGTGAAATAAAAGACATTGTCCATGCAAGACCGTCAGCTGTTTTAATAGCACTGTTTTGTTACCGCAAGAAAATGAGATTCGAATGAATTTGAAAACGAAACCTTTTCTTTCGAAGTAATTATAAAACGAAAGTGTTTTTTTTTTTTTTATTAAACTTACAATTTTTAGTATATGGAAAAATAATCAAAATTTTATAAATTAGTAGCTTTTAACTAAAAAAAAATGTTTTATCAAAAGGATGTGAATTTAAGGTACTATGAATTTACTGTTATCGAATTCAGTAAATCCACGTTTTCTCTTTATAGCTAATGTCAAAATGTCGACTGATCGGAAGATTGCGGAAGGTCTGGAGTGTATCAGATTAGCGGAGAAATGGTATATCTCTTAAATGATTTCCATTGTTTTCAAATTTCTTTATTATTAGAAACTAAAATTAAATTTGCAGTGATATTTTGATCGACTTTCAACGAATTTTCTCAAATTTCAAAACAAATAACAAAATTGATCGATGGTTATGTTGCCACCGTAATTTGTACCTTGACAAAATAATTAAATTAGTTGTATTTTCTTATATTTCTTTGCATTTATTTAAATTTAGATGGAATAATCGAAACTGTTAGCATTATATTCGCTATTGTTACTGGACTGTTGTGAAAAGGTCATTTGGGTCGAAGTGCTTCTTACGATTGAACATTCAAATACTGCATATTAATGGTTTCAAGTTCATACTTGGAAAAAATCCCAAATAAGTCATTTCTCCTACTAAAGAAATTATAAAACGAGTCCATTTTTTTCGGGAAGGGAGCCATGTGCATTAAGTGTGATATGATTAATGCCATTTCGCAGGTTCCCTAAACGAAACTTGACATTTAAAATCAGGCGATATATTACTTTTGGATTAGTGAATAACTGGAGGTTAATACGATAAAAAGAAATATGAGATTACGTTAAGACAACTGCAAGCTTTTTAGTGATCTATTTTTGCAAGGGTAGCACCTTACTTTTCTTCTTTATGATCCGCCCTTATTCTGAAGGGGTTTTCAGGATGATGAGGAGTACGAAGCTTGTTTATCTGATAATGTTTCGACTTAAATGTATAAAATTCAGTTGATATACAAAATTTTAAAAAAAAAATTAAATCAACCTATTCCAGTTGCTGATTCAAATGTAACGTTTTGGCTTATTCGATGTTGCTTAAAATGTGAAGATTTCAGAAAGTTTGATCAGATGACAGTTCCTGCTTCATCACCTCAAACATTTCAAGTGGTCTATAGAACAGGAGATAAGAAATATCCATGCTTTCCAGTAATTTCCTGTGGAAAACCATGAAATAGGATTTGGAAAGAGGCAGCAGAAATAAAGCGAGGAAAGAAAAATTAGCGGGAATTAAATAAATAGTTAAAACTGAAAGTAAAGTTCTGCTTATGAGGAATTCAAATTAAATATGGAAAATAAATCTGCTGGAAAGAGAGAATACAACATGATTTCAAGTATAGACAGCTGCTAAAATACAGTAACCTTTAAAAAAGGAAGATTAAGGTAAGATTAGATTAAAAGAAAGAGAGATTGGAAACTGAAACAGTCTTATACTCTTGAGTAGTAAATGACTCTATAGGCAGTTAGAAGCTACTACCCTCAAATTATTGAAAATTCTGTATTAAAGAATAGTAATGAAACAACAGTAGTGACGATTCTTACTCTAGAATCCTTCTAAACATGGCCAATTATGAGATTCATTAAAGAAAAAAAAAATGCAGATTTAAAGTTTTGTTCTCAAATCTGACAGAGAAAACCATTTGCCTTCATTTGAACTTGGCCTCCAATATATGTAATTTGATAATAGAGAATGTTTATTGATATAATTTGTTTTTGAATTTCAAAGCTAGTTGTGGCATTTAAAAGTCACGCCAAAGTCCTTTGAATGTTACTTCCCGGGCCTTAGGCCTTTTACCTGTTGGCATATGACTGTTGCTACTTGCCATTATTCCATTAACTGTTCAGAAGTTCATCATGAAAAAAAAAATAAGGGAAGTTCCATATAAGAGGATCAGATTGCAGTCCATTTGTACCATGCTTAATTCTTAGCCCTCTGACCATATGGCATCTTGAATTGTCACCATACTGAATTTAATGGCATAACATTTATCATTGTAGTGAAGTTAATTCCATTATTTGAATTAATATACATATATACATTGTTTCTACAGCATCAACTTAAAAGCAGAAAGTTACCAAGTTGTTCATTGAAACCACATATATTGTTCCATTCACCTGTTTTTGACCCAAGGCCATATGATGATGCACTGCAGTAATGAAAGTGTCCTTATTCGGATAATAAATGACCAATACCGATGCTAATGTTAATGCATGCTTGATAGCTGGGAAGGCATCTTCCTGTGGTTGTTGCCAGGTCCACTCACCTTTATTGCTCAATAAGTCATTCAATGACTTGGCTAGGTCAATAAGATGGCTAACTAATCGTCCAGTCCAGTTAACTATTCCCAAGAAAGTCCTTATCTGGGATCTGTTGCTGGAAGCTTTGTAACGGCCCAATGGTCGTTACATAATTTTCTCTTTCCTATCATTTATTTTCATCACTTTATATACATATATACAATCTTCAGAAATACTTTTCTTATTTCTCGTTTGAATGCTTCTTTATCTTCTCGAAACGGATGTTTCCAGATGATCTTTTGTGTTCTCTCAGCCTCTTACCCATCTGGCTTCTATTTTACCTATCCCCTCTATGTTTATTGCCCCTTTGTTCTTCCCTCCACCTTGCAGCCTTTTCGGCAGATGTCTCCTAGACAGCTCGACACCTTCTACAATAAGTGATGTCACAACAAGGGAAATAAGTTTGAGAGAAAGTAAAACAAAAAAAACAGACGGTGAGAGCGAGCACACGAGAAGGTGAGCTAACTTTGTTGTCCTTCGAATTGCTCGCCACTGCAAAAGCTAGGTAAACTCGGCCATGCAAAGGCACTTGGCTCATCTCAAAAGAAACCAACTGCGGTCTGCTGGGGATGCAAGGCCCAGCCATTGTTTGCATCCCCGGAGCAAGTATTGCATCGGTTTGAGCGGTATTTCAAGTCTCCGGACCTGCTCAGAGAATGTGTGTAGCAGCAAAGAAGTAGTGTCGTCAACACCATGCAGACTGAAGCCTACAAATCCGAAAGATAACAAAACCCGAAAGACTCTGATTGCGTCTGAAGAACGTTCTTTCCAATCCACGGATTTGCATCATCAGAAGAAGCCACTGCGAAATGAAACCGACGATCTCATCTGCGCCCGGCCGAAATTGCTCATCGGATATACAAGAGTATGGACAGTAAGCTGAACTCTGATCTCCTTCATCACTCTAGAGAAGCCTATGAACCGTGCACAATCATCGGCGAACTCTGAACTATTCAAGTGACTCAGGACTCGATTAATATATTTATTATTAGGGTCGGTGTTTTATATGTCATCAACTTCCTTTGAAAACCCTGGGGGTAATGTATATATATCCAAGTATTCGTGTATCTTCTTTTATAATCATTCTCCTTATGCTAATCAATCTGTTAATACATATATAATTCTTTCATTAAATCTGTTATATCATTTTCCAAACTAGTTATCCTGCTTTCCTATTTTATATTTACTCGTTCCCTGACACTGATTCTTAACTTAATAGCTCTAAACTTAAGGAGCGTTGAGGGAGAGAGCTTTGTACCATGTTGTGGGAGCCCCAGGGCCGGTCTCGCTTGCCACCTGCCATGGTTACTCCGCGATCAAACCAGACTGGGTGACGCGGGTCTTGTTTACAAACAAAGCCGCTCCTTTGTTGCTTCACAGGGAAACACCGACCCCTTTTCTTACATAATCCTTCCCTTAGTTAAAGTTATTCCTCTGAGGTATCGGGGCCCAGCTGCTTCTTAGGAATATTTCACGGCGCTTATGACTCTTATCAACCCTTTCAGGACATGTACGCCTTTGATCCATGGCTAGGCGTTACAGCTTTCATTGCAGGAATTGCCTGTATTTTATCTGGATCTGGTCGGATGCCATCCCAAGATACGATATGCTTCAGAAATTTCACTGTATCCACTTCAAAATGACGTTTCTCAGAATTCAATGTAATTCCGGCTTCCTTAAATCAAGTCAAAACATCCTGTAAAGTTTTGTCTTGCTCCTCCGTGGTTGATGCAATGATTAAAATATCATCAGTCTTACAAATTGCTCCTAGCTTTCCCTCTAAAATTTTTGCCATTCTGCTCTGAAAGTGTTCTGACACAACTGCCACTCCGATTGGCAAACACATTGGGCAGAACCGATCCCAAGGTGTAATGATAATTGTCAATTTTGACAATTCTTCATCCAAGGGATTTTGCATCTAATTTTAAAACGTATCTCACTCCCACGAGCAGACCCATAGCATTCTAAACAACTGGTATGGAGTAATATTTCTACATGACATTTTTGTTTAAAACTGTATAATCAATACATATTCTTACCTTGCCAATAGCTTTGGGTATTCTGACAAGTGGAGCTCAATACCTTGATTGACTCTTCAATTGATACTACTGTACCATCCTTGAGCATTTGATCAAATGCTTCCCGTAGTGGTAGGGGTATTCGACATGGATTATGACAGTGAGTGGCTGCATTCCTTCCTTAAGCTTGATTGTACATGGAGGACCAATAAACTTCCCCATTCCCGTGAATGCTTCGGGAAGTTCAGTGAAGGGTTCTACCGATGTTCTTAGAGGTTTTCATTGCGTCAATTGCAGATTCTCCCATCAGAGGAGTTTCAGGTTGGCCACAACATAAATTTCCTCGCGTGTTTTTCGTTTCTTGTATTCTTATTGACCAATACATATCCCTTGCATTTCCAACAGTGCTGTATCTGCCCCACAGAGTAGTAATTGGTGCGGTTGAAGAGGTTATCTCATAAACAGCCACTGGTACATCTCTTTCGAAATCACGGTTGCTTTGATTCCAGTAACAATCCAAGCTTTCACCAATTTCCATTCCAGTTTGATCTCTACCATAAACTTGGAATTGTTTGTTGTTTTGATAGCTCCCAAATACACATCTGGAATATCTCTAATGACTGCAGCACTCTTGGCATAATTTCTGACTTGTTTGGCACACTGTCGCAAAATGTCCTTTCCTCTTGCAGATGTGACATATCATGTGTAGTGCTGACATTGTTGCCGATTGTGTGAAGGTGATTTTCTGCACCTCCTACATTGTTCTCTCGGATTTTTAACTTCTTGACTCAAGAATATTTAATGCTTGAAGAAGGGTTCTTCTTCACATCCACCTGATTATTTGTTGCCCCAGGCACTTTTTGATGCATTTCTTTCTGCTGTGACTTCATTTCTTCTGATCCAGTCAATAACATCCTTCAGGGTTAGCTTTGATATCATCTGGAGCTTCTCTGGCAAGGTCTCGTCTGGAATTCCAACTATCAACCTGTCACGCAACAGTTCATCTCTCATGGCCCCATACTCACAATATTGGATCAGTCCATATAGCTGACTGTAATAAAATCATTAACAGATTCACCCTCTCTTTGGATTCTCTTATTGAATTTTGCTCGCTCATATATTACATTACGGTTTGCCACCAAATATGCCTCAAGTCATTCTAAAACTGTAGTTTCAGAAGTAGTTAAATTCCTTTGCTTCTTCCATGTTCTAGGCAAAGGATAACAAAATGTAATCTACTTGCCCTCCCATTAAATAGATGAATGCATTTATCTGCTCTTCCTCTAGTTATCAGATGTCTTCTGATCTGATAATGCTGGAATCACAGCTTCCATTTAGGCCGTTCATTTAGTATCGTTAAGTTGAAAGACTGTTAGTGGGATCCCTAGCCTCTTGTCTGTCATTGTGGTAATTTCTCCCAAAACAAACTGGCAAAAATGGCTCAATCTCTATTAAACAAACTGGTGAAAAGGCTCAATATGATGTTTGTAGATATACAATTTACATAAATAGATATACATTTACACAAATGTTATATTTGTGTAAAACTCTATTTAGAATTAATGAACTCAAAATATGCATGACTTATGATGTTAGTCAACAACTTTTATAAACGCTAAATGCGATCCACCTCATTGTCTCATTTTACAACAATGTAAGTCTAATACAGTAAAAATGAATTCCATTTAGACAATTTTAAGTAAATACTGTGGATTTCATTTATATTTTGCAGAAAATGGAATTTGTGTTGCATGTTCTTTGTAAGATATCTTGAGCCCTCAATCATTATGCGTAAAAAGTATAATAAAAAATACACGAATCTATCACGTCTGAGACACTACTTTTTGTTCCTCTATTCCTACTCCAAAGGAAAGGATCAAAAACTATAGTAGTTTTATTATGGGGAGAGTTAAATAATGTACAATAATACTGAAGTTAGTGATTAAATTAAATACAGTAGAGTCCCAATTATCCGAGTTAATGTGGACCAAGACTAACTCGGATAAATGAAAATTGTAAATAAAATAAATCGTCTAGGTTTAAATGTGTATTTTAACAAACACAAAGTTATACAGATACACCACATACAATTCATACTGAAAGAGTTCTTTTACTTAAAAAAAGTCTTTAATTGTTTTTGTTTTACGTTACTTTGGCGTTCTTCTGCAGCAATGTTTCGGCATTTTTTTAAGGATAACCCAGGATTGTTGGTATCGAAACCATTCCCCAATTCCAGGTAGGGGGTCATATGACTAGACGTACGAAGATTAATTTGCGAAACAAAAATCCTAGAAATATTTGATAGCTCGGTTAAAGCGGAAACTCGGATAATCGGGGTTTTACTGTAATAGCAAAAAGTTCATTAATTGTATGATTGATTCTTGGTGGCCTTGATCGGAATTCAGTTGTCCGCTTCTCACTTCCACTTTCGGTTCCAAGTCTATTGTAAGGTTTTAGTTGTAAGATTCTTAAGACTGGTTCTGGTGTCTGTTGTGAGATAGTGGTTCCTTGATAATCAAAAGGTCCAAATGGCTGCTGGTGTAATCGTCTTTTTTGGTCCAACTGAAGTCCTGCACTGCTTTGATTGAATATATCTGGACCTCTGGATCGGTCTCCTTTCCTTAACCACATTAATAAATCAGAATTTTCTGTTACGTTTTCATGTTGAATGAGCTTGATAAAAGGACACAGATTGTAGGTCCTATAATTCGCTTTAAAATGGTTGCTTATGTTTTGAATTCTGTAGATTTTATAATTTGAAAATAAATGTAGGCTTTTTGTTTTTGCTGTTTTCAAGACTTTAAAAAATAAACAAACAAAGAAAAATTTAAAGGGAATTTTATGAAATAGTATTTTAAGGAAAATATAGTGTAAGTTCTTTCAAGCCTCATTGTTATATCTTAATTATTACCTTAAGGGGTGAAAGAGAAGAGTGCAGCCATAACAAAAGAAAAGGTCAATGGAGTAAAGGGCTACTAAAAAAGAATATTCACAGAAAATGGAAAACAATTTTTTTTTTTAATATTTAGTGTCTTATTGTTCTTCTTATTGGCATCATCAACTCTTAAAGAAATGAGAGAAACTTTCATGAATTCTGATGAAGACAACTACGATGACCTCCTGAAAGTGATTGCTGTAATAGATAATGACATTTCATACAAAGATTTAGGAAACATAAGGATAGTTGATTTTCTGATTGTTCAGATTCTGGGAAGATGTAAAGCTCTAATTGTAGCTCTGTAATAAACGGCTACTTCAGAATATTGACTTTGCTGATAAAAAGGAAACTCTTAGATGATTGATGGCTTTCTTGACGCCAATTGTAAACCCCAATGAAATTTTTGGAATGAATCAGAATCTGAATTTGATGAACATTTTGAAACTGTTATAACTAGAATATCCAAATAAGTGCTTTTTAAAAAAAAAATAAAAAAAATCCATATATTGGTAGGTAAAGATAATGTATCAAGATCCTGCCTTTAGAGAAACCGGTAGAGGGATGTAAAAGATGACCAAAGTAGTATTCTACTAAATTTCAAAATACGGATGCCTTAGAATATATGCCTTGTATATGAAACAGAAACAAGCATTTTATTTATTCAAAACAAATTACACCAAGTAAACTAAAACTAAAACGAAAAATAATTTAAAGTTTAAATTTTAAAACATAGAACACAATACAATATTGAAATCCATTTGTAACTGTCAAAATTTGCACAGTTGAGTTGACCATGCAACAGTGTGTTGGTATGGATAGCAATACTCGTGTTGCTGGCAACAGTGCTACATACCTGCAGAGTTTTTAAATAATACAGATTTAAAAAGTAAACCTTCACTGTTGGAAATGAAATAGAATGTAGGTTAAATAACCATCTCTATATCTTCATTATCATCTAAAACTTGAATATAAACACAAACTCCATCAACATAATTTCAATATTTCGTCCTTTATTTGGAGGACTTTCTCAAGATCCCACATCTTTAAATAACGAAAAATACAAAAAACATAAATGGAAGGAGAAAAACTTATTTCTCATCCCTAACAAAACAAAATATAACAAAATCTCATTAGCGAGATCTTACATTGTGAAATAAACAATTGAAATCAAATATAACCATAAACAATTGAAAACAAATAAACAATTAATACTTGGAGAAAGGTAGAGTAAGAATAGATCACTTAGAGTTAATAAAGTATCTTTAAATGTATATAGAAAATATTTAATGAAAAACAAAGAGATTGAAAAACATTTTAAAGATTAATTAAATAATAGTTCACATGTTTTTTTCACGTTTATTTATATGTTTGATTGTTGTATTAATTGTTTATTTGTTTTCAATTGTTTATGGTTATATTTGATTTCAATTGTTTATTTCACAATGTAAGATCTCGCTAATGAGATTTTGTTATATTTTGTTTTGTTAGGGATGAGAAATAAGTTTTTCTCCTTCCATTTATGTTTTTTGTATTTTTCGTTATTTAATTTAAAGATGTGGGATCTTGAGAAAGTCCTTGAAATAAAGGACGAAATATTGAAATTATGTTGATGGAGGTTGTGTTCATATTCAAGTTTTAGATGATAATGATGATAATGTAGGTTAAATTATGGTTGTTTAGATTATTTGATGACTAGAAGGGCCCGGTAGCCGAGTGGGTGAGGGCACTTGGCTGCAGGTTAGAGATAGCGGGTTCCATTCCCAGTCTCGGCGGAGGGCGGGAATTTTTCCATGCTCCATTCTCCTTGAAATGGGTCCTAGGGCCTACCCAGCCCTCTGTAGAATGGGTACCGGGTTTCTTTCCCGGGAGTTAAAGGCGGGCGGGCGTCGGCCTGACTTCCCGACCTCAACCTAATCCCGTTGGTCAAGAAACACCGGGAGCCTTACCTCCCGTGAGCCCTTGGGCCTGCATAGGCCTGTCGTAGCATCCTTTAACTTTAACTTAGAAGAATATCAATAATTATGGATTTATCTAGATTAGAGTTCTGTATGTGAAGTTAGATGTTTAGAACAGAGTCACACTCAGAATTTTCTTGTGGCACACCAAGGGCATCTTCTCAGCATACCACTTTGCCACTGCAGTTGAGATGCACTGCTCTAGAGAAGATACCTGAAACGTAATAGAAGAGTTGTACATCAGAGAATAACAGAGCACTTTTATTTCAAATAATGCTTTAAAATCCAAAAGAATAGGAACAGATTCCATAAAGTAGAGAGTTCTAGAAAAAATCAAAGAAACAAGTCAATACTGAAAAGTAAGAAAAATTTGAAATATCAACTGATGGGAAAAAGAAATGAAATTCAAATTGATGTTCACATGGAAAAGGAGACTGAACTTTTTGATATTTGTGTGAATTAGAAGTTAGTCATTAAGATAGCGAATACTGATAACCAAGTCTGCAGTGTAAAGTATGTTCTTTATTATTCTATGAGTATTTAAGAAAGATTGTGGAAGAAAAAGAAAAACATTGAAATTTGAAAATAGCACCTGGAAAGATTGGTGAAAACCTAATCTAGAGAAAGATAGATAGACTTAAGGTTTTCCATTTAGAAATGATGTGCACAAAGAACAAAGAGTTAATGACTGTATAAAAAGTGCAGTATTTTTACTGAACTAAGTAAGGAAATAATCCTGAAATTGAAGGAATCATTGCTTTTAACATCAACTAATGCCAGAGATTCTCAAGCTACAGAAGATTGAACGAATCAAGGATGACTGAATGACATCTTATGACGAGTTTCTGGAAATCAGCTTCAGAATGAAGTTTGGAGAATAAAAGATGCTGTTTTAGATAGTAAGAAAGGTTAGCTATTGATAAACATCTTAGAAACTCAAGTGACTAAGAGATACGAACAATCTACTTTTTTGCCATTTTTTTATCCTATACAAGCGTCTGCAAATATCTCAAGAATGACTTTATCTGGATTAGAAAAATATCCAATTGATGAATTATACTGAAACTACTGTAAAAGCACTTATTTTCGCGAGCCGTAATTTTCGCGAAAATGAAGATATCGGTGATTTTGCGAGCTGAAAATTTCGCGAATTTTATTTGAACAGAACCGAATTCAACCGAAAAAAAGTAATTCGCGAGGCTTAAATTTTCGCGATTACGACGGGCTCGCGAAATTCGCGAAAATTAAATCCTCGCGAAAATAAGTGCTTTTACAGTATATATGGTTAGTGAGCACATTAGAAAGACCTGAAATAATCTTTTTCAATTGAATCTTCTTTTTTATCATAACCATTAGAAAAGCTTTTTCAGCTGAACCAGATCTGGCCATTGCCAAGTTATTTTCAGAGCTTGAAAATGAAAGCGTCATCTTACCTCTTTATCATTCGTGAGCTTCCTTACAAACTATCTAATATTAAGTTTGAATTCTAAGTAAATTTTATAAAAATGTTCACTGTTCAAAGTTTGACTGTCACTGATTTTGCTTCCTATGTTAATCTTCCTGTATCTCAAAAGACGTATTTTTATTCTAATAAGGTATCGTAAAGCATTAAAGAGACTATTAATTACTTACCTTTAATAAATATTTAAGAAGAAGAAGAAAAAAAGAATACCATACAATATACAGAGCAAGTCCATAATGTTACTACATGTTGCACTACCACATTGCATTGTATAAATTTTCTTTATTCACTGTAGTGATCCTTCATATTAAATAGTCATTGAATTTCCACATTATATCATTAAGTTTTTAGCCTGGCTGGTTCCTGGCAGAGAATTGAATCTTTCTCTTTTCACTTTTAATTTTATTTCTGATGTTGTTATATAGGAAGATCATTTTCTTCATTAATTTTTTTTTATTATTATTTTTATGTTCTCAAAATCTGTAAAACTTTGAAAGTTCTAGTTTAAGAATCTTGAATTATAAACAAATTTATTTTATTTGATCTTGAATTATGTTACAGTATCTCTGATAGCAATTAAATCTATAAATAATAACAGTAATAACATACACTAAATATATGTTTCCTTTAATTTAAAGTGGCCAATCATTTTTGAAACTTTTTGACTGGTATTTTTAACAACTACTAAACAACAGAGAATAAAATTCCTTTTACAACTAACCAAAGCACTTTGTTCTTGTCTAATCTTTTCTATTTAGTAAAAAATTATTGAATTTTACTTTAATATATGATAGTTAAAACAATCAAATTCGATGAATATGTGTGTTATTTTTTTTTTTTAAATTGTCCCCTGCTAATTGAAATTATTGCTGCTAAGTGTTGATTGTTTAATTTAATGTTCGAAAGTATTCTCATTCTATTTCTAAATTTATCAAATAAATCTATTTTTTTTTCCTTCCATCCTAGCCTGAAAACATCTTTTATGAAGTGGAAACCAGATTACGATGATGCAGCCTCAGAATATTCTAAAGCTGGTAAAATATTTCAGTAAAATATAAAATTACTTTGAAATTTAAATGAATCGCGAGTAATTAGTGGATTGTTTTCTGTGACAAAATTCAGGGGTGTTAGTTTGAAATCAAACTTAGTTTCATAAAACTAACTATTCTTTGAACCTTTGAAAGATGGATGATACATTTAGTTTTATTGCTCAGTTGTGCTGAAATTGGAATCTTTTACATGTATTAAAATCACTTCTCTAATGACATTGTCCATTATTTTCAATGATTCATACAAGATTTCAGTGTTACTTACAGTGCACTGTTTGCATTATTAAAAGACATGAACAATTTATAGAATTTCTTTATCATCTACTGTGTTACCGACTCGAACATTTGGCCTTTTTTTCTTTGTATTTTGTTTGGTATAGATGCATATCTTATTATCTGCTTGAAAAATATCAGGAAATTGCAGAGTTCAGCTTTGAAAATTCCATAGGTTTCGTTTTTATCTTATAAATTCAGTTTTTACCAAATAATAATGGAATTGTTCACAAAAGTGTCAAATAGATCATCAAAAGAAAGAATTTCTGAATTTGGTTGTCAGTAATTAATTTTTGAAGCAGTGTTTAGTGTTTGATCATATTGTACAATAGTCAGTATATTGTTGTCTCATTATTATATTACTGTATTATTAATACAGTCAGTATATTGATAATTGAAATATTATCAAAGTAGATTTGCCATCTAGCTATTCAGTGTATTCTGTAAACTGGTTTTAATAGATTAGATTTGCATGTACAAGATAAATATTTAAACAAGATAATTAATGCTTTTAGACAGTTTCAAAAGCAAAGCGGCCCCATAATATGCACAATTTGATAAACAAACTTTTATAAATAAAACTTTATCGGAAGCAACCACTTTTGACCCCAACTTCCGGTCAGGGAATGGTCCTAGAGGTCTGATTTTTTTGGACATGGTCACCTACTTTTTGATGCTGAACACAATGGTGAAGGTTTCATTTTAATATCTCTAAACGTTTGGCCGCTACAGAGTGTGACTTCCAGACAGGATAAAAGCAAGAGTGGTCCCCTAGCGGTGTTACAGGGAAGCTGTAACCTAGGGGCCGCTAAAAAAGTAAAGGTCCAATAGAAACTTTTGAAATTTTCAATTAGCCTTATTTGGAGGGAAGTGTTACCAAGTTACCTTAAACAAATAAAACAAAACAAAATCTGTCATCCACAGCCTGATATCAATGTTTATAAGCCTTAACAAATCTTGCTGTTTCCAAAATCAGGAAAATTATGAGAGGGAGCTGAAACGAATTTTCAGGAATATCCATATCAAAGTAAATTTCAAACATAAGAGTAAACTAAATATAGCCATAAAAGTTATCCGAAATGAAGACAAAAAACTTAACAAGCAGGAGTTATATATAAAATCAGTTGCAATTGTTTGGATGCCCACATGTAGGCCAAACAAGCGAAAAAAAGATTTTATAAATAGCATACAGTGTAAAGATAAATAGTTAGTTTTAGTCAAGTGTTACCAGTTACATTTGGAGCTCTAGCTACATCCTAGATTTAGGTAATGCTGAAACATTAAAAAAGAAGAGAATGATATTTCTATCAACAATAATAAATTCAAATTAGCACCCAAATTGAATCTTCTTAAAACCCTCAGACTTCACTTTTTCTTGTTGTCTTTCTTCTTCTTCCCCATTTCTCCCTTAGCTGTGTTTATTATTTATTTGTATTTTCTAACCCTAACTCCTTATTAAGTCTTATTTCATTGATATTAAAAGTGCTCCTGTTATACAGGGGAGCAACTTGAAACCGGCCCGCCTCAGCTGGTCTGTGTTGCCACCTATCGGTTGTAGTTGTAGCGCAGCTATCGGTTTCTATTATTTCTATTGTTGATTGGACCCACAATGTAGTGTAAAATACACATTGTGCCGTAAGATACTCCATTCTTTACATTTGAGACCATATTGAACAGGGATCTCACTTTCAACATCTTTTGTAAGAGTAAATATGTCATCTTCCACGAATAAAAGTGAGTATTAAACAAGTTTTTGTGTTTTCATTTCTTTCGGAATCAATCGATAGTAGAGCTACAACTACAACCAGTAGGCGGAAGCACATACTAGGTCAGGCGAGTCAGTTTTAAGTTGCTCACCCTGTATTAATAAAATCTGTCAAGTGCAACTTGCTTACAATTCCCCATCTTTCATGCTGTCCCACCACCCCATCGCCCTCCATCGTACTTTAAGTATTGTTACCTTACAATGTGGCAACCTAGCAGTTCTTTCCATCCAGTAAAGCTATTTGGAAGAGATGTCATGACTGTATATGTTAAACAAATAATGTCAAATACACATCTTTAAAACCCTTCCATTCTTTCATTCCAAACCTGGTTACATATGTGAGGACGATGTCAAAAGTTCTGGGACACCATGTATGAAACATTGAAGGCAAGCTGTAACAAACCTTTTCCCACCAAAGTGTTTATTGAAATGTAACAATGGAATGCTGGGGCATTATTACGCTTCAATATCGAAGCACGTGTACATGAGGCAACATTCAGGAGATGATCTAGCAGTAGTGTCGAAGTGATAAACATATCACCTTTCCTGGTACGCTCATCGATTAACTTCTGTCAGAAATTGGGTATTTCCATTTCAGAAACATACCGAATGATAATGAGTGTGTATGATTAGGATGTAAATTGAAACAAAACATTTGAATGGTATAAATGCTTTGCAGAAGGCAGAGAATCTCTGGACTATGATCCAATATGAAGTAAATCACAGATTCGAGGTCCAGATGTTATTCAAGCTCTTAGTGCTGCAATTGTTGAGGATCCCCAGCGAACATGTGAGAATGTTGCTGATTAATGTAACATTTCAGCTTCCACTGTGCACCGAACATTTTGACAGGACCTTGATCTCTGGTTCATTGCCCTGAAATTTGTTCCACATTTGTTATCGGATGCCCAGAAAGAACTCAAAATGACAGTTTGTGTGGACTTGGTTACGGAGGTTGATAAAAGCTTACTGAACATGGAGAGTGTCATCACTGGGGACGAGAGTTGGTGTTACCTCTTTAACCTGCAGATGAAGATAGTCCTCTGTGTCGTTACCAAGAATGGCGATGCGACCCACCAAAATGACATGTGACAGGAGCAAAGGTAAGGTGACGACGATGGTTTTCTTTCATATTCGCAGCGTTGTACACCACGAATTAGAGCCTGAGGGGGAGTCAATAAATGGTGATGCATATCTTGCTGTTTGAGGAGACTGCACCATGACAATGCTCCGCCACACAGGTGTTATTTTGTGAATAATTATCTTGCCAAAATGGGTACTCCCACTTTAACACAACCTCCATATTCACCAAATCTGGCGCCTTATGTCATTTACCTCTTTCGAAAGATGAAAGACCTCTTGAGAGTCCAATGATTTGCATCCGACAACGATCTTATTGAGGCTTCGACGACTGCACTCCTTGAGGTGTCAAAGAATGGCTTTCAGGATTGTTTTCGGTTATGGTTTAACTGCCGGTTCAAGTGTACAGCGGCGGGAGGGAATTACATTGAATGCCAATATAATATTTTTCCAATATTTCTAAATTGTCATTTTTTTATACAGTGTGTCTTGGAACTTTTGACATCGTCCTTGTACATATTTTTACTGTGATTCACTGTTTTAGAGAAATAGCTTTGAAAGGCAGATAAATGAACATTTTTCGTTTATTTTATAGAGTAAGTTTTTTATAGATATATTATGTCATTTATTAATTTTGTGTTAGAAATATTCAAATTTAAAAGCAGTAATTTTTAATAAAGATGATCTTTTTTTGGAAAGTATAAAGATTTTTTCGCTTCATTGTCAAGAAAAGCAGCAACTCTATAATAAAGAATTTTGTTTATTTTATTTATTTTTTTTAATTTCAAGCAACTCATTTCAAGAATGCCAAATCATACCCACAATGCAGAGATTGTCTTTTAAAAGCAGCAGAATGTTTCCGTCAAAACCAGTCGTATCCTTTTTAAATATTTATTCTTCTAATGAAAGTTTCAGGTAGATTCAAAATGCAATGGTCTTTTTGTTACTACTTGTAATAATTAAACATATTTCTATTTTTGCTTTATTTTTTAATTTCCTGAAGATGTTTGTATGTATGATTATAATGTTTCATTCTGTTACTTAGTTTACTTAAAAGGAGACGACATAGACTATGTGTCACTGATTTTGATGCTCTTTTGGGAGAAGAAAGTCCATATGAAATAGTTCATAAATATATTTGGGTTTCGGGACTAACCTTCCCCAGATTTTGAGGTATTTGATGTTGTTCTCATTGCTAGAATTACAGCAGTTCCATTATTGTCGTCGGCGATAGCCAGATGATAACGTGACAGATTATGTACTGAAGATACTGGGATCGAGCCTGCTGTGTATGAGCTTGCTTCGATTTACTTCTTTATTTTTTCTTTTTCTTTTATAAATAATCATCATAAAAATTAGGTAATGTTTTACTTTATCTTCTAATTAAAGGAGATAATATTTAAAATTTCTAGTCGCATTACTAATTTAAAACAGAAAGAACAATCATAATAAATAAAAAAAGCATATTAATGTAAGGAAAAAGAAAAAAAAAACAACAATCCCAGTATCTTCAGCACAGAAGTCCATCACATTATCATCTGAGCTACTGCAGACAACAGTTACAAAACTACTGCATTTCTAACATTTAAGCTATTATAGGAAATGCAATGAAAACAACATCAAATATCTTGAAATACTGTATGTTGAGGGTCGGCCCCCAAACCCATATATATTTTTGAAGTATTACATGTGTACAAAGGGCATCAAAATCCATGATATACATGCTGTGTCATCTCCATGTTGGTCAGAATTATAGTATTGAAAATTTAAAATGTAACTAGTGGCCTACAGTTTTTCTTCTTTCTAGCAATGAAAGATACTTACAATCCCCACTGAAATGCTTTATGCTTACCATTTCCTAGTTTGAGAATACTGATGCAGATGCTGGTTCTTGGTCTTCTTTATTTTGAATTTGGTTCCAGAGTTGCTATTCAACTTTCTTGAAGGCCCTAACGATTTGATTGTTCTTGTCTCCATTTCCTTGGAGAGATAAGTTGTTCCAGATGACAGGATAAGATCAGCTGGAATTGGCACTTGGAGATACAATCTAACTCCCATTCATTGAAAGAATGATGGACAGAATTAGCCTCTGTCTGAAGAAGAAGACTATAAGAACAGTATTCAAGACTGATAAGAAGTACAAGAATATCTCAGAAACCCGAAAGGCAAGACACCACTAGAAGCTCCAAGAATCTATGAAATTGTTGCTCATGTAGCAAGAAATACATGGGCCAGACCAAGAGGCATATCACTACCAGGATTGGCGAACACACAAAACAAGTCAAGGATAGTTACACCATTGAGTTTGCAGTGGCAGAACATTTTTATGAAAGTAGGAACTTATAAAAAGTTTGATGAAGTTACTATCCTAGCCCATGACGCCAGATATTACCCCAGGATAATAAGAGTAGCTATAGAAATTATCAAGATACCTAAAAATTTCAATAGGGAAGACAGCTACCTAATACCAAGAGCCTCTTTACCAACACTAAAGAAATTACCTGGAAGTCTTGTTAGACCACCCATAAGGTGATGGGAATTGACAAGAGTTGAAGAGAATGCTGGGATATTGCCCAAAAATCCTCAAGAGCCTCCCAGGACACAGCGAGTTCCCACATATCCTAGAAACTTAGCCAAAAATCCTGGAGATATATATAACTTTTCATGAGGAAAAGGAAGCCATTTCAGAAGATGATCTGATGCTCTGAAGATGTCAATGACACCTAAAGGCGAAATGTCAACAAGAAACTTTCCTTCAAGATAGGGGTTCCACTCAGACAACCAAGAAGATTTATATGTGTACTTAAGTTTTCTTTTTGGTAGACACTAGTACTTTATTCTTTTAATATCTTAATTCTCATATTTTAAATGATCCATAAACTATTGCAATAATATAGAATGGAAGTTATAGATTTTCCACTTATTCTTTATAATGAAAATAACTTATATTAAATGTTTAAAAGACATGGTGAATTTTCTTTGACATAAAATTTCTCAGATATTTTTCGGCGGCTAAGTAAGTAAATGCTTGAATTTTTCTTAAAGTTAAAATTTTAAGTATTAAGATTAAATTTAACTTTTCTGTATCTTATTTCATCAATATATTGATGTAAGAGTTGAATTTGCTGTTCACTGAGATTCTTTATGCTGTCTTTCAAATCTCTTTAAATAATTACTGTAATTATAGAACTCGACTGCCTAATTTAGAAAATGAATAAGCTTGTTTACCACAGTGCTGTGTCCTTATGTGATTCCTTTTTTATAAAGACTTGTATTATAGTTCAATCATCCTTATTATAGATGATTATCAGTGGCAACAGCTACATTCAAGAACAGGCCACATTCATCAGAGAAGAAATATATATATATATTTTTTTTCCTATAATTCTTTTTATGTTTTTAGGAGCATTGAGCAAGCTGCACTGATTAGCAAAGATATGGGCGATCTGAATGAAGCTGCTAATCTGGTTGAGAGAGCTTCACGATTATTCTTGGAGCACGGCACACCAGATACAGCAGCAATTTCATTAGAAAAAGGCGCCAAGTAAGTAGAGCTACTATGTTCTGTTTTCTTAAGCATTCATTGGACTAATGAAGGGAGCCGATGAATTTATCTGAAGTGCAGTTTGGTCATTTATTCATGTAATATTCATCTGCACGTTAAAACTTTCAATTCATAAATTATTAGTAATAGTAGATATATTATTAATAATTATTAATTATTTCCATTACAATGGATTGGGTATGATCTATTAACTTAGATTGGGTTAATTGAGGTTATTGAACTATCTTATACTTTGGGCACTTCCAAATGGAGATGATTTTATTTATAGCAAATACTGATATGTTTCCACATGTACAGGGGGTGAACAATATTGTATGAACACCATTGAAACGACACAAAATCTTTATTAGTTGGGTGTTGGCCT
>JAFIDM010000007.1:18229456-18280316 GCA_023159025.1 Thereuonema tuberculata | reverse complement strand
CGTTGTCAAGTTGTCAGGAGTTTATTTATGTGATTATCTATTTTCAAGAAGACGATATATTGATGTACAGTTTTTTGATTTTACTTAGTTATTATTTTTAAATTTCATTTTCAAACACATAACTTGGCACATTTCATTTTTGTAATTTTCATCATAACTGCAGTTGATTGATCCATTCAACTTGAAAGTTGATGAAAATATTTTCAGTCTAACGATTATAATAATGCTTTGTCATTGAACTACGTTATTATTGGGTTGTCTGGAGAGTTCTGAGCATTTTTGACAGGTAGAAAAGGAACAAATAGATGCGTTTAATAAACAATATTTATTCAACAAAGTATCCTCCTTTTTTTTTTCCATGACTTTAGTCCATCTTTTTGGCAATTTTAAAATTCTGTTTGTGTAGAACTGGGCTGACTTGGAGGTGAAGAAGTCTTCCAAGTGCTTTTAGACAGTGTTGAAATCATTGAATGATTTTGCAATGTCCGGTGAATATCGTGGTGTGGCAAGACATCCCAGCAACTTTTTGTTGGTGACCATGCTTAAGGCCTTGTATTGTCTTTCTGGAACACAATATCCTTTCTGTTTGATAGTTCTGGTCTTTTCTGCTGAATGTTGTGGTGTCATTTCTCCAACTGACTGCAGTAAACATCCGAATTGATCGTCTGATTGGGTGGGATTAGCTCACAGTAAAGATTCTCTTTGAAATCCCACCAGATACAGAGCATAACCTTATTTGCATTAATACTCCGCTTCGGTGTGTGTTTTATTGGTTCGTTAGCCTGCCACTGGGATCTTTTCCATACTACATTGTCGTAGACAATCCATTTCTCATTACCAGTCACAGGTATTTTTTTGTTATATTTCAGGAGTATGTCAGAGATGGAATACTGGTCGATACAGTTTTCCTCAGACAGGTTGTGTGGGACCCGGCACATAGTGAAGGAGTAGGGGGGGGGTCCAGTGGGTTCCCCCCCCCCTTCCTTCAGGGAAGAAAATTAGAAAAGAAAGTGTATATGTTCAAGTGTGTATGTATAAATGATAAAATTCAAAGAGCCTACTCTCGCCATAGAGAGTATTATGATCATTTTACTTTTAAAGTTTCATTTAAAGAAAGCAAAGTCATTTATAAAAATTTAATGTAATGGACATCTCCCCTTAACAAAATCCTGGCAACGTGATTGGTGGGAACCAAACATCATAATGAGAAGTGGACCAAAGCTTCACCAAATGTTCATGAACAGTACTTTAGGAATTTTCAAAGTATCTGCTAACACCCGAGTCGTTAATTTTGGGTTGGTCTTCAGGTGTACCTTACTGTGATCTTCGTCCACTGCAGTTGGTCTTCCAGGGCAATCCGCATCTTCTAAGCTGAAATCCCCAGCTTTGAATTTCACAAACCACCTCTCAACCGTTGATACACCAACAGCACCCTCTCCATACACTTCACAAATGTTTTTACACGTCTGTACAGCATTTTCCCCTTTTCCATAGAAGAATAGCATCACATGCCGAAAATGCAACTTTTGCTCATCCACATTTCAAACTCAATAAAAACATACAGCTTCTACCGATCGCGATGAACCTTTACTGAGAGACGCAGTCATATACCAACTTGCACCTGATACCAAAATATCATGTGTTTTCAAACAGTAAAGCTGTATACGGAATGCTCAAACATACCACCTGTCCAAAACGCTCAGAACTTTCCGTACAACCCAATACAACCAGTACAAGACAGTGATTAGAGATGTCTTAGCAACCTAAAATCATTAGCAATCTGGATGGCAGTAGTGAAACTGCTTGTAACAAGTATAAATCTTGCTCATTTGTGTCCCCTCACCCATCCTCAAACCAGTTTTCATCACCTAAGATTTTTACAAATTTGAAGAAACAAAAGAAAAAAAAAAAACCTGCATTTTAATTTATTTGAAATTTAAATCAATTTTAATAAATTGTTTAATTTGCTTTTGCTAACGCAATTGATCAATTGTTACTTGTTTATAAAATTTGATTTTATCTTAGTAGCAATTCCTTCGTGATGTTTTTTTTTTTTTTTCTTCTTAAGTTAGGCTTTATTCTCTTTTTCTAGGATAATTGAAAGTAAGCTCCCAGAAAGGGCACTTAAGCTTTTCTTAAAAGCTGCTGATGTTGCAGAGGTAAGGATCATTTGATAGTTTTTACAATATATTGATATTAGAAATCATAGATTCTGATATGTGAAACTTAAGGCCGTATTACTTCTACCATTTCACTCGCCATAACCTCGCCATTTCACTCACCATCACCTCGCCATCAGATGGCGAGAGGAGATGGCGAGGGATAGAGGTTGGGCTATCTTTGAAGAAATGGCGGGACATCAGATGGCTGGACATCGACACTAGCGCTCCTGGTGACGAATTGTAGAACTTGGAAGTCCAATCGATTTGTATCTATTTATTCGAAATTACTGATTACAAAAATGATTTTCACGATCGGAGGGCATCTTTTCCTTATGTTTTCGTGGATGCTTTCATAAAATGTTACATTATTAATCAAAATCATTTCATAATTCCGGCTTGAAAATTTGAATCGACAGCGACCGACATCTCGAAAAGATATCGTCGTTGATCGAGATTTGACGAGACTGAATTATTTATCGAAACTGAAAACAAAGAAACATAAAACGATGAAAAAAAACATGAATATTTCCAATTTGAATTAATTAAAAACATTCTTTCACCTATCCAATACATTGACTAAATGGTTTTTATATAAATCAATGCTATTTTTTTCGTAAATAAAACATATGCATGATGACAATTGAGAAGTGTAAATGTTCCGTTTGATGGAAGGTGTTATGGTAAGTGTAAAGCGGTGCACTAATCACTCGCAATCTACCCTGACATGACCTCCGTTATGGCTTGCATTTATGGCGAGTGAAATGGTAAATGTAATACGGCCTTTAGACTTTAAAGTAAACTTTCCTTTTACTTCCAACTATTGATTTTCCTTTATCTTTAATGGCGTTGTTTAGATCATATCTATAATTATTAGAAAAATTTTGAAGGAATCTGTTCTGAAAAGCATTTTTTGTTTTTAAGTATACATACCATACTTCTTCCTAATTCCTTATCTTTTAGAATTCATAATAGTATAAATCATCACCAGTAACGCAAATAAATGTATGAACTTAAAATACATTTATTACAAATGCAACTTTTTGAGACGATAACTACGTCTTCTCTTTATCAAGCCTACAAAATAATTACAAGTTACTATTAAAATAACAATCTTTAGAACCAAGAAACAACATTAAGGAATTGTTTAAATTTAAACAAACCTTATAATAAATTTTAAAAAACAATCCAACAATAAATGTAATTAACAATCTAATTCTCCTAATTTCACAGTGTTATGACAACGCAAACACAAATCATTTATCAAATCTTTAGTCACTCCGACTAAACTATGATTAACCTCTAATCCATCATTGCTATTCAAATTCCTATCTTTCATATTTCTAATACAGATGCTTTCAACTATTTTCCTTGTTTTAGAATCCTTTTCAATATAGATAATTTTGATTTCATTATTAATATACAATAATCTTATACAATATTACAATAATCAATAATAGTCTTTTATTCATACAATGCTCAGCCACTTCTGATTTGTCAACCATTTTATTTTTTATATAATACCCATGTTCAGATACCCTCTCCCTGATTGTTCTTTTGCTCTCCGCCAGATAGAAAGCCCCACAATTCAAACAGTCTATTCTGTAAACCACCACCATTTGATTTGTATTTGCATTGTCATAACACTGTGAAATTCGAAGAATTAGATTGTTAATTACGTTTATTGTTGGATTGTTTTTTTTAAATTTATTATGAGGTTTGTTTAAATTTAAACAATTCCTTAATGTTGTTTCTCATGCTCGCTTCTAAAGATTGTTATTTTAATAGGAACTTGTAATTATTTTGTAGGCTTGATAAAGAGAAGCCATGGTTTATCTTCTCGAAAATTTGCATTTGTAATAAATGTATTTTAAGTTCATACATGTATTCATATTACTGGTGATGATTTATACTAATTTTTGTTTTTGTAAGCATTATATATCGACATGTCTTTTACATTATTAATTTTTTTCTCTTTTATTTTTAAGTATGTTGTTTGTTTGTTTTTTTTTTTTGTTCTTTTTTTATTTCTTGACCTTTATTTTGACTTACATTTGAATAACTTACAAGATGATAGCATAGTAAACATGCTGCTCTAAGGCAAATATGATAACCATAACATCAGTCTCTATTGTTGATCTTTCATTTCAGCTGCCCATATAAGTTTGTACTACATAGTTAAACAGTTCCTCTAACAGGTAAATCCATAATCCCAGATGCACATTATCTGTATTCTTCAGGAGAAGAATCGGAATTGATTGAGCATCTGTTTCTTTGCAATTTTCTTGCATTCCTTTAGAGGCAATAGATGGTTTATAACCAGAATCAAAAGATAGTCGATTACAGGAGGACAATTGTGCTATCTGTTTTTGGGTTACCATTATTTATATTTGAATAACATTATCTTCAGTAAACTGATATACATATAGTACTAATTAAAAGTATTTTTGTTTGTTTGTTTGTTTATTTGTTTAGAATGAGGGTCGACCTCGGCAAGCTACAGAATATTTAAGTAAAGCTGCACGGTTACAAGTTAAACTGAAACAGTAAGTTAATATCATTTATTACACATGCATAAACACAAAATCTGATTCCATGTTATAGAAGTACAGGTAACCCCTGTTGATTGCTATCCCGGCAAGTGCGAATTTGTTATAGTGCAATCTTTTTTTTTTTTTAACTGTCAACAATTAATTGTTAAATAAAACATTATTACCATGAAGTGTATATATTTGTTACTTACATTAATTAATATAATTTATATATATAATTGCAATTTTTCTTAATATCGACAAATTTTACATAATAAACGTGGACAGGCCCAGCAAGGAACACTAGATTCTTTTTTGCAACGCGGAACAAAGTGATTAAATAATATTTTTTTCAGTTTCTTTTCAATGTTATATTACTTTTATGCTACATAAAACATTTATTTTCATATTAATAATGTTTATCAATAAAATGTTTTTTATACTCTAAAATTATGATTTTTTTTTTTTTTAAATCCCCCGTTGATTGCGAAATTTTGCACAATTGCAACCTTCTCTGGAACATATCCTTCGCAATCAATGGGGGTTACCTGTAGACTTATGCAACTGACCACCAAGCACATAGTTAAAAGATGATTTTTAATTTTATTACAAATTTAGTAGCTTCTTTTTTATATATTTATAATCTACTTTATAATTTGTGAATAACAACTACCATTAAAGATTCAGCTGTATACAATATCTCTCAAAAGTAAATAAGTTGATTGAGTAAAGTTGATTTTTTTTGTACCCGTACACTATATTTTTATGTCACAATAAAGAAATCACTTTTTCCCCTCAGCTTTGATGATGCAGTTGACACCATACGACATGAAATGGAATTGCATGCAGTCAGCGATAATCGTAGTTCAGTTGGTCGTCTTGTTGTAGCTTTGGTTATTCTTCATCTAACAAGAGGTGATTCTGTTGCAGCAGACAAAGCTTTTCGAGAATGTTCAAGGTTGGTTCACTCAATGAATGAAATCTTTGTAATGCATAGAGAATGATTTTAAGTTAGTATAGAAGATATAATAGAAATCAAGCAAAATATTTGAAAGATAATTTAAAGTAGGGAAAGAAAAAAATTGGTTAACTAAAAAAATGTATTTCTTTTTTTTTTATTTTACCAGCTTTATATTAAGTATTCATAAAACTGACCAAACTAATGAAAATCTTGTGTGTTTTAAAATGTAAAGAGGAAAATATCTCTCTGTGTATTGTTTATTCATATCAGATCTATGAAAAAGAAAGAAAACGTGAAGAAGATTGAAAATATATATTGATATATTGTAATTTGTATTAATATGAAACATAATAGTAAAAAAAAAAAAAAATGAAAATTGTGTTCCTCTTATAAAAGATTAAACTATATTATGTAATTAAATTAGAACTATAATTTAATAATTACTTGAACAAATTTAAAATCTTCCTTAATCAGAATTCCATAATCTAAATCATAACTGTGAGATGCTTAAGTAATAACTATAAGGGTCATTCATTTAATAACCGAACATATGTGTTTGTAGAAATGTGTCTGAGATCCTTGCGAGTTATGTCCCATATATATAAAGGAAGCGAGTACATCGGAGAACCTAGTTTACCTTTACCCATGACGTCAAGCGTCACGTGACACACAGTGAATGCGCCTAACACCACTGTTGGCAGTGTAGTCACCGTCCAACTGTAAAAATGGAAGCGAGCAAAGAGGAGCAGCGCAGTGTTGTGCGTTTTTTAACAATAGAAGGTGTGGGCAGCAAGTAGATGCATATGAAAGCAGATGCGGATGAAAGCAGTGTACGATGATTACTGCATGAGCCTCACACAAGTGCACATTTGGTGAAAACGTTTCCTAGAGGGCAGCACATCCCTCCGTGACAACGGCCAGGACAACCACAACAGTGGCTGACAGTATTGTAGCGCATGTGGATGAGATGATTAGGGGTAACCGGCACCTGACTGTGGATGATATCGCAGCACTGGTGGGTCTGATTCACCATCCATCAAATCGTCACCGATAGGCTCTGGTACCGTAAAATCTGCGCTCAATGGGTTTACCTTAACCTTAATGAAGGTCAAACAGGCTATCGCATGGTAATTGCTCTGTAGCATCTGCAGCGATATCAGCAACAAGGTGACCTGTTTTTGTCACACATTGTGACAGGTGATGAGAGGTGGTGTCATGATTACCAACCTGAGACAAAGAGGCAGAACCGACAGGGGAAACATTCCGTCTCCCCTCCACGAAAGAAGTCCAAGGCCATACAGAACAGTAAGGATAAGGCAATGATGGCATTGTTTTTTAATCAACATGGCACACTCCTCATCAAGTTTCTGGAGGAAGGGACAACTGTGAATGCTGTGCGCTACGTCGACATGCTCACGAAGTTGCAGCGAGCGATAAAGGCAAAATGTTCTGGACTGATCTCAGAGGTGTCATTTTGCTCCACGACAATGCCTGTCCACAAACTGCCGATGTTGTCTGCGCCACAATGCAGAAATTCACGTGGGAAATGCTAATGCATCCCCCCTCCTCACACACACACAGTCCTGACATGTCCCGTGTGATTTTTAAGTGTTCGGAGATTTAAGATGTGCCCTCGGAGGCAAACGATTCACATCGGACGATGACATGAAGGACGCAGTTCAACAATGGTTCAAGCAGCAACTCAAACACTTCTTCCATAGAGGCATTCTGTGTCTCATTTCATAGTGGGATAAGTGTCTCAACAGGTGTGGCGACTATTTGTAGCTGACTTAAAGTTAATGTGCTTTTTTACCAGGTGTTTGGTTTTTAAATGACTGACCCTTATATATTACATTTTCTATTGTATTCATGAGTGATTTAAGGTTGTGTTGTTCAGGTCAGAGTTGCAATTAACTTCATTCCTTCTTCAGTGTAACGTTAAAAACACAAAATTACTATTACTTGCTTTTCCACCTGCATCCATAGGCAGTTCATGCCATGTGATATTCAGAATTATGTTGACCATCTAGAATTACTGTAATTCAATTCCAGATCCAAGTAACCTTGAAAAGGTTTTTCAGACATGCTTCATAAAATTGTCTTTTATCATTTGGATCTGTCAAATTGCTTGAAAAACTTTAACAACCCCTGATCTTTCTTTAGGAAAAAAATACCTGTAAGCCATTGGTGGCACCAGTCTGGGAATTTTGCTTAATTCTTTAGCACTCAGTTGTTAGGAAATTCATCAACAGATTCGCTACTTTCCAAGGCCTCTTAAAAAGTTATTTTTATTTTACTTAAGATTAAGAAAAGTGAAGTAGGCTTTGCTGACTAACCTTTTTGAAAGTTTTTATAACATTACACAGAGTCTGCAGACTGATAGTACAAGCCACATGTCCACATTTTATATCTTAAAAGTACTGTATTTTCATAGCAAAAAATTCTTTGTCAGCTGATTTTACTATATTGACTGTTTAGAAGCTTCAACCTGGAACTAAACAGTTGCCATTGATGATGCCGAGGAATCCGTCAAGTCCTTTTATATTATCTCTTTCAATTAAATTTGAATTAACAAAAGTTTACTTTGAAATACACCAAGAAGGGATAAAACTTTTCATTAAACTTGGTTGATCATATTATTATTCTGATCAGTTTTATCTACAGATAACATTGTGTGATCAGAGAGGAAAGGTGAGGGTTATCTTCAGAAATTATCAAAATAATTCACAGTTTCATTTATGTATTGTGATTACTAAGTAACACTTACTTTATTGTCCAGTTTATTCCGTCTCTGTGAGCTTAGTTAAAAAAAAAAGCCTGCATTAAATGATAACATAATATGTTAAAATTTTGAAAGAAATTTACAGGGGAATGGACATCCTAGAAATTTTTATTCATATCAGTTTTAGTTTTTACACATTTTATTTTGAATAGTGAATTGTCTACTGTCTGAAACTACAAATCCAGTCCCGATAGTCTTATCATCTCTCCATTTCATAGTTGCACAATCCAAGACTTTAATTTTTCATTTTTAATTAGCTATGTTGAAGAGGATGAAATACAAACTTTGGAGTCGTTGTTAGAAGCATTTGATCAGGAAGACATTGAATTAGCTGCAAGAGCTTTAAGCAGTCCATTCATCAAACATATGGATGTGGAGGTATGTTTCAGAAATTAATTTTTTTAAAGCTTGTATTAATCTTTTCTCATAAAAACTTTATTTATCAATACCTTAAGCATTTAAAAAATATGAAAAAATCTTCTCGGGTTACCAGCCAGAAGAATTTTTCGGAATAGCCTCAGCGCTTTCCCTTTGAAGCAAACAGGTGCCATTTCACTCCAAACAAAACTTCAGCCTGGAAAATTGGACTGCTCTGAGAGCAGCGCTCCATGAATTTGTATAGCCCCTTGTGATCTTGCTTCCCATTCCCTGAAGATGGAAACTACAGCTGTGTTCTAAAGCTTGGATTGTTTCAAAATTCTTACCTGGCTGGTAGAACAAGAAGGTTTTTTCATACTCCATTGCCAAGAAAGCTTCAAGCTTCATTTCTATTTCCTCTATGGGGAAGATAGGTTTCCTCTGATTTATAGAAATTAAAAATTTTTCTAGTACATTAATGAATTGTAAATTTTAAATTCTGGGTATTACGGAATTATTCCAATGTTAATCTAAGCCTATTTTTATCAATTGTTATTTATATTGTTATAAATTCACTGTTAATTTCACTTTAATTATAGAAGTATCTTATTGTCTTTCAATTGAAGTTTCAACTTGTCTTTTCTTAATAATTAATATTATTTGTTTTAATTTTTGCTATAGCATATCTTTATATTATTTTAATGTTATACTTTATTGTTTTTCAAAATTGTGCTGTAGCATATCTTTGTATTATTTTAATATTATACTTTGACTTGATAATGCAAAGTCTGTCGAAGATTTTTTTCCTGTTCTTTTGGTTGAAGCTTCCACTTCAAATTGAATCCAGAATTTTAATTTCGTGTACAAATATTCATAATTATTCTCAGCCTCCTTTCATTCCTTGGAATCCAGCTTAGAATTTCTGTTGATCATCTATTATTATCATTACTCCTTTCTACATGAGTTCTTTAGGTCTGCTCTCTCACTGATACATTTCTCATGATTTCTAACATGCACCTTTCCATGCTTCTTTGAATTGTCTGGTCAATGTCCATGTCTCCGCTCCATATGTTAGAACTGGTATATATACTGGTTAAAAGCTTTTCTCTTCAACCACAATAGCATTGCTCCTTTCATTGCTTTGCCAAAGGCATTCCATGCAATTTTGATTCTACAATTAATTTCTGGCATAATGCTTCCATCCATACTAATTTGCTGTTCAAGATATACATAGCTTCTAACTTCCGCTAATTCAGAATTACCACCTTTGTTTAATTGTTGCCTATTAATAAATCCATTAAACATAATCTTTAGTTTAACTTTTAAGCTTTCATTGGCTAGTTCTTCTTTAATCAATTGCAATTCTGTAGTATCTGCAAACCGAAGATGGCTTAAATAGTCACCATTAATATTGATGTCTCTTTTTCCTAGTCCAATTTTTTTGAACACTTCCTGAAGTACTGCTATAAATAGTTTTAAGAGATATAGTATCTCCCTGTCTGACATCTTTTCCTATCCTCATTGTTTTTTCTGTATCCGTGTGCAAACAAATTATTGCTGTCGCGTTCTTATAAATATTTTCGATAAGCTCTACATAGCTACTGTTAATATCGTTGTTTTCTAAAGCTCTAATAACAGCAGACATGTTATCTGTGTCAAAAGCCTTTGCATTGTCAATAAATCCAGTACAGAATGGCATATCATTGGTTCCGACTTTTCTTAAAACATGAATGTGATCAATCCAGCATGCTTTCTTGGTTGGGTAGAATCTAAAGTTTTCTGCAAGTGATTGGTAATAACTTTCATAAATGTTTTATATAAAACTTGCAAGAGGTTGATAGCCTTAATTCCCAATATCTTCTCTTTCTCCCTTTTTAAATAATAATATTACCACTGCATTCTACCAATCTTCTGGTATATCTCTAAAGTTCAAACATTTAATAAGAAGAATAACCATAATTCCTTCCATTTCTTCTCCTGCTTCTTTGAGAATATTTGCTGTGATTCCATCAAATCCTGGTGCTTTTCCTTTCTTCATGCATTTGATTGCATACTTGACTTCCTGTTTCAACACTGGAGGTACTTCAGATACAGTCTTACATGCCATTTCTCCTAAGTCTTCACTATTGCCATATAAATTGATATACAATTTTCAACACACTTCATAATTTCCTCATAATTTGTAATAGTGATGTCAGCTTCATTTCTCACAGCCATCATGGACTTCTTACCAGGTGCAAAAAGATCGTTTAGCAGATTTTAGGCTTTTATTTTTCTCTACTGCTTTTCTTACCAGTTGATAATTGTATTTCCTGATATCCTCAGTAATGCGTTTATGAACTGTTTTACGAAGTTTAGCATATTCTATTCATATCACAGGTTCCTCCTTGTTCATCTTCATTTCTCTTTTGACCATTAGTTGTTTAACTGTAGAACAAACAGGCTGGGTCTCTCTAAGCTGTTTTTAGTTTTCCTATTTTCCATTAGAGTTCACTACCGTTTGGACTGCTATTCCTTGGACCTTGCAATAATCACCTGTAAAGGTCCCTTGCTACATCATCATGCCATTACTTAGTTAACATGCGTTGAAACTTGTTCATGGTCTGTGAGACGCAGGCCATCCGCTTTTGTTTTGTAAGTTGTAAAGTAAATAGTAAGCTACATTACTGACATTCAACATAATGGCTCGTCAATTAAGTAGTGAAAAAATTGAAAAACTATTATTAGAAAGTGATTTGGGTGATCTGGCCAACCCGGATTATATGTTGGAAATTGATCACAACACAAGAAGTGAAATTGGTGACAATGAGCTCGAAACTGAAGGAAAGATCAGGACATTTATCCCAAGTACGACTATATTCCTTGCAATAATCATTACATTGCATCAGTGAGTTAAAGGAGGGAATGTTTCATCATTGATTGTTTCATCACTGTATTATGTATCCAAAGACAAAGAAACTAAATGGTGCAAAAACTTTCAGAATCAAAATGTTTGCAATAGGAGTCACAAATGACTGGCATATGAAGTGAAGCTACATATATCCAACTCTTCCATTAGTGTTATTTTTTCCCACCCATCCATTCCAGATCAATATTATTAGATATTTTCTTCTCAAATTTTTGCTTTTTGGAATCTCTAATACTTACAGCTGTTTTGTTAATGGTTTTAGTTTAACTTACCATATTAAGTGCTCTGCTATGCAGTGGAATGATTTCTCAACTGGAACTGAAATTCAGATGAACATTCCCTTATATCCATTAAATTAACAGATTTCCTTGGATTTCTTACTAGTTTCTGTCTTTCCCGCTTGATGTTGAGCTATAACTTGAACCTTACTTATCAATGGTCATTCCCAGTATTAAATTGATTAAGCACAGAGCAATCCTCTGTGGTGTACGTTTTGTTAGCCACAATGTAGTCCAGTTCTGCAAGGCTCCCAGAAGACTTTTCCGTGACCACTTTCTATTAAGTCTTTTCTTAAAGAAGGAGTTCATAAAGACTAATTCTCATCTTCGGCAAATTCAACCTGTTTCCTCGTTCATTCCTTTCTCCATACCCAAACCTACCAACTAACTAACTTTGGTCTTTCTGTTGTTTTCCAATTCTTGCATTAAAATCTCCCTTAATAATTCTTAAGTGGTCTTTACCGTTCTCATTAGCTTTTTGTATCTCTTCATAAAAATCTTCAACTTCCTCTTCAGAATGAATAGTTGTTGGAGTATAAACTTGAATTATCTTAAGCTAATATCTCTTTGATCGTTTTAGAATAAGTGTTGCCACTCCATTTAAATTACTGTCAGTTGACACCACAACATTTTTTAGCCATTTATTAATTACGAAACCAATTCCACTATTTCTTTTCTTTTATTTTTTTTTGTATCTCTGTAGTATAACAGATGTCTACTCTTTAGTTCCAACAACTCTTCTCCTTTCTTCTGACTTCACTAAGTCCTACGATATCCCATTTGATGTTGCTAAGCTCTTCCTCCAACTCCTGTAATTTTCTTCGGTTGAAAGTGTTCGACAGTTATATGCAGCAAAGATCATAAACAAATGGCAGACTAGTCTTGTAACCTGGTAATTCTTTGCAACCTCAAGTACTGCTGATGTCTGCCATGGTCAGGGACTTTCTAGCTTTCGGGGAATGAGGGTCTTGGTTTGTTGTTTTGACACATAGTACAAAATTTGGAGTTGTTGACTACTGCTCGCCCTGCTGGACAGTTCGTGTTGATAGTAGCCCATCCCAGTTCTTTCATTGTGTTCTCACATGGATACTAACAGCTGCACCACGTGAAGGTAGGGAATGAACACTAGGCTCGTTGTCCCAGTTGGTTCCTATAAGCCTTAAAAAGGAATTACAAGATCTCCTAGTTAATATAACGCCATTATGCAGCTAACTATCTATCTATATGCTATAGTATACTTTCTATTCATGACCGGAATGTTTAGATTTTGTAAAATGTTAGCGTAAAGGCTTTTCATTATCTTCAGTTTCCTCATTCTTATCTAAAAATCATAATTGTTTTTATTACTAACTTTTGTTTTATCTTTGTTTCTGATTTTTAGTATGCAAAATTGGCAAGAGACCTACATATTCCTGGCACCCTTAAAGAACGTCCTCGTACTTCGTCCTCAGCTGCAGCTAATACCATCCAGTCTCCATCAGCCAGTTATTCCTCCCATGGTGAATGGCCTACTGATAAAGTTAGTGACAATCTGAACAATTTGACATTGTCCTCTCCACCAGTGCAGAGTCCGTCTAGCAGTGATAGTGCAGGTGCTGCTGCTGCAGTTTCTGCTCCTGCTCTTGCTCCTGCTCCTGTTCCTGCTGCTGCTGCTGTAGTTCCTGCTCCTGCTCTTGCTCCAGCTCCTGCTCCTGCTGCTTCAGAAGAAACAAGTGGGGCAGCATCAGAAGGCGCTACTGCAGAAGCAGGAGGAGAAGACGACGACGACTATGAAGGTGGCCTGTGCTGAACTGTTTATATTGTTAATGTTACACTTATGACCCTTTTTACTAGATTTAATTTTCTCTTTTTTTTTTGTAAATAATGATTTCTTGTTAAAATTATATAAATATATCTTTATGTGTTGATGTATACAGGCTGCCCACTAATGAAATAGTTAGGAGTATTAAAACTAGTTAGTGAAGGAAACAAAACTTTTGCAAGAGGGGATGCAGATACTAAAGAGAATTGAAGTAAATCAGAAAATAATAGATGGAATTATTTTTTCAGGTTTTCTTCAGGGGTTGTGGAGACTTATGTGAATAGATATACCTATAAAGAAAGAAAAAATTTACCAGTGAAGTTTAATGTTAACAATTTTAAAATCCACACACAGGCAAATAGATATTGGTAAATTGCTGGGACCCTGTAGATTATGAAAGAAAATATAGTACAAATTGTTAAAGATTGTTTTTAAAATTTTCTTATCTAATTAGATTTAGAAACATTTATGAATAATTGATGTATGACTGTATGTTGAATTTAAATTACTTTAATCATGTTCTCTTTATACAAAGCAGAATAAAACAAAGAAAAGAATGGTATTTGTTAAACTTTCCAATAATATCTTACTTTGAACAACACACTTTGCAGTCCTTTACGGCTTGTTTATTGAAGAATGATCTCTATATAGAAAGTTGTCTTCATTGCCCTGCTGAGCACATGCAGTATGAAATCACCTTTGAACGTGTACAGCATTTTGCTCATCAAATTATCAACACACACAGATTTGCCGCAATTTTATTTACTTTTTATATCTACTTTCTTTGCAGATTTAGTTGTTGGCTGGCCTTCTCTGAGGGCCTTCAATTATAATAAATAACTATTTTATGTTACTAAGTTATGCATTTTTGTCCACAGTGAAGCAACCATGCTCATACTTTATCTGTACTGCACTCAAACCTTCCTGTAAGAACCCTGTTCCCTCATTGTATCTTTTCCAGAATTTTTTCTTGCAGCCTGTCCTTGCTTTATTAACTTGTTTGTGTAATCTTTCCATTCCTTTCATCAGCATATCTTCCTTACTCAGTAGAGGTCTGCCTGCATATCACAGATCTTCAGACAGCCTAATGTAGAAGATGGGTGGTAAATATACCTAGCACCACTACCTAAGGTCTATTGTACTTTTCAGACAGCCTAAGTTATGTGTGCAGTGGTTTCTTCACCAGATTTCTGGTCTTCTATGTTACTTCATTGTATGCAGTTGTATTCTGACTGCTGTATTGTCTCTTGATTTCATTCAACTCCTTTAGTTATAATATAATATACTATCTATCTATGTATAGAAGTTTCAACTCGCGAAATCACCGATATCTTCATTTTAGCGAAAATTACGGCTTGCGAAAATAAGCGCTTTTACAGTACTCGCCGCCAGCATAACACTCGTAGCCAGAAGGAGTTGCCATCTCGGAGCTGCTAGCTCTTCTAAATCCTTCCCCTCTGTCAATGTTGCTCTTGTTCATCTACTTTTTCTTGATGAAAGCCAATAAACATTTGGAGAAGAAAATGTGGTACTTTAATACAGCAGTCTTGTTTAATATTTGCTATTTACTTTCGTACATGTTCGGTCTCACACAAGTCGTATTTCTCAGCATTCTCCACTCATCTGAAAGAAAGTCAACTCGTTTTTGCTTTACATTGAGTATAACAACTATTTGTGTAATGGTTGCTGTCACTCATTCAATTTGTTTTTCTGAGACTTTATTATACTCCTTCTTATAATGTCTCATTTAGCTAATTTCCTTTTTAAGGTTCAGCACTTCTTTTGTTGAAGCTTTTCTGCTCTTCTTTCTGCAGTTAAGTCAGACGTACTATCATTGTTTATCCCTCACCTCTTTTATTACTAGCAGGCTATCTATGCTGTGATTTTGCTCTAAACTGCTGCAAGCTAGAACTTCACTTCGTCATCAAACAAATAACTTATCCTTAAATTTTACTATTTTCAAGGTCGTCCTTTCCTACACTTTGAAATTACTAAAACCTCCTTCCCCCATAACCTATGATAGTTCAGCAGGATCAATTTTCTATAGGAGAATATCTTTTCCAAATAATAACACTTCAGAACTGGGAATTATGTTTGATATCCATAAGAGACTGATCTATTTCAAAAGCCAACATGTTTTATTAGATTTTCTATCCTAATACACTTAACAGGATTTGATCGACTGTCTGGAAGAAATTCAGTAATTTCAAATGAACAAGAAAGTTTCTTTTTGCTGTAATTTCTTCAAAAGTTTTTAATATAAAAAGGATAAAAAGTAAATTAGTTTCTGTTTAAATAATAGAGACAGCTAGTGAATTCACTATTTTTTTTTATTTAAATTATCCTGTATTTGGATACAATTTTCTTCTTCTTATTTAATTTGTAATCTTAAATAACATCACTCCATTCATTTTTAAAAAGATCATTCAGTGTCTTTACTATTATCCCACTGTTTCTTATAGAATTTGAATTGATTAATAAAGAAATGCCTCTTTCAAGTCAACTGTAGTTTGAAAAGAAATTGTATATTATGACCCCTGATTGGATGATCTACTCTTGAAAATTCTAATGCAAAATATTTTCAAGATAAACATTAAGTGATATTATTATTAAAGTGATAGTTTATGATTGTTTATTCAAATTTGTTGTCTAGGAAGGAAACATATTTTGTTTCTTCCTTTCGTATGTAATTTTTCCTGAAGAGAGTTCTCGGTGAGAGAGCAGAAATATCGAAAATAATGAAGATTTGTGGAAGTTCGTTCAGTTATTGTGTTTTTATTTATTATAGGATAAACATTGTTCTTATTGTTTGTTTTGTTTTGTTTTTTTTTACTTCTCTCATAGAGAACTTTTGAATTTTCAGTTTTAATTTGACATTGTTCTTTTTGTTGAAATACATTTTATTGTTTTTTAGTGCCTTTAAAAAAAAAGTTCTTTATTATCATTTCTAAATTTAATTTTTTTTATTTAATGAATGACAAAATTAATCCAATGAATCAATATTCACTGATTGCGTGAAGATAAAGAATCGTATGCTTCTAGAAAATTCAATCCATACAAACGACTTCACTACAAATAAGTTAAACTAAATTTAACCTCTTGATTTATCATTTTGTATCTTCTGAAGTATTCTGTTTGAAAAAAAAAATGCTTTGCTTTCAAGTGGATATTAAGATCGTCAATGTAACCCTTGTGCTTATCAACAACAATTTGAAAAATTGAATCTTACCATTAAATTAAAATAAAATTAAACAAATAAAAAAGATTTGAATTCAATTACTTCCAGATAACTTTAATTCCCTTCATACCTGCAAGTTCATTAAAATTATATTAAGAAATACCAATGTAGAACATAAAGAAATAAAATTTTGTTGTATTAAACATTGTATGAAGGCATCATGAAAAGATATTTCTACCTTTTTTTTTTCCTTTTTGTTTTAAGGAGCTTTGGAAATCAAGAACACGTGCAAAGTTAACTGTACCACAACATAAAAAGGAAAGCAGTATTTTAATATATGATAGCAGTATTTACTTCAGCATATCCATTTGATTGTTGAACACTTTTTTGTTGAAAAAACTGGGTATCCATCATTCTTCAGAGGCTTTGCACTGATACTCAACTTAAATCCAGCATTACTCGGAATTTATTCAAAATATTGTAACTGAGAAATTAAAAAAAGAAAGAAAAAAAATGTAACATCCATGTTACATATTCCAATCATAAACTTTAATATATTGTGAAGATATTCAGCAAAATCATAAAATTGAATAATTTCTTATTGTTATCAAAAAAAGACAACATCAGATTGTGTTATAAACAATACTTTCTTAACTGAAATAACCAGGGTGGGTATTATTGGTGATTATAACTGTTTTGAAACATTCATGGAATTTACATTCCAAGTTATTTGGTTTTTTTCTGTGCAATTTTTATTCACACGCATGAGTAAAGATAATATACTTGTAGCATATGGTTGATAGTATAATTGAGTTCGACTATTCCTCAAAATAACTGGATAAGAATATTTTAAAAAATGTTTTTCTTTTACATAGATGTATATGTTTGCTTGCATTATTTCTTATTACTAAGGGATCTTGTAATTCAGGCCTGAACGAGTCAATCTTCATGTTTAGCTAACCCCATAAAAAAAAGAAAAGATACTGTCAAATTGTGCATCCATCTGGTGCTGTTCCACATAAGAAACCGTCATATCATTTATTAGCAATCAGCAGGGAAGTTTTGTGTTTGCTTGTCATTTTTGGCTTCTAAAATTTACAGCTCCCATGAGGATAGCGAAATGTTTTGTGTCTCGGTGATATTATGTATCAGGGCATATGCTGTTATTTTGAGTTATTTACAATTATTTACAGTTGAGATAAATGACTCAATTTAATAATTGAGCTCTTGTCACCAATGTTGTATTTTTATAACACTGTGATTGTATGTCAACATAAAACAGTTGTTGTAATTTATTTATGTATGTATTTTTATTATTACATTTTTTTGTTTTGTTTTTTGAGATGAGTGAATCGATAGTTTTATCCTTTGGTACTTTCATAATAGATGAATTATGATTTTATTCTTATTTTTGTTAACATTGTGCCTATTCTCCTATCCCTAAGTAATGTAATGTGTAAGAAGGTTTAACGTGCATCAAATATAATATGAAAAATGGGTAAAATATAGGAATTGACGTTTGCTTTTGTGGGGTCCCACTTCCGAGAGTGGAAGAAGGATCCATAGGCTTTCAGGCGTTCTGAGCTTGATCATTGAGGCTAAATCTGGCTGATGAGTCCTAATAAGGACGAAACAGCTGTCCGAGATTGCCATCGATGATGGCTCAAAGGCGTGAAAGCAAACGAATTTGTGCATTTCCTATATTTTTTCCATTTTTCATAAGTAATATAGTGTTTAGAAATAAAAAAATATTAGTTTTAATTAATACAACAGATTTTATACAAACAAAATCTACTTCTCCCCATTTCATTTAGCTATCCTACCCTGCTGAGCTTTATTTTTCTTCAAAGATATAAGTCGGTAACTACAGAATAGTGAAAGATGGTGACCTATTATTGGACACTGGCACCATCTTGATGCACAAGTTAAGAAAAATGCATTTTTTTATTCCATCTTTAGTATACAACATCTGTGATAGGAATTTCAACAGTTGATTTCATTATGTTCGATTGATAAGGTTCAGGACAAAAGAATTTGTAACTAATTAAAGCTAAGCTTTTATCACAGCTGTAATTTAATAGTTTCTGTGGCATTATTTATTAAATGCTTGTTGTTAGATCATTAGATTTCTGGACTAAATTTTATTGTACATTCCAAGTTTAAATAAAGTTCCATGTTCCTAATTTCTGTTTTTAGTAAGCATCTCTGTATTTTGAATGTTGAGTTACAAAGGTAAAAATGAAGATGTATCATTCCCTTCTGTTTAGAAATGAACGCAGAATGACTTTGATTTATATTAATAAGGATGAGGAGAGATGTAGACCACAGGAAATCTAAATACAGGAAGACCTCGTTATAAGGTCATTTCTGCAGATTTCAGAAAACTGGCCTTTTAACAGGATGTCCATATATAAGGGATAAGAAAAAAAATAAACAAAGTGCTTAAATATTTTAAGCAATGAAGACAATTACGTTATTATTTAAAGAAGTATGTTATAAAATGAACATACTAACTTGTTTTCCTCTTAGTTTAAAAGTTAACATTACTTTTTCTAGACTTCTTATAGTTTTAAAAAAATATACAGAATTCCAATTAAGTCAGCCAGGACTTTTCAAAAGTGATCAGATATTGATGTGTGGTCGAAAGAATAACAAGGACTAGCGTCAGAGTTTCAACTTAAGGCGCATACACTTTATTTACAATTTATTTACAGGTTATATACATATTCAGGGGATTCTCAAATTCTGCTTGAGCTTCCTCTTTGGTCCGTCACTTGAAGAGAGAGCTAGCCACGTAGCCAATTGGCCTCCCGGTTCCGCCAATCACAGGGCAGTTTAACTGACCCGGGAAGGCTTTTCGACTTTGCATCAATATGACCTTATAAGAGGGTGACCATGTAACGAGGTCTGACCGTACTTAAATGTTACAGTATAGTACATTTCTACAGAACATTATATTCTTAAAACAAAACCAGTAATCACAAATTAAAAACACAGGATGAAATAAATGAGTTAATCTCGAAGTAAATTATTACTAGTATCAAGATTTTTTTTTAAATATTGATATTTAAAGGAGACAAAATTATTAAATTTTCAAGATAAATATACAATAATTATGAAATGTTTATTTACATGCTTGTTTGTTTTGTTTAACTTCATTTAATTTAACTAATTCTATTACTATTGATTTTGATGCTTTAGTTTGAAGCTGTAATTCTTCTCAGTTATCAATTACGATATTAAATTAAAAAAAAAGGTTTATAGCTTTTTTTTTTCTTTTGTGTATTGGGTATCCTGTCCTTAAGATTACAGATGCACAGTAAATAAAACATGATTTGTTACTGGCTTAAATTTTTATGAAATTATCCAAATTTTAGTACTAAGTTTTGTTCAGACCATAAATTTATATTTAAGCATCTTGTCTTCAATTATTACTAAAAAGCTAATGTTTCTGGTATAATTTAATTTTGATTTTTAAGTATTTCATGATTTTTAAAAAAAATAATTTCTGTTGTTTATTTTTTTTAATGTTTTAGTAGTAACCATCTTATCTGTTACTTGAAGGATTTACTGGTCCTACGTCGATGACTCAAGGTGTGCAGAATTGAAGTGACTTATAAATCAACATTGTTAGAGCTATAAAGTGCTGTGTTGATTTATCCGTCAATTGTTGGAAACTTAAATCTTCCAGCACTGCAAATCTTTGGATTTGTAGTTTTGTAATATAAGCTGTATCTAAGCTAGATTATAATTAGTTTCAGGTTTAAGCTTTACGTAAATTTTCATATTTTTATGTTGAAATGCAATGAACTACGTTTTTTTTCTAAGTGTATTTATTTTTAAGCGATTTTTGATTCATCTATAAAGATGTGGGGAAAAAAGTTAAATGTTACCAATTTATAACTGGTAAAGTAACATCCCCTTGTGTATTTAACTGTTTGAGTAGATAGTTGTAATTGTCATTTTGTTAAATCAGTGCTTTAACATTACTTATTTGGAACTACAAAAATTATTGGAAATTATGTGATGCTATAATGTATTTTTTTTTCTAGTCTTAGTTTTGTCGTTTATTCCAACTTTTTTAATCATTAAGAACTATATATACATTAATATTGTGGACAGCATTTCATTTACAATGCAGTTTTAATGCAGAATCTAGTTTCATTCAATGTAAGCTTCTTCAAATCATCTTTATATAATGATTAAATGAATTAATTTTACTATATGCACAAATGATATTAAGTGAATTGTTTTCATTAATCTGATTCATACATTATCCTTCATTTTCTTCTCATCATGCAACGTATGATAATTCCCCATTACAGTCTTTGTTGCCTGCCAACAAGATTTTCATTCATGATTTACTAGTCTCTCTCTGCTCCAGAAAGCATGAAAAATGACAGTGGAAATATCTCTTCCAAATAATTTTGCTAAAAGGATTTACATATTCAGTTTAGTTGCTTTTTAGAACTTTTTGGCCATTCGGGCGTAGCCGGTTGGTCAGAGCAACTGCCTGCCATGCAGCTGATATCCTGGCATGAATTTGGATATTTCCTTCTTTCTTCTGTGTCATTTTCTCTTTGTTTCAACAGCTTGTTCTCAATTGAAACCTTGTTCTAGAGCAGTTTAGCCTCTGTCGCTCTTGTGCCATTAAAAGCCTCACGCTGAAATATGCTTGCAAAGAAAGTAAGAACGACAGATCTCTTTGTCTTTAATGTAAATAATACAATTGAAGGCAAGGAAGGAAATGCCTTCTTATGATGGCCGAAATCTTACAGAAGCTTTAGATAGCTGACCATGTGACTTCTCCATTAGTCTGTCTTTGGATGTGAATTCTCTTATGCTGGGCGAACACGTACCAATCTCCGGCAATATTGGTGGACAATATTGGTCTTTATTGATATTGGCGGTTGGCATTGTCCACGAACACACAGGTTTTCCTTTACGATTATTGGCGTGGTTACGGCGTTTCTCACTAGGGAGAGCTAAAGAGAGCGTGTTTCCGTACAGATTCGCTATAGTATTAAACACCGTCCCTCTGTAGAAATCAATGAGAAGTCTTTCCTGATCAATTGACCAAATGTTGTTATTTGAATTATATTTTTTGGGCCGACCCATTTTGCTGATTTTAAGCCTTGTTTCTCAAACAAAATGGCCAGCGTGAGTGAGTGATTTTCCGATTGTCAAAGTCCCGCCTTCCTTCTACGTTACCATTGTCACGTGATTTCATCCGTTCATGTGATTCGCTCGCTCACCAGCAATATTTCTCGCCAACTAAATTGGTACTTTTTTTCTGACAATCGCCAATGGGCAATATTGGGCAATATTGTTCATATTTATTGCTGGAAACGGTTGGTACCAATGAAAATTACCAATATTGTCCACCAACATTGCCGCAGATTGGTACGTGTTCGCCCAGCATTACCAGTATGCAATTCAACAAACTAGCTTAAAAGGATCACCAAGCAGTTTTCACTAATGAATAATTTCCAATTGACTGAGTCAGCCTCCAAACAATATTAAAATCTCTAAGACATTTTTAAAGATTTATGTGGAGAAAGAGGATTGATCAAATCTTTTAAGAGTTCATTACAAAAGACATACAGTGATGGTTGCAGAGATAATCATTGTATCTTGTATTTGCTAATCAATCTAAAGTCCTTGGATATGCTTCTCTTACAAGTCATTGCCTTATCTAAGAGACAACAATGCTCTTATTCTTTGAATCTGACTTAATTTCTGCTGAGTGTTATACCATTATAATGTCTATATCAGGTAAGTGTTTTGTCAATTGTTTTGAAAACATACATAATCATTTAAATGTGTGTATACTGCAGTGATTTAAGAAGATTAGTACTAATATGGTATATCAGTTTTTATTTACTCAGTATGAAGTATCTGATCAGGCCCTACTGCAAACATAAATTTAAAAATGAATATAATAGATCTGCGAAGCATTGCAACAACATTTAATATAGCAAATATGCATTTTATTTTAGCTTCAATAAGCATCCTAAATGTATTGCCTTGATACTAGAAGCCTTAACGCAATGTGCTCTTCTCTTAGTTCCTCATTCTAGAATTTTCTTTTTCATCTAATTAGTGATTTTGAGCTACCAAAAATATACAGCTGGTGCTCTTATATTTTACTAAAACAAATTTCATCAATAGGATTAATGAGTCAGAACTAATTGAATCTCGTAGTCTCTTCTTATAACGTCTATAAGAAGACGTTATCATTATTATGATCACGAATATAATACATAAAAAGATCTAGATCAGTAACTAGAGCTGTGTGACTTTCACTTACAATATAAAACATGCTAAATTAGAGTGTAATACATCTCTTGTCTTGATAAGTTAGTGAATTGCTAACATCTTGTTTATAAATCAGTATTCTGCAATTCTCCCATGGAATTTGTGATTTCTTTATTTTCTTACAATGTAACTAACTACTGTTCAAGTATATATTTCACTAGAACCTGTAAAAATTAGGTGGCATCACTGCCGATAGGCATCTAAGTAATTTCTGTCTATAGTTACAAGTAAAATGAGATCAATTTAGTATTTCACCAGTCAGGTTACAGCATTTCAGATTACTTTAGGTATTTTAATTACAGATGCACTATTGTATTTGATATCGAGACTTATTTCTTTCTATGGAGTAATGATTGAAGATTTATGAAAGCGAGTTGTAGCTCCAGATACGGAACTATTTTTACAGTCAGTTTGCAAAAGCTCAGCCCTTTTATGGGCATTCCTGAGATCTGGAATATCTCATTATCAAATGTAAAGCCCATTTAAGATCTTTTTAACAAAAAACTAGATCAAATTCAAACTTTTAAAACAAAGTTTGCCTAATCCAGTAAATAATCTAAAAAAAAAAAAAAAAAAAAAAAAATGAGTGAACTTGACATTTCTACCATCTTTTAAAACTCCACAACCTCTGAATTGCATTTAATTGTTTTGTGGAGAAATTAATAAACACACACACACACACATACACAGCTAAAAAATCTTGTATTAAAATTAAAACAACCACTACTTGTTTCGGCCCTTTTCAAAGTCTAAATTTTCTACTAGTCTTACATTTATTTTTCTGATTTTTTTTTCCTCTCCATTATTTTGTGACGTATTCTTGTTTCAAAAGATTGCAAAACAGAAGGAGGTTGTTTTTTTGTTTTGTTTCGATTAATGTTAACTGAAAACGCTTTCATCTAATCCTGATCATATAAATAAACAAATTTTCCAAAATTTCATAATGTAAATTATTTTTTTACTCTGGTAGTCAATTTCAAATATCACATCACATCACAGAAATGTTTAAGACCACATACAAGTCAACGTAGAAAAACATCCAACTTATTATACTCCAAAGTTCATTTGATCTCCTGATATTGTTTCTTTGAAAACATTCTGCTCTTAGCAGCGATAGTATTATGGAATCAAAAGTTCCAAGATCATAACTATTAAGAAACAAATTTTGACTAATTAAACAAAAAATATTGTATTACATATATCCTTCCTATGATCTCATCAACAGTTTCAAGGGAATGAATGGATATATATATATGTCCAATTGATTATTTTCTAGAATATTCTATCTTGCAACAGAAACGACAATAATTTTGATCAAAAATTGAAAACTATTCTGCCTCTATCTACCTACTTTTTTTTTTCCAGAACAAAAAAAAAATCTTAAATGTTATTAGTACATGTAGCCCTAGAATAAATTCTTTCTAAAGTTTATCTGTCCATTGAATTATCCATTTGAAGATGCAAGCAGTTAAGGAGAATCATGTTTCATATCCAACAGAAAATAAACTATTCAATGGTAGTCAATTATTCGATAACTTGCTAACCTGAAACATTCTCACTTTTACTAAATAGGTCCTTTTTTGAGGGATTTCCTCACTCCAGGATGAGATCTTATCTCGATATTTCAGCCCCGTGCCTCGGGCCTTCTTCGGGAGATGTATAAATGTCAATTGCATCAAGGTGAGCACAGAATTAACAACTTTTGTTGTTAGTTTCTTGGATAAGTTTCTCGTTGTTTATTCCGAGCGACTGGTGGCCGCACCGTGCCGAAATATCGAGATAACATCTCATCCCGGAGTGAGGAAATCCCTCCAAAAAGGACCTATTTAGTATCATGTCTCACTCCTCCTTCAGGACCAAACTATTCTCACTTTTCTTGAAGTGTTCAAATTAGATCGGTGTTTCATATTCAGGGTTTTAGGTAATCCTAACAAGTTAACTGTAGGCATCAGTTTTAAGAAAGTAAAGTTGGTTCACTGAACATAAGAAATAAATTAATGTTTAATACTGGATATGATGAAGCAGAAGAAATTGTGAAGGCTATTGTTGATTGAAGAATTAAATGCATTTCATTTAGATTCAAAGATATTTACATCTTGTAAATAGACATTTGGTACGTTGAAATTATTTCAAGAATTGTTATTTTTTTTAAATAATTATTCCATGTTGATAGTCCTATAAATAACAAGCTTGAAGTTTTTAAATTTTGCTGGTTTTAGTTTCATATTGAAGATCTCTATGAATGTAATTAGATCCAGTATATTATATATCTCCGGTTCAGAAAATAGAAATAATCGTATTGATGTAAAGCTTGAGTTATTTGTAAATTTTGATGGCATGATGAACTTTTCATGTATACTTGTTTTAAGTGAATTGTCTATACAGTATAAAAATATTACCAATGCTTCACATATATTAAATAATTTCAGTGTGAAGTTTTAAAAATATTATGTTGTGACATTTATTAATGAAACCCAATTGAAAACAGAAACCATAATGTTAAAAAAAAAATAATTTTTACAACTATCTTTATTTTTTATATTTCTTGTGAGTATTTTGTATAATTAAGATTCATCTTAGTTTAATGCAAATTCTATTATATGTACTCTAATAATTAAAGAGAGAATAATGTGTACTCTAATAATGTTTATCTTATTTTTTTTTTTAATGTATATTTTATGTTTGGTTCTTGATAAATATATCATTTGAGTGTCAATGAAATTAATTTATTTTTTTAAAGTGGTATATTTTGTTTTTTTGATTCAGTACTTAAGTCTTTAATCATCAAAGTAAGTTTTTTGCTTTAACTTCATTCGAACTTAAATTTCAATTCAAGAACATATGTTCACAATTTAAAAAAAAATCTGTATGAATTTAAATTACTGTTATTCCTGAATAGATAACTTTAAAAAAATAATAAAATGTTTTAATTATTTTCAAATATCTCTTGCAAAAGTGATTGATACTTGTACATAATTTATTTTAAATTGGAAATTTAAAGTTCAACACTTCACATTTTTAATCATTAATAAATATTAGCTAGGTATATAATATGTATTATTTATTCTGTCTAAATGAACTGTTAAATTTAGTCATTGTTTTAAAATTATAATTTTATTTTAATAATTGATTGTTATTATTATTATTATAATAGCACAAATAAAAGAAAAAAAATAATAAAACTTATGATTGGTGTGATAGCTGATTTTTTTTTAATTAATAAAAATATGAATACAACATTTAAATTAGAATTTAGAAAAAAAAATATGGTAAGAAATATAAGATATACACACAAAAGAAGCAGAACTATATAATAAAATTTTAGTTACATGAATGAATGTTATGGAGTCTCCAGATCTCTTTATAGCAAATCCTCCCAACCCTGTTTATATCTCAGACAAAAAATCTTTTCTTCATTAATATTGTGCTGGAACAGTTGATTAATCTTAAACAAATGGTGGAATTCTTTTATAAAATATTCAAAGAATAACTTAATTTGATGAAGGATCATAAAGTTGCTGATTTTCAAAAAAGAAAATAAAAAATAAATTAAAGCTGGGTTTGATCATTTTTTTTTTTCATGTAATTATCTTATTTCTTTGCAATTCTTTTATGATTGGAAAAAAATGAATAATTAATAGTGTTATAATAATTTAAGTGTATCTTTAATTATAACTTTTTTTTTATTTTTTTAAAATATAAATTTAAAAAAAACAACATTATACAGCATTTGATTAATATATCTTTTAGTGAAATCATCCACTGGCTCTTATAAAACCAACTCTCAGATATTTTATATATTTATGGTACAGTGTGGCTGGGAAGTTCTCGTATCTCCTATTATGTTATTATTAAAATAAGGGGTACGGGAACTTCCAGGCCACCTTGCTATTACAAATACTATCAGTAAGTAACTGTTGATAGTGAATTATCTCTTAAAACTCCTTTATTCTTATCACAAACGACATTTAGATTGAGACTAAAACAGATCCAGATGTAAAAGATGAATTTATCTCTTGTTGAGTCCAGACGCACTTTCTGATGATGATAGCCTATGTTACCGATAATAACTTGTTTTCTGTCTTAAAGACAAATCTTTAAGGAATTAAAAACGTTTAAGATTTGAAGTAAAGAAACTACGGGAAGCAATTTCTTGGAAGAAAAAGTGGTTGGTGTTTGTATCGATGCACCCTACTAAGAGTCAAACTTTCCCATACAGATATATTCAAGCGATATACAGGTCATTTACTATATAAAGAGAAGCATCACAATCTAAATATGCTGGGAAGTTTCTGTACCCCTTAGATTAATTGAAAGTGGGTGGCATGACTGCCGAGCATGTCGATCTGAAAGATCTTTTGTACTAAACCTCGGAAAGAAGGACAGACGGAGAGAAAGACTGAGAAAGGATGGTGTGAGAAATGCAGGGGAAACAGGAGAACCCCGGGAAAACCTGCCCAGCGCGGATCACCACCATCAATGAAACCCACATGAGAACCGAACCCGGGACTCAGAGGTGAGAGGTCAGTGTCTTAGCGACATCGCCAACCGCGTGACCCTTCTGTACCCCTTAATATAATAACATAATAGGGTGTACAGGAAATTCCCGGCCACCCTGTATATAGCAGATTTAAATAGTATTATTTCTCCTTGGAACAATTCATCAAATTATGTTTTCAACAAAGTATTATACCAATGATTATTTAAATAAAGACATGTTGATAATATGACTATACAGTCCAAAAATCTCAATATTCTTTCACTCTGCTATCTATTATTCCAGATCTGATTTCATAGTATGATTAATAAATCAAAATTTATAAAAATCACAGGAACTCAACTTACATCATATTTAGTACTGAGGTGGATTTTCATTCTTTTTCATAATGGAATTTTCTCAAAATAAATTTAATTCAATAAGTAAAAAGTTTCATTGCTCATTAAGTTTACATATGTTGCAGATAAATAATTTTCTAATCAGATTTACCCAGAACCACTTTACCTCTACCAAAGTCAGAGATTCCTGAACCCATCATTAGTTTTTGTTATAAAATATTCCTAAGTTTGGTTGCAATGATATGAAGACGAACAAAAAAACAATAAAATATACCTAGACAAATGACTCAATCATCACTGCTTGGTTTTGATGTTAATGTTGGCTGTTACTTTAATAATTGTAATCAGATATTTTATATCATTCTTAGGCTTTTTGGGCTGTTTCTGAATTGTCCGAGATTTTTAGCAATGATTGGCAATCCTATCTTTAACCGTTGTGAGATTTTGAAATTCTTGAAGGTGTTTTTCATCTGAACTGAGTGCTTGTCAAGTCCGAGTTAATTCCTATCAAAAAACTCCTTAACGATGCAAGTTTGATTTTTTTTTATATTCCAATTATGATACTTTTTTAGAGTGGCTTTCTTATTTCATTCAGTTGTTTCATCTGTTTCAAGAGGCTTTTTGTCTCTCAATGGCTCCACACCCATTGAATAAAATCCTGAATTCTTCAATGTGCCAAATAAGTTTTGGATCTACATTCAGCTCTTTGATTGGATAGCTCAAGTAACACCTTCATGGTTTTAAAACCCTCAATTTATTTCTATAAGCTCTTCAGAAAGAACCTACAATATGTTGATTTCAAAATCATTAGGCCTTATATTTATTTATGATCATCTTTCAATGGACCTTCTGAGGTTTATGCCCCTACAGATGTCACGTATGATGTGTTAAGCACTTGCTGAGAGATCTTGTGGGATAAACAAACAAAGCCCATAGGGCGAATGGTTCAGTACTGTGCAGTTCCTTATTGTAATAATTCTGTAAAAACGCTTGGAATATCCTTCTTTAATATAATATTTCCTCTATATCTACACGGGTTAAAACAAAGCAGATGGCTTTGTTTATCCCACAAGTCAAGCAGTAGCCTGGTGGGGTATTTTGTAACTACGAAGCTCCGCCTATCCTCAAGTGGTCCATTACTGCAAATATTTTTTTAATCAATATTTGTTGTTCAATGAAGCTTCCTAGGCTATCTCATGGTTCAGAAACTGCTTAAGAATACTATAATGTATCTCATAATGAAGAAATCAAAATGTTATGGATTATGTCCAATTTTTATCTATAGTTTTTATCATAGATATTAAATATACATAAATTTTTAACGAAGTTTATCAATAGCTTTGTAAAAAAAATTAAAATAGTAGCTGATAGGTTTTAATAATAGCTTTTTTATCGTGAAGTTTTAATAATTTTTTAAGGAAATCTTAAAAATTAAAAAAAAAATCGAAAAACACATCCAAATTGTATAATAAAACTCTTAAAATAAGAGTGTCAATTGTCTAACCAAAGAATATATACAATTGGACTGGTTTACACCGAGCACAAAAAGTATTTGCACACACACAATTTTTTGCAGAAGTAACCATAGAAAGCAAATCTGATGCTAGTGTTTTAACTATTAATTTATGTAAATAAGAAGCAATAAAAATAACCACCCTTTTACCTTAAACATTAGTATTATACATTTTAAAAAATAAAACAACATTTTCTCATGCCAAAAAAGTATTTGCACACGAAACATTGACTGTTAAAAAAGGTATTAAACGTGAACATTATGCAAATATTTAGCACATCAGTCTTGCAGTACATTAGCCCTGCATATTAAAGTCATGTAATATATTAACTGGAACAGGGATTATGAGGAGTTTTTGTTGTTATGGCACCGAAAACGTGTGAACTCTCTGTAGCTACTCTGTAGCTTGAGAAGATTATATTTCTTCACAATTCTGGATTAAGTTACCGAGAAATTGGTAAAACATTAAATTTAAACTTTTCTAGTGTTCGTTATGTAATTATGAAGAAAAAAAGAGACTGGTTCGACAATAAATAAGCCGCGAACTGGGTGTCCAAGAAAGCTAGATACCAGGCAAAGGAGAGCCATCATACAAGAATCTTCAAAACACCCTTTTCTAAGTGCTCGAGAATTGGCTGTTGATGTCGCTTCAACGTCAGGGACAATAGTTACACCACATACAATTAGAAATATTCTTCATAATGCAAATATTCGAGGAAGAGCCCCTCGCAAAAAAACATTTATTAGTGAAACAAATAGGGTGAAAAGACTTGAATTTGCAAAAGTTTATGTCAACAAATCACTGGAGTTTTGGAAAAATGTTATTTTTTCTGATGAAAGCAAGTTCAATATTTTTGGCTCAGATGGTAAGAAAACTGTGTGGCGAAAGCCAAATCTCTTCAAAGTAAAAACTTGAAAGCAACTGTAAAACATGGTGGTGGTCATGTAATAATTTGGGGATGCATATTGATGTGTGGTCAAATTGATAGAGACAGAGTCAAAGGTTCGGCTTAATGTACACACTCCTATTTACAATTTTATTGACAGTTTATATACAAGATTATACAGGTCAACGGATTCTGAAATCCAGGTTAATACAGTTCAAAGACATATAGATCGGATTCTCAAATCCAGGTTAATATTATACAGGATTTGGATTCTCAAATCCAGGTTGCTCTCGCAGCTTCCTTTTCGGTCCGACAGGAAGAGGAGAGGGGCAATCTCGGATTCTGGGCTCTCCCGGCTTGGCCAATCACAGCGCGGCATAATTTGGCCAATCCGGGACGGCCTTCGACGCTGGCAATCGGGGGTCTCTCTCGAGCTCCCTGCCAGGTCCGCCGACATTGCGTCATAGCTCCTCGTTGACATTGCATCAATATCTTTTAACGGAGTTGGTGAAATGGCCTTTATTGAAGGCAATATGAATGCCAAACAATATACTGATATATTGCGAGATAATTTATGTAATAGTGCTCTGAAATTAGGAATTCCTAATTAATTTTATTTCCAACAGGATAACGATCCAAAGGATACTGCATACATTACGAGGTCATGGTTGCTATATAATGTTAAAAATCAATTGAAAACGCCACCACAATCACCAGACCTCAATCCGGTTGAAAATTTATGGAATATTTTGGATATGAAAATAAGGAAAAATAAAATTTCTAACTAATCAGAGCTTAAGCAAGCTCTTAGGGACGAATGGCTATAAATCAGCAGCGAAACTTCTCACAAATTAATTGAATCAACGCCCAGACGATTACAAGCTGTAATTGAAGCAAAGGGCATGCACACTAAATATTAGCACTGTTTTTAACTGATAAATAATTCCTAAATTTCTATTCTTATTGCTAGTGTGCAAATATTTTTTTGGCAGTACAAAATGTTACTTTTTTATACTTTCATATTTTAAATATACTTATTAAGTCAGATATTACATATGTTTATTTGTTTTGTAAAAGGTTTTGTATTTTTCATGTTTAGGTGTTTTTGTATTTATTTATATGTATGATACAACAAATTTACATGGTGTGCAAATACTTTTTTTGCTCACTATATATTCTTTGTTCTAACGTCAGATATGCTTTCATTAAGAACACAGTCGAAGAAAAGAAACAACAGAACTTCATAAATATTTCAGCCTCTTAAAACAAATATATATCTCTTCAATTTCCTCAATCTGTTCAAAATTCTACAACGATATATCGCGGAAACTATCGTTCCGCTTTGTCAAGTTTTTCGCAAATAAAAATAACAATAATATACGAATAATGTCAACAATGTATATGCAATGGCTGTTCACTGTGTAACTTTTATCTTATGCATCAACAAAGATAAAAGTTGCACAGTGAACAGCCATTGCATATACATTGTTGACAGTATTATTTTTTTTTATTTGCGAAAAACTCGACAAAGCGGAACGATAGTTTCCGTGAGATATCGTTGTAGAAATTTGAACAGACTGATGAAATGGAAGAGATGCATATTTGTTTTAATATATAACGAAGAATTTTATTGTAATTTCAGCATCTTCTTTTATTGTAGAGAAGTAAGTGAAATGCCTGACTATTACGTGTCACTCGAATTTTAGCTTTTTGTTGTTAGTACTCTTATTATTATATTCAAAATGTAATATCTTATAAATTTGAAAAAAAAAAAAAATGCTTTATGTGCCTGGGTTAATAAATTCGATGATAATTAACGTTAAACGACAAAATCCGATGAGAATTATGATTGTCTATTCGAACATTCGGTGAAACCGGAGATGAGGGTACCAGCCTTCGAGGTAATGGCCGCTTTGGAACTACTTTCGGAATCGGAAAAAAATTAGAAAGGGCCAAAATTTTTTCGAAATTTCCTTAAAGATACATCCTGCAGCTTTGGATACCTAACTTGGCTAACCTACAGCTAATCGGAATCGACGATTCGTTCCTCCGGAACTCAATAGCATGTAAGTTGTTTCTAGGCTAATTCGCTCCGCCACGTATCCTTCCGAACACTCCGATTGCTTGGTACCCTCTCCTCCGGTTTAGCCGAACATTCATTATTTTTAAAAAAGAAAAGAAAGAAATAACTGCATGATTTTGTTTTTTGAAACCTTATGAAACATTTTAAACAACATTGTGCATGATTGTCGCCATTTTCTTTGCTGTCAGCTGAAGGAAACGGAAGTAACGGCGGAAACGGAAATAAAAATAGTAATAGAAGTCAACAAAACGCCCTTCCATCATTTGATGGGAAAGTGGTAATGATTTGATGAACCGTAGATGGGATTTCTTGTCTTCTTTGGTCTGAGGCTATTTTACAATTAGGGAGGAAAGACAATGGCTGGGCGATGTTTGAAAAAACGATTGAAGCTCTGTGCACATACAGTTCCAAGCATTTTGATTCTGAAAGAATACATTGGGGGAGACACAAGTACCATTCAGGTGAACAAATTAGACGTTTCCCTCGTTTTCATACAATTTATTAATTTTCGTTATTTCCAATACTTTAAAACTGCACTGTTAACTTTTCAGCATTGAAAACGGTAGAGAGTTTATGAATAGCTGTAAGAAATTCTGAATAAACTTGAATGAATAAACATTTTCCTTGTTTTTTATCGTTTTAGCTTCCCGGTAATATCCGAAATATCATTGATGAACGCTTAGATGTGAAAGGGGTTCTCTTTATAATTAGTGTTCTAAATAGGGAATCACTGAAAAAGTCTCCAGATTTTCACAAACTTGTAGAAACGTTGAAGGTAAGATTATCTGTATTAAAGTAACTGCTTTATTAAATACAAAGTTTGCCTGTGTCAATAGGAGTTACGAAACATTGGGAATCTCCTTCGGGATAAGCAATTATCTGTTTCAATTAAAAAAAAAAAACCCTTCAAACTGGAAACTCTTGCAATACTCACCTTCCCATTACGACCCATTTCTTATACGACCATGCAGTACTGACGATTTCATTTCCTTCTCATACATCTTTTCTAGATATTTAAAATTTTAATACATTTGTAAATTAGATATCTCTGTTTATCCCCTACATTTATAGGAAATAATTATTATTCAAAAATGAATTGTAATAAATGTCCTTTTTTTTCTGTAGTTTGATAATTTCTATTATAATAAAATCTAATGTGCATAAAATTTAGTTTTTTAAAAAGCTCATATCACAGTGTGCAATATATTGAAATTTGGGAGTACTCGTTTTCTTGTTACTTTTCCTATCTGACCAAGCAGTGCAACCTGTATTTGGCAATCTATAGATAAGCCAAAAACTTAAACATTTTATCTTTCTAATTAAAAATAAATGTTGTGGGCGAACTATTAAAATATAATTTTAATTTTCTCTTTTGAACTGTGAAGGTTTGAATTCATTGAAATAATGCAAAATTGTAATTTCGTAAATTTTGTAAATGTTACAGGAATTTTTAATTAGTGAATTGCTACAATCAATATCTTTTTTCTCAGAGTGAATGGTTTTATTTAGAATTAAAAAAACCAAAGCCTTGTTTTAATTTTTAATTTCCTTTTTTTTATTTTAGACCCTGCAAGATGTACTGGTATCATGTGATCAACCCACACTTGCAACTGAAGATTCCTGTGATCGGCACCAGCTATTTGCTAATATCTTCATAGAACATTCTGGTGTTGAGGTTAGTCTGTTAGATTCAGAAGATACCTACCATTTCCCACTCATTAATCTCATTCAAGAAGTATAAAAATTAATTGTAAATTGTTGATTCCTTTACAACCTGACAAATTCAACATGATAGTGAATATTCAAAATCAGACATTCTGTAGTGTCTTAGCCACGTTATTGAATGTATCATTCTATGCTAGTAATAATAGTCTTTCTGATATGGCTCCGAAGATAAATCATTTTCAAAAGGTTACATTGTTGCATTTTTCCATGCTGTGAAAGACAGACTAACTTCAGGAAGCTCTACGATTGACACATGGCTGGTGATAAGTATAGGTTTGTGGTCAGCTTGGATGAAGCTTGGATCCATCTTACTGACTGTAGAAAGATTAGGGCAATTTCATATCCTCCCATCAATAAAAAGGCAGATAGAATTTTGTGTCCCAGTGTAAGGAAAGTTTATCCAAAGGTTTCATGGTGGTTGCGAGACACTGTCACCGGGGAAAATTGGCTATCTGTAGAATTGCCAATAATGCCAAAGTGTGAATGCCCAGTATTATCAACAACATGTTCTGACACCAATCTACACTCAGAAGTTATCTGCTCTTTATAGTCCTTGTGTCACAAAAGTCGCCATCCATCAGGATAAGGCCTCCAGTCATATGATCAAATCATGTCTCAGATTCTCTCAAGAAATGGAAGCCAGAACAGGAATATGACAAACCCTTTCAGTGAGATTCCAGTCCCCTTATGCCAGTCGGATGGATTTTTGTGGCTTTGAACTATTTAAAATGGGGACTAGGGAATAGATGTACTACAACAGTTGATTGAATATAAGTATTTAGAGAGGAGTGGGACAAAATACCCTTGTGTATTTTACACCTTTCACTCCTGCAGTCGAAGTCACGTTGCAAAGCCAAATAGTCCGGAATGCGGGTGGTCACATTGAGCGTAATAGGTGGTGGAAGAAGGTAATTTCTGTGAAGCTACAGGCAGTTGAATTTGTCAGGTTGTAAAGGAATCAACCCTCTGTAATAACATTGAGAGATGGGGTATTATATACTTGTTTCTTTTTGATTTAAATATATTAATGTTGAGGAATGGAAAATGAAAAAAGATGGCAAATCAAACACAATGATGAGACAAAAGAATGAGTTAAGTGATATATACATATTCTTTATTTTTCTTATATTCATCTTTAATGCATTATTTTGTGAAATACATTTTCCTGAGCAATAGGATGTTGACACACATTTCCTCAGTTTTTCAAAACGTATGATTCTTAATGTATATCGTAAATAAGTGGTGAATAGTTATAAATATACATTATAAATAGTTTCCAAAAAGCCTGAATCATAAATAGTTCTGTTGCACGAGTTCTATAGTGTCAGTTGTTACAACACTATGTTATAATAAATAATAATACTATTATGTTCTATAATAAATTCATACTTCATTCATCACTTGGCAAAGGATGCTTTTGCACCATTAAAAACCAAATCAAACAACAAACCAACATCATTTCTTACATCTCACCAAATTAAATGTAAAAAAACTACATTTAATACTAAAAGCAAATTTTCGAAAAGATTATTATGTCTTTTCTTTCTCAAGCCTAAAATCTTTTTAGGCTTGAGAAAGAAAAGACGTAATCTTTTCGAAAATTTGCTTTTAGTATTAAATGTAGTTTTTTTACATTTAAATTTGGTGAGATGTTTAGAATATTTAATAGTAGAGGCTTTAGAAGGAAAGATCTACTAAAAAAGTATGGAAACTTTACATCATTTCTTACATCTATCAATATTATGCCTGCAGTAATATTGGTATATTATTGTGATTCAGTTCTTTGAATTCTCAAGAAACATCTCAATGTATTAACATCTTATGCCTGTTGAAGTGAAATATGTTTGTTTTAATAAGTGAAGATGAATGATATATATATTTTTGGTAAGGTTACATGGTTATTTAGGAAAGGAGTTTTGGTAACATTGTTGTAGTTTTTTTTTTTTTTTAATCTGTCAAGTTTTGGTAATGAAAGTGTTTCCTATAGTTTTGAACTAATCTAGTGTCTGAACTCAAAATTATAATTTTTATTTGTGACCATTTTCAACATTATTATGGAAACAGCAGACATTTTCAAAATTCGTTCACACTAATGCTAAAATTTGTTTTGAATTTTCTTTTTGAAGTTCACTAACTGAAAACTGATTTCTGTTAATAATATTTTTGACAGTTTGTTACTAAAACTTCAAAGCTTTTCAAAATAAATATCAGTAGCATTTCATTGAGAAGTGCTACTTTTTTTAAAAAAAAACATTACTAATAACATAGATTTGCAATTATATTATAAATCTTGGTACAGGACTTCATGTAGAATAAATTTGCTTTGTAACTGAATCTCATATTTTTTATTAACATGTTTTTTTATTTTGTTTTCTTTTATTCTGTTATTTCAGTTGTAGTATTAAATTCAGTAATGAATGTAAAAAGTTTGCAAAATGCAATACGTTATGACTGTTTTAAGGTTTTCATTACTTAAGTGCTTCTGGTTTTCTCCACCAAGAACCTTTACTGCCACTTATCAGTGTATTATTACAATGTTGTCAAGTAAGAGTTGGTCTACATTCACCAATTTACTCACTGATATTGTTACTAGAGGTTTCAATAATATTTAAAAAAAATAATCTTCATTTGGAATTATTTAAGATGAAGCTATTTGTAAATAGAAAAAGATTTCTTTATTACAGAATCACATCAGTGTTTGTATGTTCAACTCATTAAGCATCAAGAGTTTTGGCCCAAAGCTTTCATCGAAATGCTGTCTGCTTTTATAAAACAGCTCTGTAATTACTGTTGAATATATCGACCCAGGATACTATTTAAAAATATTTTAATAAAATATAAAGTTTCTGTCTTAGACTAGCACTACATGTTGCTGCAATCTTACAAAGAAGTCTTTAGGTGTGTCTCACTCACTGCCTGTAAAGAATGAAAATAAGGGATCATAACCTACTGGGGAAAAAAAACAACAACACAGACCATGCAAGGACTTTTATTATTTACTTTTTTTTTAAATCGCCATGTCGAGGTTTGTTTTGTATTATCTTCCCATGACATTTTTATTCTTTTTTTGTTTTCTTATTTATCTCTTCATTTCCTTCTTTTATTCTGTAAATTCTAGTTAGTTTCTGTAAAAAGAAATCAATCATGTTTATTTCTATTTTAATCTATTCTTATCTTGTCCTTCTCTTTCAGTGTAATGTATTACTTTTCCCTTATTTTTGTCCTTTTTATTTTTAAGTTCTCATGAGAATTCCTTTTAGTTGACTTCTCATGGCATTAATCTGCCAATCGCTGTATTTTGCGTCGTATATTAGAACTTTGTCGCTTGTGTTACATTACTTTATTGCCGTATTGGTTAGTTTTTAATTGTTTAGTTGTGTCGCAGAGACATTTTTATGAAAAGTGACAGTCTTACACTTTGGGCCTCTACCTTCACTTCGTTTCTAAGTGAAAGGCCAAGATTTGTTGAGAGATAGTGGATACATTGGTTATTCTCTCCTACATTATGAGACTTGTACAACCACTTCATCGTTATGTGCAGATCACCGAAATCAAGATGTGAAGGAGTTGGAGCTCGATCATGTCAAACAAGTGCCGAGACAAAAATCCGAAAAACTTTGCGGCGACCACTGGAAGTCCGTAATGGAAGCAAGAGCTCGGAACCGAATCAAGAGCCTTTCCCATGGTCGGTACTAAATTTGTCACCTGTGAAAATCCAATTGGTTCCTGTACAAATAATCCTGTTATGCCAGGATACCTTGAGGTATAAATGTGTGTTTGGAGTGAACCTTTAAGTGATAAAGTGTGGTAGCAAACTTGCAAGATAAGTTCTCCATATATTTTTTTCTAACAATTTGGGATCCCAAAACTACAATGCTGGTTCACCAGATAATTTGACTGTAAGTATGTTTTCTCCGATATTAACTGTAACTCGGAGAAACTAAAATCTTCTAACACATTCACCTAAGTGAAATGACAATTGAATCTACGTAGATGATACAATTTTGTTCAGAACTTTGTTTTTCATATATATCTTGTATAAATATATTACTCTTTAAGTTTTAAGAGAACAATATAAATCTTGCAAAATTTTATTATCTTGTTTGTTTTATTAGTCAATTATAATTGTTCATTTTCACATTAAGGTTTCTTGCACCTAAATATTACTCCAGGGCTTAGTGTATTTAAAGCGTATTTCCACATTTAATTTAAATAGATTTTGATATTTGATATTTTAATATATATATATATATATATTGTGTGTGTGTTTTGTTTTTTTATTTTAATAGGTTGATCACAGGTTTTCTGTTATTTTTGTAAAATACAACCATTGTAGATACAAAGAAAGGCAATCAATTACTGTCACTTAACATGTTCTCACTAAAATAATAAAAATGTATTTATGTTACAAAATTTCTAAATTTTTGACAGCTTTGAATTAATTAGTTATAAATTATTTCAATGTATTTCTAATTGATTTCTTTTTCCTAGGTCTTGTTAAGATTACTAATGACATCATCAATAGTTTCATCAACAACAGACCGAGAAGGTAAATGAAGATATTTTATTTATTGTCTTTTGTACTTTTATATAAGATGAAAACATTGGGGATTGTTTGTTTATCTACATTAAGTAACCTGTGAGATGACTTCTGATGAAATTTTTCACTGAATTTTTTTTTATCAAAAGTTGTTGAATTTTAAATTAAATTTTATAATGATTGGTAAATACAAGTGGCAGTTTAGGTTGAATGACTTGCTCCTTTGATTATAAAGATGTAAATATCTGGAATTTTGCATTTCTCCGTAATTATTAAATATTTTCTACAGCACGATATCCTATATCTGGCTACTGTATCTTCCAAAAATTTGAACCTGACGATATCTAATATTTAAAATACACAGAGTAATTCCTCTGATTTCCACTTTATTATGGTGGTGCCATTGTTATATGATTGTTTCGATACCAGTTGATGGTGAAAAGCCTTAAATTCTCAAAATTTTCTCGCTCCTATTTTTAGTTTCCTTTTTTTTCTTTTTTTTTCCCCAGCATTAAACATCATTATTTCATAAGTCTGCAGAAAAACCCTTAGCTTATAAGACTAACAAATTGAAGTGCTGCTTTTATATATTTAAAGATAAAGGAGAGATATTTTAAATATATTTCCTCTGAAGACAATGCCATGTAATTGACCTTAAGCAACTCTGCTAAATAATTTCATACTTTTTAGTATTCCTTCTTGTATCTTTTTTACATTGGATGCCTGGCTACCCAGATTCTATAAGAAAAAAAAAATATTTTCACAATCCTCCAGTCCAAAATGTGTTAGATAAATGGCCACATTATTTGTTAAACCAACCATGAAATAAAATTAATGCAACTGAAATTTAATCTACTCCCTATTTCTGCATTTCAGAAACTGACGAAATGTTGATCCTGAAGAATTTTTGTTTAGACATCTTGTCTAAACTGTGTATAGTTGTAAGTATTCCTTAACATTATATGTATTACATCTGTTAACCTGAAGTGTATTTATTGAATTTGTGTTGATAATATTTGTAAATAATGCTATTATCCGAGGATGGGTTTTACATGCTTAGTTGTCACTCAAACACAATTATTTTATTATTCCCAATGAAGATCACAATGCATTATGAAAATGTTGAAATTCTCCATCTGAACTTAACAGATAAAAAAAATGATGTTTTATAGAAGCCTACCATTAAATGTGCAGTGTCTCCAAAAAGACATGTACTATTGTCATTTCATGTTTCAAAATCTTCAACTTGCTTTTTAGTACGTTTTGAATGTGAGGAAAATGTAAAATTTATTGTATGTTTCATGAAAATTGAGGAATTCCTTTGGTTTTGATAACTTTCAGTTGATTGATATAACTTCCTGTAGGCTCAGAGACAATACCAATTAGCATTCTGAAGATTTAAGCAGTAAATTAAACGTGAGTAACGCTAATAAGAATAAAAACTGATTGTGGAAAGTACTATTATTTATATATATATATACTGAGTACTGTCTAGGCGGCAGTGTCCCACAAGGCTGATACATTGGAACCTGTGATTGAATCCCAGCGCAGGCATGGATGTTTATTTCCTCTCCCTTCCTGTGTTTGTCTGTCTCTTCTTCACTTTCTCTTCCGGTTTGAAGCCATTCCATAATTATTTACTGAGGAAGGACTGGAAACACACATACACACATCCTACCCAGGGTCCAGCCTCCAAGCCAGGAATGGTCGAAACAGAAGCTCTGTCCCGAGAATTTCAAGGGAGAAGATACTGAGGTGCGTTCCCAGTGCTATCCCTCAGGACGCCATTACGGAATGACGTCAGACCGAAGAGAAAGTGAAGAAGAGGTTCTGTTGAAATTTGAAACATCCATGCTCTCGACCGGGATTTGAACCCGGGTACCGGCAAACTGGCCACACAGCAGACCGCCGCTTGAGACCGCACAACCATGCCGGCACGGCAGGAAGGCCTGGAAAACCCCTGGAAAATCCCCCCTGTTCCAAAACACCTGGCAATGGGTATAAATGTATAATGTATTGCCCAACCCATCTGGTCAGTATGGGAGATTAGACAATACTCCCTGGGGGAGGCCTACAGCCAGAAATGTCTATAAAAAGGGCTCAAGAAGAAGAACATATCGAATGGCAAAACTTGCAGCTAAATCTATGAATTTCGCATTTATTAGATTTCATTCAATCAATGCAATTTTGAAATAGTAAAGAATAAAATTATATTCAGAAATTATTCTTTAGTTAAAATAATATTCTTGAGTAAACAATAAACTATTCTTTAAAATTAAAAAAAAAAAAAAAAAACTATGTAACTTATATTACAAAACTATATACATTGGCAATACTTACAATTTAAATGTTGTAGTCAATTGATTGAATAAAGGGGAAAACTGTATTAACAAGTATCGGGAATCTTGGACATAAAATACTCCTGTACTTCAATATACTAACCATAAAATCTGGAAATGTTCTGAAGTGCTAATTTAAAATTGTAAATGCTGAAAGTCAGTCTCTGAAAATAGCTTAAGTAATTAAAATGTAATGGTAAACTTCATTTAACTGAATCCTTTTTTTTTTTTCCAGAACTCCTTTGTATGTGAAACTCTGACCCAGTTTCATGATCTTCTCAACTATTTGTTTGCTTTATTGTTATACAAACAAACATATATCAAATCCTGTGAGGTTATTGAACATATTCTACTTAGGAGAAAGGATATATTAAATTTGAATTCAATACGTGAGTAATATTTTGAATAATTACAATGCTGTAGGTTCAAATGTTTTAGTATAATTGCACTTTAATACATAAATTGTAGTAAATTAAATAAAGAATATTCAGTAGTTGTAATTTTTAAGAAAAATTTAACCTTTGGTATTTGGAATATCAGATATAAATCCCCAAATTTGAAATTTATGCTATTTTAAATCCATTATTTATTTAATTGTATCAAGTAACTTATTAGAAATGGAGATTAAATTATAATCACTGTTGTATGGGAACGTGTGAAATTTGAATTGGTTTAATAATTCCTTCCCTTTTAATTTTTTTTCAGCCAATTTAGTTAATCTTATCAAGTGCTTAGATGATTCTCAGCTAGCAAATTTTTGTCGGATTTTGTCAATTACAATATCAGATTTGGATATGTATGAAAATAAATCATCATGTAAGTAAATTAATACTTGAAACTAATTTATTCACTGTAGTTCTTTGCTTGTTATATAATTTAAACAATAAGTTAGTATTACTTAAAATTTAATGTAAAGAATTTATTGATGTGGTTATTTAATAAGAATGTAAAAGAAAATAATTACAGCCTGTTTTCCTCTCCTTAATTGTTTTTCTATGATTTGAGGTTGCCTTTAGTGAATATATCACTAAATTTCACTTCATATTTCTAACTTATTATTAGTCTTAGAAGAAATGAAAGATGGATGTCTTTTGTAATGATTGAATGGATTTAATATTCTGGTTTTTCTTTGATAGTGTATGCACAAAACAAACAAAAGAGGAGCAAAGATTTCATTCCCATTCGGGATATAAATCAAGGTAATTATTTTACTTTTTTTATTATTATTTCTACGTAATTTACAGTAGCATAACTATTTGCAAGATTTTTTTTCCTTTTTTTTTTTTCATATTTAAAAGTAAATTATAACAAAAGTGACTTAAAGAAAAATCTTGTGTGACTGAATCAAGCTATGACACTTAAATTGTCACACTGGAAACATCACTCATCAACTTACTGGTCATCGACAACAACCAGATCTTGTTTTTCTTTGATGTTAAAACATGCCTAAAATTGTGCTTTCACAATTTAGAAATTAAAATAAAGAGTATTTTAATAATTACTGAATATGTTCTTTTGGACGGTTACTTCCTTCTTCTCTTTGATGTCTAGTAAGATAATTTCTTTATTTAACTTTTGAACTGTATGTTGCCTTAAATAACATTGTGTCTGTCCTTTCAATGGTGCTATCTGTATTGGAGATGACCATTCTCAATGCATAACTTGTCAATTGTGTTCTGCTTTTCAAGCATGTTCTGTGTGCAGTTCATAGAGCCTACAGATCTGGTAGTCAGCTTATAACATTCTGGCAGAAATGTTAGCCACTGAAGATTTTCAAGAAACACTCTTCAGTACTACCATTTTTCTTTCCCTCTACCATAAAAAGAAGTTGCTGTTTCTTCCAAATGTTTCTCTCAGCCTCTTTAGAGACTAACAATGACGCCATCAATTTGCATTCAGTTTCTGCAGTAGTGAACTTTGATAATGCTGTACCATTATTTGTATTTATGTGTGAATTTACTGCTGCTTCCATTGTTATTTCACTGGTTTCTATTTCCACTCTGCTGAATGCCTCTTTCATGCTCTTGCCTGCTTTTTGTTGTTACATTATCACTGCTGCTGATACGTTTTCAGACGACCTGTGGATATTTCTATTAATCCATCAACGGTTATATCTTGCCCTTGCTTTTCAAGATGTTCTAGATCACATTTATCCATATCTTTTGACACTCCAGATAGAGCAGTGCATCCTGTCAACTGCCTGTTTTCAAACCTTCAGTGAGTTAGTCATTTTTGGAACTCTCTCATAAGTTTCTTCCAAATTTACTACTATAAAGGAAGAATTCATCAAGTGTGATCTTATAATCAGAAGCCTTCACTCTTGTCTCAACTTTTAATCTCACATAAATCCTGTCATCTACCAGGCCAATGCCTCTGTATTGCAATTGTGCAACATCTTCAGTCCTCAGCTTATTAGGCGTCTCCACTTTTCTTGATGTTATTACTGTTAATATTGCATCTGATTGGCAACAACATTCTCCACTAGTTGAACTGAGTTTTGACAGTGTCACATTTAACAGCATACTGCAAACAAAAGGATACCAGTTACAGGACGTTTTCAATGTCATAAGTCTTTTAACCATTGCTAGCTACCTGCGAACAATAAACACACATGGCCATGTATGCTTGTGTCAAAATGGCAGTGAAATAGACTGCAATTTGCCATTAGCCGAATACTTTACCTACCATGATAAAAATAAAAGTAAAATAAACATCTTTATTTTAGAAAAGAAAAAAAAAATGTGGAAGAAGAATGCAATCCAATTTAAGATTTTACTCTGCGACACCCTCAGTAATTTATTGACTTTCCTATTGATATCATAGTACTTACTCTATATCTGTCATTTAATACAGAAACGGTGAAATTTTTAATTTAGCTTGCTGGAATGGTGCTGCAAGCGATGGTTCATTGTATGGATATTCTTTGCTTTCAATCAGTGGATAAAAATAAGTTGTGCTTTACTACCTTGAAAATGTCCATAGCTATAATTACCCTTTAGATCAATGATGGTCAGTTCAAAGAGACACATCCCACTGTTATTTGAAGAAGAGACATATCTATCCAAGCAAGACATCCTGCAAATTCAAATAAGAGATGTTGCTGTTTAGAAACAAAAATCCCAATATATATATATATAGTAGAATCTGCACAGTTCCTTAATCAGTTCCTTAATTAAACTCTTTTTCAATTAAAATTAGGAATTTTATTTGATGACAGTGCTTAACATGCATTGATAAAGTGTATAAAATACACTTACTCGTTGATAAAACATAAGCAGTGAGGTATATGATCCAACAGAATAATAATCTTTTGTCATCTGGGACGGCATAAGCTTTTAGGATAACACAAGGGAAGATTACAGTAGTGGCATCATTTTGCCTAATGGTTATTGGATTACATACTCTTAGGCGAATTATGTAATATGATTCAGAGAAGAGGCAGTTGGTTATTCTATTATGGTAGGTGAGAGGTCTGCATCAGTGAAATTGAGTGTTTCCTATTTCCTTGAAATCAGTCACAGATTCAAGGATAATATATCTCTCTTCTATTTTATCATCAAATAAGTTCATTTCATACGCTTTCCTTTACTTAAAGTTGAGACTGCGAAAGAAAAGCTATTAATGGCATCATATGCTCATAGATTGATGTTTCTAGGACGTAATAGTCTTATAAACATAATGAAAACATTCTGATTTTTTGTATTTCCTAAGTTACGATTATATTTTTGTTATTGTTATTATTTAAATAATTTTATAATTTTTTTAATAACTTGGCTTGACTGTCAATATAGAAATTCCTGATATTAATTCATTTCCAGTTTCAAGTGCAGAATTCATTAACAGATATTTTGCTTCCGTTGAATTCAATTGATTTCACTGAAGCTTCGAATGAATGATATCAAGAGTTGAGTATTCATTCTCACGACTAATTTCACTGTTAGTGGCTCTAACAATATTTAAGTCAAAGTCATCCATCCACCATTGGCTTTACATGAATTCGCTTGAAGCGACGAGTGGATGCGCAGTGAACATTTTGCCACGAAAAGACCTTTGCGGACAAATTTATTGTGGTAGATGTTCTATCCAGCAATTCGGAAATACATATTTCATCACTCTGACTCTTGAAATATTGAAAAAAATCCCAAATTATACCCCTGGAGTGGCTGTGTAATGTTTTCCCTTGCTTACTGACAGTGAATTGGTTTTTCAAAGACACCATTTTTTACCATTTTTCTGTGTTTGGCGTCATGATTTCCAGGAGAAAGTAAGTGATCTGAGATTGCCAAATAAGGAAGTTTTTCTGAATTGGACTCAACTGTAGTTGTTTAATGAGAAATGAGTTATTTTTTTTTGTACAAACATTATTCACATGATGTATAATTATTTTGTACTTCTGAAGTGATTTATAATTCTTAACTTTAAAGAAGATTTAAAAATGTTGGTTACTCTCGATGACTCTGTACTTTAGCACACAAATGAGAACATTCATCATTAACAATTTGCAGTGCCAAAACTCATAGATTACTAAATAGAATTAAAACGTAAACAGTAATGATAGAATACATAGATTCAAATTCATTTTTGTTAATAATGCAAATTAATATTAATGCAAACAATTTTTTTTTTTATTTCAGAATTGATTTTAAGTGTTCCTAATGTGGTACTCCGCCTTGTTAAATTGGCTTGCAAAAAACCATGTAAGTGCATTTACTGTTAATTTAATTAATTTCATTACTTTTCAATTTATGTACTTATGTTTGTTTGAATCTTTTCTAAAGAAGTTTGTGATTATGTTTATTAAATTGCCTTGAAAAAATGTATTTGTGAACAACCAGCCACAACATGTTTTATCACTAAAAAAAAAAAAAATCTGAAAAGCATCTTTATCTTTCTAATTATTAATGTCTTTGAGGAACTAAGTCATTTAATTGTGTAGCAGCTTTCCAGCATAGCATTCTTGAGTAGCTATTCCCTCTGTGTGGATGGAGTTGCCCAGTCACACCAGCCAGGTAGCTGCGCTGTAATTGATGCAATTCCCCATAAAACCCCAGGCATTCCTTACCATGTAACAGTTGCGAATCAACAGACTATATTAACGAGTAGCAGCTCAGTATGGAATTCATAACCTTACTGAAAGTAGTAGACTGTTCCCAATTGTCGTATCTTTAGGTCTTATTTCATCAATTACACACTGCCAAAAACACCAAACCCAGAAGCAGTATTCGAAATAGAATGGCACTTGACAGAGACAATGACTGATGATGCAAGTAATTGATTACAATATCAGAGCAAATGCTTCATTTATTCGGGCAGAGTACCACAGGTCAGTATTCCCTTTAGTACTGATTATACCATCCTCAGCATGGATACATGTGGTGAAACGGATTGGTACGAAGTCCTGTAGACATCTAATGCTATCTTGTGGAAGAGCCCCCATAGCTCCAACTGTTGCTCCAGATCACTCAAACTTGTTGACAGCTAAAGCTGCTATCCCAGCTGGTCTCACACATGTTCAGTGGGCGACAAGAGATGGTGGGCCAACAAAGGGTGGCAACCTTTGTGTAAATAATAGACAAGAAGGTATTTAACATATATCTGGTAACTTTTGACTTCATAAGTTGTATAGTAGTTTTATTTTGGCAATGATTGTATTTGATTCATTTCCGTTTTCAAGGCTACCGACTTTGTCATATCTACTTACACTCAGTTTATTCTCCTACTGTAGTTTAAAATAATAGACAAGAAGGTATTTAACATATATCTGGTAGCTTTTGACTTCATAAGTTGCATTGTAGTTTGCTTTAGCTATTTGATTCTCTTAGTATTTCTTTTAATGCCTAATGTATACAGGAGCTTTCATTGATAATTGGACTAATTCATAATGGATCTTCCAGTTAGTTAATGAGTTGAACTCTATATTTTACCTTTATGCTGTCAGCATCGTATATTTTGGTTCCACACTGATTTGATTGTATTATTTTGTGTAGTACAGATGCTTTTGAAGTTTCCTTTCAGTCTTGTAATTGAAGCTTGTGAGTTGCTGATGAAATCGACAGGTTTTGATTGGAATTGGATTGGGTTTAATTAGCAGTAATATGATCTTTTAATTTAAAATTAATTTCTACATTACCACCATGCTTCAAATTTTCTTTCTCCTCTTTGTGATGGCTCCAGATATCTTTAAAGATATAACCTTCTTCTTTTGAATCAATTGTGGTATTGATTTGGACTTCGTGGAAAATTGTTGTGGCATATTTTTTCCCCCACAGATGTAGCTTGGGACTGCTATGGCCTTCTCCAAATAATTAATCTTATAATTAAAAAGTATAAGTAAAACAAATTCATTTTAAATTAAAACAAGGTAGTTATTAAAAAGATTAAGTCATTCATTCATTCATTTCAGTGTGGTAATGAAGTTTATAAATCATTGTTCTGAAATTTATATTTATTTATATTTTGTTTTTTTGTAGATATTCCAAGGTTTCAAGGTGGAATTGGAGAAATAGATCACTGGATGCATTGGATTGAAACCAAAATTGCACAAGACACAAACAGTGGAAACAATGATGATTTTGAAAGTTTCATTGGAGGTAAATAATCATGAAGAATGATCATGATTTTGTTAATTTTGTTTCAAATATACAATATATGCTTAAATATGTTTAAATATACAATAGCACTCTTGTTGTTGTTGTTTTTTCCAAAAGATACTTAAATAGTTTAATAGAACACATTTTTTGTTTCCTTATTTCAGGCAAGGTTGTAAAGTAATCCTTCTCATCTCAAATAATATCATTTCTAGAAAAAAGGAGTGATTCTGAAGCACCATACAAATATGCTAAGATTTTAAGTAAAAGGAATAGTAGTAAAAAATAGGACAGTGTAACATGCAGGAATGCAACATGAAAAGGGGAATTCAAAGAATACACATTGAGTTTTCACCTTAAACTGTCCTATTTAAGACTGTTTAGTCCTTGTCTTGTTGTGTCTCTTGTAATTGCTACGGAATTTATACAGAACGCATACTGATTTAGCAAAGTATAATTAGAAATTAGACATAGCTGGATTAAAATTTTAAAATGATTTATTATGGAGGTCATTTAATAAATCTTTCATACAATTCGTTATAATAAATCTGTCCACAAAACTTAGAACTTCTATATTGTTCTTAAAGTACAGTTTCACTTTAATCTTCAATATTTTAAACACCTTAATTGACTTTTCACAACTGTGTGATATAACTGTTCCTTCAATAGGAATTAACTAAGTAACTACAATAGCACACTTCCATACTTTGATTGCACTGGTATAATAAATCACTAATCTCTATAAAATGCCTCTTGCATTTAACACACTAATCACATACACGTGAGAGTACAATTATTTTGCACATATCACTAACTATTCTACGAATGGCTTATCGTAGACTTCACCTATGTGAAAATGAATAACTTATTTAATTAAATTATGGCTGTAATACATTTATCTAGTATGAAGACTTTCCCGAATTTACTATCAAGTGATTGACTAATAATAGCCTAACTAATTCACCTTGCGTGATTAAAATAATAATACTTGAGATATTATCACTAAGATCATTGCCAACATAAAAAGTACTTGAACTTTACTGCTCGTTGCACTGTGCGTTAATGAACGCTCTTCCCATCCAAAAAAAGGAAATAATACACAGTACTTACAATAAGTCGGCTTCTATGGCTTAATCACCCGTGTGGAAATAGGTCCAGCAAGAATTAGATATCCACCGCCAGTCTTCATTCAAACGTTGTAAACGGTCTCCATTCCTCCCTTCGGATGTGGTTTGGAATTGGCGCTTCCTAATGCTGTCGGTTGAATCCTTCAACCTTCGTCTTAATGGAATGGTTCGGCTTGCTAATAATTGTCGGCGCACTATAATTGACGTCCGCCAAATCCTTTAACTTTGATTGGAATAATAAATAAAGAATTTCTTCTTACAATCAGAATAAATAGTTCTATATTTCTATTTTGATTAATTGGAGACTTTCCAATTTGAAATTCCTATTCGGGTCAGATTCAAGTTCTCAAATCACCAGGTAAGGAATACTTGTTTCTCCTCGGGATGTCATGATTCGACTCTTTGAATTGATTGGTTTAATTCACGTTGAAAAGTAATAATAATTAATGACGCAAAAGTTCTCTTTTGTCTTCTATAATAATTATCCTTATTCTTCCTGCTTGAACCGTCTATTATGAGTTCCGTCAGTTTTCCCTTCAATAATAGTCCAATGGGATAAACGCTTATCGTCTTATTCTCCGGTTTAACTTTAAACTAATAATTCACACGGAATTTACCTTTCTGTGACTGACTAACCTTTAGTTGTCACTGATGAATTAATTCCTCGTGTCAGACTTATTTTTACGGTCTCGACTGACATCTCTCGTTGAGTGGATAATTGCCATTCGCAATCACTCATTGACTGTCACTGTTCTGTCGCCTTACTGTTCAGTGATTCCACCTGTTCTCCTCTCAAGGCTGGACTATTCTGCACTAATGGGATTGCCCGTAACCTAACTTAAAACGTCATTACCCGTTACGTCAATCCTCTAATTTAAATTTCATTACGTTGTCTCACTTACAACGTTAATAAGAAAAAAAAATTATTTTCAAGCATTTTTATATTTAATTATTTTCTTTCAATAATTAAAACTTTAACATTTACTACAAGTTCGCAACAATAATTAAATGCCTTTTATGCCTAGCAATCAGCAGGCTAAGGTTTTTCATTCTTTACTGGTTACAGGAATTTTTTATTATTGTTTGCTTAGGTTCCCACTTCTGGGAGTGGGAGAGGAATTCGTAGTCTTTTGTGCCAAGGGATGAAAACCAACCCAGTATCTATTCTTTCAATTCCCCTCTTCATAAATGAAATAGATGATAACTAACATGTCTTACGACCAGCTAATTTTTATGCAATCCCTGAACATCCTTTTAGAGACGGAAAATAAGTCAAATTTTATTAAGAAAACAAAAGCTATTGCAAAAGGAAGGAAATCATACAATTGCTTTGTTACCAAAATATTATATGAAATGTAACGGACAAGAGAGTGCAAGTTTTTAATATTTATCTTGCTTTTTTTTTTTAACAATTTAAAATTCTTTTAGCCCTTTTAGCCCTAAATAAAGGGCTAAAATTTGGAATTATGCCTAAAGTTAAAATTCTTTTATTTTTTATTTTTCCTTTAAGGTATTTCTATGAGATCCAGTCCAGATAGTTTCATCCGGCAGCAATCAGGTTTACGAATTGGTTTTGATTTGATATTTCGAGTTGAAGTTGTGTATATATTAGGACTACTACTTGTTGGAAAGCAAAGGAAAAGGGTAAGACACTTATTTTTTAAGAATTTAAGCCTAATAAGAAAACAATTGTTTGTGTCCTTTTTTTTTTTTATTATTTGATCAAATGTATTGCTTTTTATTATAATTATATACATCACTTGTAGAGATGGTTTTCAGTTGTGGTTTTAAGTTGTTGACTGTTAGGTTGTGTTTAAAAACTTTCCACATAAGCATTTCACTACATCACTGATGTAGTGGTTCTTAAAAAATGCTGTACATCTTAAGTAGAAAGAATGAAATTAAAAAAGTCAGTTCAAGGCTGCTAATATTCAAAGTAGTATTAAATCA